>ML786789.1:97561-113022 GCA_009831015.1 Picea engelmannii | reverse complement strand
TAATGTTTCTCAGCTAGTGGTCATGATATCCACTTTCATCATCATTATCCCTTGGCTATTTCATAGCCCATAACCTGCAGATTAGTCTGTAACACAAACTCATACATTTCTAAGCATTATCATCATGTAATTGCATACCATCAACATTTCAATTCGGTATCCTTGTACCAACAACTTAACATCAACATTTTCAAGTTAGAAATAGATCCCATAATATCCCATTATTCAATTTTGACACCCATTCATAAGATTATCATTTACCAAGATTGCATCATATCCAACATCATTCTAATAGCATTTAAACATTCATAAAAAATTTCATTCTCACAATATGTCGCATCATATACATCATCATCAATAACATTTAAACATTCGTAAAATTACATTCACATAGTAGATCACATTATATACATCATCATCAATAACATTTTAAACATTCGTAAAATTACATTCACATAGTAGATCGCATTATATACATTGTCATCAATAACATTTAAACATTCATAAATGTTCATACATCTTAAAGTTTCACTGTGAATAGAAAATAAAGTATATAGGCCTCAGGTAATCCTGTCTATCTAAGTCAAAAGGTGGTGTTACATACACCCAACCTTCGAGAAACATATTCTCGAGGTGGTCAAAAAAGTGAGGGATAGTCTCGTCATAGTGTCTCGGTGTCTTCCCAAGTAGCAGATCCTGGACTATACTTGTCCCACTGGACCTTAACTCGGTCTACCAGATGGCTCCTGAGCTATTAGACTCTATGGTCCAATATGCGTAATAGTTCTACCGTGAGGGTTCCCACATCCAATACCTACAATTCCTTCCAATTTAGTTTATGTGATTCATCAGGAACATAATGATGTAAAACAGATACATGAAATATATTATGAGTTTTATGCAAGTGGGGTGGCAGTATGAGACGATAGGCAATGGGTCCAATTTTCTCTTGGATTCTTAACAGTCCTATAAATTGAGGTGACAACTTTGTCCCCTTCCTGAACCATATGGTACTCTTGTTAGGCCTGATATGAATGAAAACCTAGTCTCCCACTTCATAACATCGATCGGTCTTGTGTGCATCCGCATAACTTTTCTGCCTATCATGTGCTTCCTTTAGTCTCTGCCTAATATAAATCACCTATTCCTCCATCTCTTGAATCAATTCTGGCCCTACTGTTACTCAGTCTTCTAGTCTATCCCAACTCAATGGTGTTCTGCATGGCCTTTCATACAGAGCTTCGTAGGGTGGCATTTCGATGGAGATATAAAAATTGTTATTGTAGACAAACTCTACCAAAGGTAGGTACTTCTCCCACTGGGTTTGATTATCCATGACATACATCCTGAGCATGTCTTCCATGACTTGATTTACTCTCTCAGTTTTTCCATCTGTTTCAGGATGATAAGCTATGCTTAAGTTCAATTGAGTCCCCAACGCTGATTGCAAACTTGTCCAAAACCTAGAAGTGAATATGGAGTCCCTATCTGAAATGATCTTCTTAGGTATCCCGTGCAAATGGATAACCTCACTTACAAACACACGTGCCACATCAGTGACATCGTAAGTGTCTCTAACCGGAATAAAATGAGCACTCTTGGATAACTTATCCATTATCACAAGAATGGCATTGTGTCTATGAGATGTGAGCGGTAACCCCACAAGAAAATTCATACAGATGACTTCCCATTTGGACATAGAAACATCATGTGGTTGTAGGAGGCCTATCGGGTGATGGTGGTTAGCTTTCACTTGTTGACATTCTAGGCACTTGGCGACAAAATGGACTACATCAGGCTTCATTCCTACCCAGAAGAAGAGATTCCTCATGTCTGCGTACATCTTCTTCATAGTTGGATGCACACAATAAAGTGCTCTATGGGCTTCCTTCAGTATGATGCTTTGTATATCCCCATTCTCAGGGATGTACATCCTTCCTCGATATCTTAACAGTTCGTCTGCTTCTAGAATATATCCTTCATACTTTGGATCTAACTACCTCTCGCTCTGGAGGGTTGAAGTAACCTTTAAATACCAATTGTCTCCTTGGAGTTGTGTCAACACATGTTCCCTCAGATTGACTTTTAAGGGTATCAAGGAGAAGACATGTGGTCTCCTGCTCAAGGCATCTGTGACCACATTTTCCTTCCCCTTGATCTACGAAATACCAAAATCATACTCACTCATAAACTCACTCTATCGCCTTTTCCTGGCATTCATACCTCTTTGGGTGAAGAGATGTTTTAAACTTTGATGGTCCATTTTGAGCTCAAAGTTTCTCCCTACAAGATAGTGCCTCCAAAGTTTTAGAGCTAGCATTACAGATGCCAACTCTAAATCATGAGTCACGTATAGCTCTTCGTCTTTCTTCAACTTCCTAGATGCATAAGCTATCACTCCTCCATCCTGCATTAGCATGGCCCCCAACCTTTGCTTCGAAGAATCTATGCATATTGTGAAGTCCTTTTCCATATATGACACTGGTAGAATTGGTGCACTAGTTAGTAACCTCTTAAGCTCAATGAATGTACTATCACACTCTTCTGTCCATTCATACCTGACCCCCTTGTGCTGCAAGGTGGTGATGGGTTTCACTATTTTGGAGAATCCCTCCAAAAATCTCCGATAATAACCTGCTAGCCCCATGAAGATTTCTCACCTTATGGGCATTTTTCGGCACTGGCCACTCCATAATGGCCTTTACCTTTTATGGGTCGACAGAGATTCCTTCGTCGAAAATGATATGACCTAAATAGTGAATCTCTTTCTGGAAGAAGGAACACTTCGACAACTTCCCATACAATTTGTTCTCTCTAAGGAAGGACAACACTACTCATAAGTGTTCCTCATGTTCTCTCTCATTCTTGGAATAGATGAGGATGTCATCTAGAAAGACTTGTACAAAATGGTCTAAGTAATTTCAGAATACATTGTTCATGAGGATCATGAATACTACTGGTGCATTGATCAATTTGAAAGATACTACGACAAACTTGTAATGTCCAAACCGAGTTCGAAAGGTAGTTTTTGGGATATTTCCTTCCTTAATCCTTAACTGATGATACCCTGATCGCAAATCAATCTTTGAGAATACTGCTGCTTCTTTCATCTGATCAAAGAGGTTATCTATTCATGGCATCATGTACCTATTTTTCACTATAGCATGGTTCAATTCCCTATAGTCTATACACAGTCGTAAGGATACATCCTTCTTCTATACAAAAATTATTGGTGCACCCCAAGGTGAAACATTAGGCCTTATTAGCCCTAAGTCCAATAACTCTTTCAACTGCATTTGCATTTCACAAAGTTTTGGCGCTGTCATCCGATACGGAGTTTTGGAGATTGGTTATGCACCAAGTTTTAGCTCAATAGTAAAATCAAGCTCTCTCTCAGGAGGTAACCCTGGTAACTGATTCGGAAAAACATCCTTAAATTCTCACAATACCAGGTATTGATCCAATGAGGGTCCCTTCCTTTCGTTCACTGCTTCCACTACATATAATTGACACCCTTGTCTCAAGCATCACTCAACCTTCATAGTTGATATAAAGTGTAATGACACTTTTCTCTATACACCCTGGATCTTTACTGGCCTTCCCTCATCGTCGACACAAAGCACCCTCTTTGCGAAACAATCTACCAAAGATCAGTGAGCTGCTAACCAATCCATTCCAATGATTAGGTCATATGCCCCGAGAGCAGTGACGTATACCTTCAACCTGGTAGTACACACTCCCAAGTCTACTATGCAATTATCAACACTAGGTCCTACTTCTTGTTTTTCCCCCGAAGCCATCTCGACTTGTTCAAAGTCATCGTGATCGTAGGTTGCCAACCCACTCTTTTCTAATGCATATGGTGAAATGAAACTATCTGTCGCACCAGAATCAAATAAAATATTAACATTGATATGATTTAGCATACCTGATGACTCCACCACTGTGGATTGACGTTGGGCCTGGCGATTATTAACCATTGCGTAAATTTGGTGGCTGCTACTTGCTCTCCGCATCAGTGCCTTTCCTTCTCTATGCACGAACCCTAATTGTAACTTTGGGCAGTCACGCTAGTAATGGGGTCCTCCACACCCCCAACAGGTAACATGAGATTGAACCTATGCACTGTTATGTGACTATCTCTGAAATGAGTTCCTTCCCCTGGAACCCCTGCCCCTACTAGTTGTTCCCTGAGATGGTCGTGGACCTGTCTGCGTCGTTGGCGATGAACAAGATGTTGCGCTTCCTGCCATTGAAATCCTCGTGGCTACTATCCTTGGCGCGACTCTATTACCATATGGCGGTGTCCTTGAGTCCCCTCCCCTGGGAAATGTCTTAGGGGATTTCCCGACGAATCTAGGACGATGCAGAAATGTTGGTCTTGTACCCCCGGTTAAGTTCATGTGTTCCTCCACATAACGGGCATTTTCCATAGCTTCCGCTACTGAAGATGGTTTCCACATCTACACCATAGCTCTTATCTTAGGGTTCAACCCATAGACGAAGTGCTCTTCCTGTCGTTGGTCATTATCCATATACGAAACATATTTGACCAATTCCATAAATCGGATCTCATATTCTTTTACAATTCTGTTTCCCTGTACTAAGGCATGAAATGTCACTACTTGTTGTTCCTCATAGTACGCTGGCAGATATTTCCTTCGGAACCTCTCCTCGAAAATTTCCCAAGATACTGTGTCTGGGTTAAGGTGTAGTTGTCTTTCCAGGTTGCCCCACTAGTTCAAGACACTGTCTCTTAACTGAAAAATTGTGATCTTCACCTTTGAGTTGGATGCATAGTCCCTTAAGAAAAAACACCTTGTCATGCCTTCCAACCATGCTTATGTGCGTTCACTGGCCCGACCCCCGACAAACTTCAGAAGTTTGATCTTCTACAATTCTTTCCTGATGTCTTCGGGTGGAGGTTCTCCCCCCAAATCCCTTGACACTTCTACATTACCCGTTCCAGATGGTGGGGATTCCACTTCGGCCCCTGCTGATTGTCGCCCCTTTAAAGTCTCATTAATGGCCTCCAACGAGCACAGTATGAGAGCTAGTTTGGGCGATGGTGGTGGCAGCGCTGGCGATGTTGGTGGTGCCTGCGACAATGCTCCCCTGCCTCGATTCCCTCGAGTCCTAACCATCATGTATGATTTAACCTGCATCAACCAAAGTTGTTAGGGTGAGTTCAAGGACGTTTCAAATTGGTGCTACTTAAACTAGAAACAGGGTTGGGCATAAGTTTTTCTTTACTTGTCTGTAAATACACATTAATCTCTTTAGGGGATTGGCTAGGTTAGGGCTAAAGTATATAAACTTGATTTATTCACCTAAGAAAACTATTGGTTCCCTTTCCCTGTAGCTACGCTAGCCTTGCGCCATACTCGCCAATTCCTCTAGCTTACTTTTCTAGTATGTATGTCGCTTCCTTCTTGCTTGTCCTAGTCTAAGTCCTTTAAACTTTTCACTTACAACTAAATATCCTCTGATGCTTGACTCATGATCTTTCCTTAGCACGTTGTACACATGCCTTGAATTGCATGTCTCAGTGGCTGCAGGTGTGAGTCTTGAGGATTGTAGAGTGGCTTTCAAGCATTGGAGTTTAGTGCTTGGCTTTGACTGGTGGAATGGAATGAAAGGGCTCAGTGATTGGCTCGATGAGTTGTGTGTAAGGTCTCGTGAGCCTGACGCTTGGATAATCAGAGTTTATACTTCGAGATACACTCTATTACCATTAATCTATTTAAGTATAAGAATTTATTTATAAAGACTCATGAGGGTGCGTTGGTGTTAGTGCTCTTCTTAAGGCACTTTGCTTGGTGGGTGGTCTTGGGTTCAAAACCCATGGACCCTCTAACATTTTAATTAACTTTTAATGTAGTTTAACTTTACACTAAATACACAAATAATTTAATTAAAGTTTTAATTTTTAAAGATAATTAACTTTAAATTAACTTAATCAACTTTAAATTAATTTAATTAAATTAACTTTACACTAAAATAAAAAAAATTAAACGAGAACACACGCACAATTTATAAAAGAAATTTAAAATTTAAGAAAATTGAAATAATTGAAAAAAAAAAAGAAAAAAGTGTGCACATGCATGGATTCCACGTGCCTGCCTTTCTTCCTCCAGCGCCTTCCTTTATAAACCCTAAATCTACATTTCCCATCATTTTCTTTTGGCTACATGGTTGACCACCATGGTCGTTCTCTCTACATATTTTCTTTTTGGTGTTTCTCTCACTGAACTAGTACACAATCAGTTCTTCCTTGGTCTCCTTCCTTGTCCTTCGGGTGATGGCTTGTATTGTGTGTGTTCCAGGGTTTTTTTTTATTACTAAAATAATTTTGTTTCCTGTGTGCAGCACGCAACTACCAGGCTTGTATGTTGAGTTTGGTAGTTGTGGGGCGTGTATTTCTTATTTCTTATGATTCTACTGTAAATTCCTGTTATTTCCTATTTCCTCATTTTTTCTTTTTATAATGCAGGTCAACTCGCATTTAATCAACTGTTTTCCATTTGCCATTTCTTGTGTTGTAATCTTCATCGTCTGGCATTTCATGGTTGTTTAGTCTTCCTGCTTGGAGGTTTAATATTCGACAATATTTTTAAAATTCAAGGAAATGTGTTTTTTTCTTTTTTAAATCTTTATTAAGTTCTATGTGCAGCATCCAAAATTTCTGTTGGTTTATGCAATATTGTAAACCCTAACAAGTACACTATAAAGGTTAAGCTCTTGCAAAGTAGTGGCAGGAGCTACTGATAGGTCATTGTGTTCATTTTAAGCTGCCAACAATGTTTCTCTGACTTATCTGGAATCGGTGGTGGGCGATTAGAGGTAGCTCGCGGACGTGTTGAGCAAGTAATTCCCCTTGTGGGCTCATCCCTTGGATTTCGTGTATTTTTTTTTTAAGGGGGAGAGCCCATTTAAAGTAGCTTGTTATTGGGGCTCTCGAGCGTCTCTTGTGCATTGCACTACATTGCAAGCCTAGCGCACCCCAAGAACACAAATCCAAATGAATGAAGAATAAGTGGGTCAGTGAATGAAATGGCTAGACTGATTTTTCGTTGCCTCTCTCTACTCTTTAATGGATAGATTTTCTACTGTGTTTTCTATTCTTGCCTCTAATTAGCATATCCCAATATCAAACGAAATCAAGACAGACAGACCATGGAAGAGAACGACCAAACTAACTTTTTGCTACCTCTCTTTGTTTGCCCTTTTTCCTGCATTAACGTTTGTTCCCGTTCAAGTTTAACCCATCCGTTCGGATATAAACATGGGTCATTGTGGTAATAAGCGCTTTCCCCATTCCTTTGAATTCCCAACTAACACATCAACTCAATTAAAATGGTCTGTAGAATTTTTTTTTTTATTGTGCCTCTGTAAAGCTAGGGAAGAGAGTGGGAAGAGATAAACAATGCACCATGTAAAGCTCTTTTTGGACTTTTTCCATTTGTCTGTAGAGTTCTTTTTGGAATTCCTCCAGTTTTTCGTGACTCTGTAGGGTTCTTGTTAGAATTCTGCCATTTGTTTCTAGAGTTATGTTGGAACTTTAAAAGAGGTTTTCAACAGCCATGTCTCTGAAATTTCAATCCCTGATCTGCAAGATCTTGCTAAAACACATGAATGTAACTTTGCATACTTTGGCTGATTGTGAAGTGTCTGTAACTAAATTTAGTTTTGTTGGTTGATGGTTTCTACAAAACTTGGAGATGGGGCATCAAGCCCATTATTTTTTTTTCTTTGTCGGATGCGTGGTGGTCACAAGCACAGGTTAGGAAGACTCTCTTCTGGACACAACAATCCGCTTCAATTCGAAACTCCTATAGCCCCCAGAAGTGCCAAAGGAACGTATCCATTTTCAACACACTATATGTTTTAGGTTTTCTTTAAAAGACATAAACTATTTTGGGTTTTCTACATTTCTTTCTTGTCATTGTTAAATCAATAATATGTAGAACTTTGCAAGTTAAAATCATACTGACAACGCAGATTTACAATGTTTTTATGGAAGCTTTCCTCTGAAAGGATATGCCAGAGATGATTTATGTTATTTATAGGGAAATGTTGAGGAGGAAAATCCAGCTAGATACATTTACATTCAATATTATGATCCAAGCATTGTGTAAGGTGCACAAGGTAAATGAGGCCTATCATATGGTGCAGAAAATGGGAGCAAAGTGATGCACTCCCTACGTGTTTACATACAACATTCTTGCCAAAGGATTCTGGGAATATATTTAGGAAAGTTTGAATTTGATAGGGAATATATTTGATTTGAAGAAAATAATAATAGTTCAAAAAAGATTGCTCTTTTGTTTATTCCGTCAAAGAATTTAATTGAAGAAGATGTTGGAATTATTGATATCTAGTAGTTTCCTTGCATTCTCCAGGCTTGTTCTCGGCCCAAATGTTTTTTTTTATAATTTATTTTATTTCTATTTCTATAGATACATATATATATAATTAATTTTTTTACTCCATTTATATGTATTTTTTTTTTATAGTTTAAATAAATGTCTTTTATATATGCCTATAATGTCATCTAGCCCAGGAAGCATATATATATTGATCTGCATATAATAGATATTAGTGGGTTTGGCTTGCAGGAGGTGGAGTTGCAGCTAGATCTTGGAGCTTGGCCCTCAAGCCTAGATTTCAAACAAATAGCTCTGATACCATGTGTAGGAACCTTAATTAGTTAAACCCTAAAAATTTTGTATAATTAAGCATAAATTTCTTTCAATGCATAATATTTCATTAATCATCGTAAAAGCATGTAATATTCAACAAAAAAAAATAAAGTTAACCACAACATGAAATAGATTACATATTCATCCACCTAACTTAGCAATTTCATAAATAAATTACCTGGTTCTGATGTTAATTCCCCCGTTGATCTGGTTGTCTCTTGCTGAAGTTGAAATTGTGTCAAACACTGCCCAAAAGTAGGTTTTCCTCCCTTCCAGCTAGGAGCAGCCTGTCCGACTCCCTAGCTCCAGGATACCATAAGGATATCTTGGCCCCTGTGCTGAAAACCCCCAGCAAACCGGTGCCCCCTCCTTCCGATTCACCAAAATCCACCAAAATCAAAATCCTCCTCCAAAATGCTTCTTGCATCTCCCAAAAGAATGCCCTTTCTGTAAGACTCTTCCCTATCATATTCCCCCTTCACCGAGTCTTCCCCCTTCATTAATTTCCTTATCCCTTTATTTATTATCTTATGCCCTTATTTATTATCTTATCCCTATATTTATTATCTTATCCCCTTATTTATCATCTTATCCCTATATTTAATATCTTATCCCCTTATTTAATGTTTCTCCCCCCCCCTGTATATGTAAATCTTTAATACATTAAATTATTAACCCCCTTTAATTATTTACTCAATTAATTAATGAGTCAATTAATAATTAATTAATCATTGACAGATATGGACACATAATTAATAATAATTAATTAGTTAATATTATTTAAGAAATAATTATGGTTTAACTAACATATTAGGACAGTCAGATTATCAAATTAATTATAATTAATCATCCCTATGCATCTATTTAACCAGGGTTGTTACACTCAAAGAAAACTATTTTAAAGGAATTAAAATCACACTCAATTATATCCTCCAAATGGCCATAGTACCTATTCTCAGTTTCTTCTGGATTTCTGTCAATTCTAGAGGAAATGTTGATGACCTTAAACACTGCAGTTATCCCACAATCCTAGGTTTTCATCTTATCATCCAATATTTTGATAGGAAATTTACGACCATTACACCACATAGCCTTGTGATGTTTTAACTGCAACATGGACAACAAGTAAAAAATAAATTGCCAATTAATAATCCTCATATAGGACTTACTAAAATATATTTCAATAATTAAACAAACCAAATACATTGAAAAATTGGGAAAAAACTAGGAAAATATGGGCAACAAATTTAACTTGCATGTTTATCTTTTAAACCAAAGGCTAAATCAACTTCCCTTGATGTAAGATCAGGAAATTGATCTCAATGATGATGCACTATTTTAATCATCTTACTCACCCCTTCCCATGATAACCTACCAAAGTATTCTTCAGTATATTCTATCCAATGCTCCATCCAATCAAAGTTGTTTGCAATGTATAAATGTAAAACATCCCACTCTCGAGCAACTTTATGATAGCATAAAAATTTAATATCATTAATTAGTTATTTTTAATAAATGAATAATTTAATAAATCTGTAATATATTAAATCTACATCAACATCTAATAATTACCTTTCACAGTACTCATTATACCTTTCCCTAATAGGACCTCCCCCTCAAATTTGTTGATGGAGTCGAGATGCCAAATGAGAGGCACATTCATATTTTCTGCTAATTTAGGTAGATATTGACTAATATACACCATGCATTGATATACCATGTATCCCTCAACCATAGAACCCTTTGGACGTGCTCTTTGTCTAACAAAAGTCTTCAGTGACTTCAACTGCCTCTCCACCATCCACATCGACCTTCTGTGTATTGGTCCACATAATTCAATCTCCTCAACTTGGTGTATGAGGTAGTGTTCTTGTGCATTGAAAAATGTTGGAGGTAGATATTATTGCATTTGACACATTAGTCATGGAATTTCTCTCTTCTAATACCTTATATCTTCTTTATGGATTTTTCTTGATGATAGCCACCTACAAATTTCGATGCAATAAAATAATATAAAGGCATACATAAATTTGTAGATAAAAGATAATATGTCAATACGTTCTGCTACAAATCACATAAGAAGTACATTTTCCTTATAAAACAATACTTACCTCATGTATTTGCCAAGTAGATAAACAATTTGTTTTATGTTGTTGTCAAAGCCGTCTGGGAGAGATAAAGGTAGAACATACTGTAACAAAAAACAAATAATTATTATTTTTTTCCAAAAAATGCATACCAATAAGGAAATATATTATAACCTACTAATTACCTTAATGAATGTATGCCAGTCATGTGTTTTAACCCCACCAAAATCACCTTTTTTAGTTAATATATTTTGCATGTTCGACGAAAACCCCGTCGGAAACCTAATTTTTCGAATGACCTCTTTTATAATATTTCACTGTTGCTCCGTCAATAACCAAGGAAGACTAGTATTTTGTTCATGACCATCACCATTAGAATTAATAATAAAACTTTGCAACGCATGACTAGCTTCCTAGATGTCACAACAAATCTTTCCAATTCTCTCTTTGTCAGTCCTTCCATCTAATATTCGCCATAATAATTCTGTTATGTTCTTCCCAATATGCATTGTATCAAACAAATGAACTATTTGTAGGTGCTCACAGTATGGAAATCTACTAAATTGCATCGGGTAACTTTTCATTCCTCGTGGAAGCCTATTCATGCCTTAACGACATTCATAAAACATCAACAAATTGAAATTAACACTAATTAATGGGACAAAATGAAATTGATACTATTGAAATTAACCAAATATTTATATAATAGGTCATGCATAAATAATTTGCGTACCTTGACGATTTCTAATACATTCCAACTTCCATAGGTGAGGTGTCATTCTTCGTGGTTTTTTTCTATTTTCTTCTTTACCATTGAACTTTGCTTTGTTTGTAGTTTGATAACTACGGTTCTTAGGTAGAAAGTGCCTATACTCATCAAAAAATTCCTTTGCTAAACTCCTTGAATGACGAGGTTTTATCCTCGGACCACAAACTGGGCATGGAAATTTACCCTTTGTTTGAAGACCTACAAGATATATGAATAAATGTAGCGTCAAATTAGAGTTACAATTTAAAATAATGCATGATTTTTTCAATAAATATATATAATATTAAATCACAAAATAAAGTAACAATATACCACAAAAATGTGTTAACCCAGGAGCATCATGAATTGTCCATGATAGTATTCCATGGAATTGAAATTGTTTTTTCCCTATTGGTCTAGAGATGTCATACATAGTGGCGCCAACCCATAACTTCAACAACTCATCGATGAGAGGCTCAATATATATGTTCATATCTTTAACTTGGTACCTACCTAATTGGTTCAACATACTTCATGATTAATTATACTTATCTAGATATCGTGATATATAAAATAAATAATTACCATGCACGAAACAAAGAAATGAAATGTTTTCTCATACTTTAAAGCAAATAAAAGATAATTAAATACCTGGAAAAATCATTGCCAAAATTGTGTGCTGTCTCTTGATCGACATGCAAGGAGGAAGGTTGCTTTTTATAACAAAAACAATCCACACTCAGTACATAGAATGAAGCTCTCCAAATGGATTGACACCATCAGCTGCCAACAAAAGTCTAACATTACATGGTTATTATTTAAAAATTGGCCACTTTTTTTTGATGTAGTTCAATGCAGAACCATATGAAGTCATTCGAAGAACATCATCTCGACTTTTGTTTTTTGCATGGAAATCCATAAACTGTGTTATACTTTGGCAGATGAAAAACCGCTGGAAATGTGGAATTATCAGAATATAACGAAGAACTTTGTGAGGCACCTTCTTTGATGTTTTATCAGTTCCTTATCTACTTATTTGACATTGTGGGAATTCATTTTCTAATGCATATTGTCCATAATATATGATATGATCATTAGGACATACATCGATAGCCTGGTAGTCCATTCCAATTTCTTTCATAATCACGGATATTTCTTGATATGTGCGTGGAAAAATATTTGACGTCGGTAATAGAACATCACCTAACAATCTACAAAATTCTAAACATTAAGTCAATGTAAACAATATTAATCATCAATATATCATCCAATATACTAATTTACAAATTAGAAAACAATAGCAATATAGGAAAAAAAATGAACCTTTTAAGTATTTGTGAACATGCAGGCATAAATAATTAACAAATTAAATACCTTAGAATATGTGTGAGACATGTGTTTGATAAACAATTCAAAACCTTCAGGTTCACGAACAATAATATAGCAGACAAAAGATTTTTTGTTGAGCCTTCATAAAGAGGTTGATGTGACTTCTCGAGTAGAGGATCAACATCATGACTATCATCGTGGTTGTCCTCATCCATTGGAGAAAATGTGTTTTGGATTAATCTATGTATCTCATCTTCTTGATTTGAATCACTAACATTGTCTCCATCCATATCATCATTAATAACTTGATCAGAAGATTCAATATTTTGATCTCGAAGTTCATCTCCCTATAAAGTAGTATTTCTGCTAATACTTGGCAAATAACTCTCTGGAGGTCGACATTTTGGGGGCATTGTGTAATAGTCGAGTTAAATTAACAACCATTTATTTTAAACATAGCAGAAAAATTTAAGAGTTACCTTCATATAGCACATTCACAATCAAATTTATCAATTATAATAAAGTTTTATAAGAGATTAAAACAATGCAAAATTTGAAATAAATACCTGAACCTAATGCTATTATCCCTCCGTTTGTCCATAGATTGCCTCTTTGATCGCTTCTGAACACTGCCCAAAACCGTTCCTCCCTGCCAACTAGGTAACTCCCTAGCTCCAGGATATCAACGGATATCCTGGCCCCCATGCCCAAAACCCCCAACAACTCTGGTGCACTGTATCAATCCTACTCAATAACTTCACTTCTCTCCTCAAATCCAAAGATCCCCAAAATTCATCCCCCCAACCTCCGTAGAATGGCCTCCCCGTCAAACTCCTTCCCTTCCTTATCCCTCCTTCACCAACTTCCCCTCATTTACTCCCTACCTAACCCATTTATTACCTCTTATCCCTTCCCGTTAATGCCCCTTATACCCTTTCTTTAATATCTTATCCTTCCAGAATTAATAACTTATCCCCTTGTTGTGTACGTAACCTTTCAATTCAATTATATAACTTATTAATTTATTAAATTTAATACTCATGTTTTTTTTTAAATGTAATAGGTAGTTTAATTAATCAATTAATTAATCAAATTGCCACCATTAATTAATCAATAATTATTTAATTAGTTTTATTATACCTATCCTATTTAATCAATATCATATTAAGACGACTAATCCCCAAATTAATTTTTACTTAATAATCCTTCACATTTGTTCAACTAGGGTTGTTACATACAGCCACCCTTTAGGAAACTTCGTCCCGAAGTTAAGGTATCTTATGGTACAAGGAAAAGAACATGGTTCACACATTCATAACAAGTAACCGACATTATTAGTAAGCCAAGAAAACTCATACATACTAGTGTATATGTACAAGAAATGCATGTGTAGCTAGTACATGCAAATCTCCTGCATGTACTAATAATCAAAACTATCATCCTTTAGTAATTTATGTATGCATCCAATCCAGTCAGCAAGACTAGTCTTTTATAAAAGACAACAAACCAATCAATTGTTTGAGGAATCCTTTAATTACTATTATCCGGTTCAACAATTTTATTTTAAACAACTTTTGTTTAGTTATATAATAATGAATATTCATATATACTCATATCTTCTTTTTTTTTTAAGGAAAAAAAAAAACATTAAATTCCACCACAAGACAGATCTCCATACTTTCTCAACTATTACTACTCATCCTTCCTCCCTAACCTACTTCCATCTCCATTCCTATCCGTCCCCTACTAGACTATCTTGGAGCGTCAACTATATTGACCTAACTCCAAATAGAACTCGTAAGTGGAAGTGTCGCTATCTCGACCAAGCTTCCCTAGCAGGCATCTGACAGTCATCATCACACATATTGGGGAGCGTGAACTTACACTGTCCTCCCATGACTTCAGGTTTCAGAGGATACACGGTGGGAAATGCCTCCACCCCTCCTAATCATAACTAGGGTCCACACCCTACAATGGATGATACACAGTGGGAAATGACTCCACCCCTCCTAATCATAACTAGGGTCCACACCCTACAATGGAATATACAATGGCACCATGTTGTTGGAGGTTTTGTCATCGTTTATTCAGTTTTGGGCAGTGTCATCACCTGAAATCATGCACTGGTCCACATATCATAGCAATGTATCCAAACCAATATAAATTTCACATACAATATTCATACCATAATGTTTCTCGGTTAGTGGTCCTGATATCCACTTTCATCATCATTATCCCTTGGCTATTTCATAGCCCATAACCTGCAGATTAGTCTGTAACACAAACTCATACATTTCTATGCATTATTATCATGTAATTGCATACTATCATCATTTCAATTTGGTATCCCCGTACCGATAAATTTACATCAAAGTTTTTCAATTGGAAATAGATCTCATAATATCCTATAATTCAATTTCGACACCCATTCACAAGATTAGCATTTACCCATATAGATTGCATAATATCCAACATCATCCTAATAGCATTTAAACATTCATTAATTTCTTCATTCTCACAATGTGTCACATCATATACATCATCATCAATAACCTTTAAACATTCATAAAATTTACATGCACGTAGTAGATCGCA
>ML786789.1:37784-55408 GCA_009831015.1 Picea engelmannii | reverse complement strand
CTTTTTCCCCAATGTCCCCTACTTTCCAAAAATTTACGTTTCCTTTAATTCTAGTTTCCTTATTTTCATTTTATATTATTTATTTATCTTTTTCTTCTTTTATTCTCTCTTCCCACTTTTATCTATTATTATTATAATAAATTTTTTGTTAAACCCTCAAATGATAAATCCTCTTAAAATTCTTTTTAATAGAGACAACATTTTTATTTTATGAATTATTTATTTATTTATTTAAATCCTTGTTTTTAATACTCCCCTCTTTAAAATTTTAAGTATCCTTTATAAATTAACTACCATGGGTTTAGCTTAAATTTACCCCCTCATTACTTTTACCCCCTTTACTTTTTAGAAGTCCTTAATCAACTCCTAGGTGGGTGTTAGTTTATGCCCTAGGTTTATTTTTGGAGGCTCTTTTCTTAGGGTTGATCAATTTATCTTAGAGACGTTTTATTCTAGGTTTGATTTGAACAAAGAGACAATTTAATTAGGGGAGGCGTTTGTAAGAATTATCATGTGCTAAGGTCTCATGGTCGTCTAGGCGGTCTCATCATCATCATCAAGCGACGTGCCCTTCAGGATGCACTACGTGCTCCAAGGGTGCCACTCGCCTTGATTGCTTCGGTCGTGCGATGTGCCCTTCAGGACGCACCACTTGCTCCAAGGTTGTCACTCGCTGACTTGAAGTTCTTTGCGCGACGTGCCCTTCAGGATGCACTACGTGCTCCAAGGGTGCCACTCGCTGGCTTGACGAATTGATAGACTCTATAACCCCTACAGTCAACACTCCGCCAGGCGAATCTTGTGGGAGACTAAGGGCTCTAAGGAATAAGGTCCCCACCTTATTGCGCACCCCTTAGAATCATCGTGAGCGACTGTCGCAGTCCGCCCTCACGACATCGTGGATCCTCTCGAACTAGGTAATCGTTAACCTACAGTTCGAGCCACGGCGGGAGTGCTAGTAGGTTGTGGAAGGGCTGCTGTCCACACCTCTCCCTAAATCTCTCTGGATCTCGTGTGTGGACCCTTTACTCCATATGTGAGTCCAGTCGGCAAGCTATCATCAGCCTGCATCATCAACCATCATGTCAGATCATGTCAAACAACATATCATATAGTCAATAGTATATCATCAACGAAACAATATCATCATAAATGAAACAACTCAAATACCCCACTCCCTGACTCAATCCGGAGTCCAAGGGAGTTCCATCGATGCCTCTGCATCCTCCAGGTCCGACACCCTGCACACTCAAAGAAACTGAGTCAGCAGCACCTGTCTACTCCAAGGTAGTGAAAACATCCTGTCATATAACTCAATGCATCTTAATGAAAGAAAAGTTTTATCATAATATAAATCCAGATCACTTGCGAGCAAGTGTCCTCAAAGAATAAGTTGGTATGTGCGCCAGAGAGGGATGTTACAACATCATATCAGTTGATGGCTCTTCTACAAGCTGATTTAGAGTTTCATCTTTGACTACATTATGAATCGAATACATGAAACAATCATTTTCCAATCCATGATACCAAGGATGAGCTGCAAAGTGTTTGGGAACAATTACCCTTTCTTTCTCTATAACCAGTGAAACATGATACCCTTGAACAACAATTTCATTTCCCATCATGACTTTCTGCATCATTTCTTTCATTGCGTTGGCCAGAATGTCCAGTTTATCTTCTGAAGATTTCAGTTGCTCCTTTGTTATTTTCTTCCTTTCTTTTGCCTTAATCTTTGACCTTTTGATCAACAAATTTTCTTCCACACTAATTGCACTATATTTCATCTCCTTGAGTGTAGTAGTGTTCCTTTCTCTTAGTTGAAATGTCATCTCCAGATCAAAGGTATCTAGGTAGTGTAAAAGAGCTAAACTAGGGGGAGGCTTTATCTCAACAAGCATTGAATTGTAAACTTAGTTGAATTTTGCTCAAACATGTTGCACTATTTCTCATGGTTGTCATTTCAAATGATCATACTCTTCTATAATGAGTAAAATATTTCTCTTGATCTCCCATTTATAAAGGAATATTTTTACAAACTGCTGAAGATTGGGAATGCTTGCAGCTGGAAAAAATTGAAACATTCCTTAGCTCTACCTTGCAAAGATAAAACAAAAAGCCTAATGCAGACATCATCTTCCTCAACCTCAAAAAGGTAAAGATAATTTTCAAAACCTTGTATGTGTTTTTCAGATGTGATATTACTATGTTCTCCATCAAATCTGGGAAGATGTTTGTAATAATTGGTAGAGAAATCATGGAGTATAGGAGGTAATACAAGAGGCTTGTATCTATCTAGAATATATACATGTGTAGGAGTATCTATAGAGATTGTAAATATTGGCTTGATCTCTTGAGCTCCTCAGTTTGAATTTGGTCAACATGAGTTTCAACAATATGATCTTAGATAGGTTCACAAAAAGGGACGAAATAATTAAAAATAAAACCAATTATGTCTTGTGTACAATTCCAACTTGCATACCTGGTCTTTTGAGATTGTCTTGTCATGTTTCAAGTTCTTCCTCTAATGGATTCTTTGAAACTAATTGGAGTTGATTGGAGTCACCAGATGGATGATTCAGCCTTCTTTTGTTTGATCATTTTCCACCATCAGTAATTAGATATGGAACTTGATACACTTTTCTGAGGAACATTCCCCATTATGGTCGCCACTATGTTAGCACTCTGTAATTTTCCCAAGGCCATGGAGGCAGTCACAGAGGTAACATAAAACCACTTGGATTCCTGGATCTATCCCTCCAAGACTCATATAGGGCTCTCCTTGTCTGATCTAGCTTTTTTTATGATAGATTTTAGGCTAGTTATGATAGTACATGATTTGTTTTGATTGATTGAGGGTTTGCTGGGTGTTGGATTTAGGTTTGGGCTTCAATGATCATAAGTGCAAATATATAATGGGGCAAGCTAGGCACACACTTTAGAACTTTGGGTTTGTAATTGTGTATATTGTAGAAATAAAGGGTTTCCAAATGAGCATGGTCTCATGAATTCGTTTATATCAGAAGAAAATGAACATAAATGTGAAGCTTCTCCAAAACAAAGCATTGAAGTAATGAATTTTGTTTATCACCTAAGAAATAAATCGCATGAAACATGGAAATGTAGTGTAAAGGCACAATAGATTCAAACATATGATCACAGAAGAAAAACATTGCTAAAGAATATACCACAGGAATCCCAAAATAGTAGCTGCAAATTATGTCTATTAGTTCCAGCCAAATTTTCTTATACAATAGTAGTCTCAAAGTTCAATTCCACAACATCAACCCCCCCCTTTAAAAAGATTAAAGTACACAAATTTATATAAAATAATCTCCCTTAGGCTCAGGAGGTCGAAATCGACAACCTGGCCAAAGATAGGAACAAATCCCTAAAATTTTGGAATTGTCTACCATGAAAGGTGGGCCAAACTACTGAAAATAGGGGTCAACACGGACTCTTATATCTCCAAAAATATGGAAAATATGAAAAAAATGAAAGAGATTATTTTATATGAGCCTATCCTGAGAAAAAACCTCTTTCTTTTTTTCCAAATTCAACTTAATCTCTCCAAAATAACCACCACAAAAACATGACAAAATTAGGAAAACTGGAAACCTGAAAAATGGTGCTCAGAGATGGATTTTATTCTCCCAATTCCTGGTACCTGTGAAAACAATGAGAGAGGTTATTGTTCTTCAGCCCATTATGTAGAAACATCTCTCACTGTTTCTCGAAAATCCTTCTGGTTTTCCTGGAATAGTTGTTGGAAGACAGGTGGTCAAACAGGGAAAAATGGTTTTGATTTTTGGGGAAAGCGGTTTTGGAGGCGCATAGTGGTATCTTGGACCCCCCCTGGGGTGGTAAGTTGTATTGNGGGGGGGGGGGGGGGGGGGGGTCCGGTAGCACTTGGTGGTGACAAGTGTTCAGGGGAAAATCACTTTTCCCGAACCCCTCCCCCGCCCCTCATTAAAATTAGGATGGTCGGGGGGGTCTGGAAAATATTATGGGCGTCAATTTTAATTTTTTTGATGTGTGCATAAGGTGCACGTTTTTGTTTTTTGTTTGATTTGTCTTATATGTTTCTTGTTTTTTAAACTTTGTTTTATTTTTATTTAAATTTTGTTTTATTAATGTTTTAAATGTTTTTTGTTTTCGTTTGTGTTTTACACATTTTCTAATTGTTTCATAATGTTTTTATTATGTTTTATTATGTTTTTGTTTATTATATGTATTTTTATATGTTTTTAATGTTTTAATTAATTCAAATTTTAAATTGTTTTATATTTATATGTTGTTTTATTAAATAGTTTTATTTTTCAATTTAATTAATTAATTAATTATGGTTTATTAGTTACAAACTTAGGGTTTCATTAATTAATAATTAATTATTGATTAATTAGTAGTTAATTTATTATTAGAAAGCCTAACCTAGTTTTATTAATCTAAATAAACTAATCTAATTAAATTAACATTATTATGCTAATTAGTGTTAAAAAATGTCACTAACCATTTATTATTAACCTAATGTTTTTTATCCTAAGCTTGTTTATTCATGTAGGGATGAAAATGGTGGAGGGGTGAAAAAATGGAGGGCAAGGGGATTAAGGGTGCAACAGGGTGATGAAGGATCAAGAGAAATGGATGGAGGGAGAAGTGAAATCAACCAAGCCTAGCATGACAAATGTCTTTGTTATGAGAGAAATGCAAGATAGATATCTGAAGAATCAAGTCACTTATGATTATAGGACCCCAACAAATCCTTTTGATATAAATAATCTTCCATCTACATCTTCCATAACTAGTAGTTTTGGCCATTAAATTTATCGACCCTAAACTTTGCATCTTCTTCCATTTCCCCCACTCGAACCAGGAACCATATTTTCCTATGAGTTACCTTTCGCTCTGATACTAGTTGTAAGAAAAATAGGATCATAGAGCAATAAAATAAAAACAAATGCGAAAATAAAACACAGAAGATACACAATACAATAGAGACATAGATATATGTATTTCACCTAGTGTGGGCTACGTCCACCAGAGAAATTTCCAGGTCCTTCCTTTTTATTATCCAACAAGTGAAGAGATACAACCTACAATACACCCGTTGTAACTTCCTCTTCTTTCTCTCACAGTATCCTCTCTCATAATACAATATTCACAATGATACATAACTACAATACATTTCCCTCATAAAAGAGGTTTTCCTTTTAGGGAAAAAACTCTAACATAACTTCTACGGTCAGATCTATAACCTTATAATGAAAAATCCATATTTACTATGAAATTACAATATACATTTACAAGGAAATTTTTTCTTCTGGGGCCCACTTGCCCCCAGACCCCCCATTCAGGGGCATCTCCCCCCCAGACCTCACAGGGGGGCAAGCTCCCCATGCAATTCTCTCATGTGGAGGGGTGTACAATCTTCTAGGGTGTAAAGTATTCATGGGATATAAAAATGGTTGAAAACAAAAAACCTCTGAATAAGGAAGATAATCATGCTCCACAACCAACAGTGTGTGTGTGTGTGTGTGTGTGTGTGTGTGTGAGAGAGAGAGAGAGAGAGAGATATTCATGGTACTTTTCCACAATATGTAGTGAATGAGGGAAAACATGTCACAAGTGAGATTTGAAGGTAGGTGTTGAGGATAATGACTTCTCCTCTTAACCACCCAAGACAGACCCAATTGACTTAAGTGGTTAAGAGGAGAAGTTGTTATCCTTACTACCTAGATTCAAATCTTACTTGTGACATGTTTTACCTCATTTAGTGATTGATGTGGAAATGTAGCATCAATTTGACTATCTCTTAAATTCTTGAGAATAAGATGAGATGCTTCCAAACATTCTAGAGCCAAGGTTTAACTCAATTAGTTGATTAATAAATTTTATGTTTATTGAGCCAAGGTTTAACTCAATTAGTTGATTAATAAACTTTATGTTTATTGTAAAAGATTAATAAGGAAAATTTTGATTAATAAACTTTATGTTTATTTTAAAAGATTAATAAGGAAAATTTTGATTAATAAACTTTATGTTTATTTTAAAAGATTAATAAGGAAAAGGTAGCATAAAGAGGTAACTAAAATACACAAATCAATTAAAAAGGACCTATAAAGAGTTATTACAAAGTTATGGGAAGTCATCACCTCATAACTTTATTTCATTTCGCTTAAACAAATTGAATAGTGTGTTGGGCTCTGAAATTTAACTTACACTATTAATTATAATAATGTGGTGAGCCCTAAAGTTCACTGAGTTGACATTTTCCTTTTAACAAAAAATACATTTTGAACTTCCCATGTTCTATAAATAAAACGTTTCATGTTATTATTTATTTTTTAAAGTTTAGTTATAGAGTTGACATTTTCCTATTTTCCTTTTTACATAAAAGACATTTTGAACTTCCCGTGTTTTATAAATGAAACGTTTCATGTTATTATTTATTTTTCTAAATACTTGAAATAAAAATTTAATGGAACGAGCATACAAGTATAATAAAGTTCTAATCTACACCTTAATTGTAATCTACTATGATAACTTGTTAAAATTTAAATTTTATTATAACACCTTAATTGCAATCTATGAGGATTAAATAATGGTTATAAGTAAGAATACTTTCCATGAATACAAAGTTTAACGCATAATAGAGCTATATTAAATTTTGATTATTTTAACTATAATTTAATAAAATTCTCACATGTTGTTGATGATGATGATGATTAACATCCACTAAGATTGAATTGGTCTATCAGACCTTAAGAGGATAAGTGATTACTTGTGTTTCTTTAGAATTTTGTTTATGTACTTGAAAAACATTAAGAGAAGTTTTTCAACATCACCATACTTTTGTTGAGTTAAGAGGTTAGGAAGGTTGGTAGTGTGACAAATATTTTGAAAATGAGATCTAATATGGGTATAGGCTGGACAATCTAAGAAAAAGTGATTTTCATCTTCAACCTTTTTAGTATCACAAAGGTGACACACTATTTCATCCCATGGCATTTTAGGAATTGTCCAACGCCCAATTTCACTATGGATCTCATGAGAATTTGTTCTTATCTTAGCAATGCTTTTTTTTTTCTTTACACTTGGAAAAACAAATAGATAATTTTTATCTTCTATATTAGGGTTGAATACATCCTAATAATGCCTTGATTTTATTTTTTCCTCTAACTCTTTATCACACCACATCTTCTCCTTAAATTTTTATATGGCGTTTTTTTTAATARCATCTTTATTCTGCAAAAYRGTGTCTTCCATGATTCCCCAATAGTTTATCCAAGACCGGACATATTTATGTCATCCTYGCTTGAGTCGATGGTGGTTGTGACTCAATTTTGAAGCAATTTTAGGAAGCCTCTTGTCTTCCATGTTGCTTAAATTGTTCTTATACATTAGGTATCGATTCATAGCCACGCTCTCAATGGGGGAGATGCTTGTTTCTAAGAAGAGGATGGGATAGGGAATATTTCCTTTAATTTTGAGATTAGAGGTTATAAGATTCTTTTGTATTTGCACTATCTTTCTCCAGGATTCACACAAGATACTACAGATGTTGATTAATTGTGTTAGTTTCCATTGATGTCAACACTTGAAGAAAGTCCAGTAGCAAATTTCGGTAGCAAAAAGGTTTGGGTAATGGACCCAAATTTAATTTTGTTTGATGGATAATGGTATGAGTTTTGAAATATTTGCAGGTAAGACTATTCTATATGGATAATACATGCCATGAAATTTCCAGTTGTATGTGGAACGTCACATAACTCCTCACGGTTAGAGACTTATGGCCATGTGAAGTTGGAGAACCCTCATGAGTCATCTAGAAGCCCCGTAAACTCAAAGTGTTTGCAAAAGAAATTATTTAAATAATAAATTTAATGGAGAACTCCCTAAAATAAGGAAAGTGGGATGCTACATGAAATTATAAATAAGAGGCAAGAATCTCTCATTTAATCACACTTGATTATCATTGAATATCTATTTTTGTGAAAGGTTATTTGGTAAGGTATTGTTAATAGAGAAAAATTACTACAGAAAAAGTGCAGAAGGAAAAGTGCGACAAAAAAAGTGAGACAAAAAAATCACTGCAAAAAAATTGGGGTAGAAAATCATGGAAGAAAAGTGCGGTAGAAAATTCATGGTAGAAAAAAGTGCGGTAGAAAAATCGTCACAGAAAAAGTGCGGCAGAAAAATCATGACAGAAAAATCACGGCAGAAAAATTGCGGCAAACAAATCACGGAAACAAAATGGTTGGGCTCTATTTATGAGAGATACAGAACATCTTGTTTGAGTTATGTTTTGTGATCTAGGGTTTAACTCTTGAGGTGGTATTGGATGTTCAGTATTGTTGCATATATCAAATTTTTTTAGGGATACAATTGGTATTTTGTTGATGGTATTTGGCAAATGGGTATTGGTCTTTTGGTTGTGATATGTTGTTGAATTTGTTGGTTTAGGTTGAAGCTACATAACAGTGAGGTTGTGGCACATGGTTTGATGTAAGGGTTTATCGTATTTGGTCATGGGTAGTGTTATGTATTTCTAGAGACTTTTGATGGTTATATTGGTATATGTACTTGGTGTATGGTTGAGGTACATGGTTGAGACAAGTGGTTGATGAGTTGGCACACACATGAGGTGTATACTTGATGATGTTGGTACATCTTTATGAGTCATAGTTGATGTGTATTTGATGCATGATTGGTACATATTTGGTGCATGGTTGATGGTACAGGTTGAGGTATAGGTTGGTGCATGGTTGATGCACTTGTTTATGGTACATGTTGGCACAAGTTATTGGTACAAGTTGTTACAGTTTGATTACATATTGATTGGTACATGTTTACAATAGTATATCTTATAGTGATACTGTGATAGTGGTTCCATCATTCTACTTCTATCTCAAGGCGGTTGGACAGGGCAATGACAGGTGGTTGTAGCCACATTCCGGTTGTAGCTAGAGAACATAGGGGGTTGTAGCCTCCTTCTGGTTGTAGCCATATAATTGGGGAGTTGGAGCTTCCCTCAAGTTGTATCCTGAGAAACTAGGGGGTTAGAGCCTCCTTCTAGTTGTAGCTGGAAAACAAAGGAAGTTAGTGCTTCCAATGAATGTAATTCTTCAAGACATATAAGAAAAAACATTATGTGGTTTTCTCCTGCTTTGGGTTTCCACGTAAAAACACGGGCGCACTGTGTATGTGTATGGTTTCTCATTTGTTCATTGTTTATTTACTCTGCAATTATTGGATGATAATGCTACATTGATATAACACTTGCATTATATGGTTGAAAAGGTTTATATTTCTCTATTATTGATTCATGCCCCTTCTCAGTAATCCAACAATTGTTATCAGAGTAGGTTCCTTTAGAAATTAGTTTAACCACTGAAAGGTAGATCATGGAAAGAAAGAACATGTATAAAAATGGAATACCACAATTTGATGGACAAAAGTATGGATTTTGGAGCAGAAGAATGAAAACATATATACAGGCTCAGGGATTTGAAATTTGGCAATCAGTTGTATATGGATACAAAGAACCAACAGTTCCACCGAAAAATGAAAGAACAATGAAACTTGGGAAAAATAATTCCAAAGCCACAAATTCACTTATGAATAGTCTTTGTGAATTAGTGAACACCAAAGTTATACATTTTAAATCTGCTAAAGAGATTTGGGACAAGCTCCAAGATATTTATGAAGAAGATTCAAAATTCAAAGTAGCAAAGCTTCAAACTTACAGAGGTCAGTTCGAACAACTAAATATGAAGGAAGATGAGAATATCACAACTTACTTATTATGAGTCGATGAAACAGTTAATGAAATCATAGGATTGGGAGAAGAAATTAAAGAATCAATAATTGTTCAAAAGGTACTAAAATATCTTTCTATGAGATTTGATCTTAAGATATCAACACTAGAAGAAAGAGAAGATCTAGACTCAATAAGCATGGACGAACTACATGGAATCTTCACAGCATATGAAATGAGAAATGAACAGGAAAATCTAGATGTAAACGAAGCAGCTTTCAAAGCATCCAAAAGGCCAAAGAAAAAGGGAAAGAAAAAATAAAAAGAACATAGTAGCAGTAGTGACATCTTGAAAGATGATAAAGAAATGACCAACTTTGTTAAAAGATTGAATAAGGTAACTAATGGCAGATATAAAGGTCAGTTTCCATTATTTTTTTTTAATTTTGATGGTATTGTTCATTTTGATAACAATTGTCTTGATAAGAAAAATAAGAGGAATGATGAAGATTACTCAAATAGAAAACAAACAAACAAAGGAAAAATAATCACATAGAAATATTTCAAGAAAATCTTATGCACCAAAGAAGACATCTCCTCATTAGATGAAGATGAAGTCATTGATAGTGAGATAGAAAGAGTTGTATTCATGGAAGTAGAAGACTCTGACAAAGAAGACACTGAAGAAGAATATGAAGAGGCGGAAGTTGAATACCGAGAACAATTTTTGTGTGCCATAGAAGTTATAATAAGAGGGAAGAATAAAAACAAGAAGCTACAAGTGGAATTAGACAAGAAATAAGACACTCAGGAACTAGAAGCACTCAAAGAAAAACTAGAAGAAAGAGATAAGATCATTGGAAATTTGGAATCAGAGATTGTCACATTAAGAAAGGATCTTGAAAAGAAAAATATGTAGAATAGCTCAAAAGATTTGGATGATAGTATCAACAGTAAAAAACCTCATCATGACAAGTCTAGACTTGGATACAATCAGACAGAAAAGGGATCAAGATCTAAAACAACAAAACAAGAAACATATCCAAAAATCTATGCAGAAACAATCAAACGGGATAGGAAGATCTACAAGGAAGATTATAAGGACACTCCTACACCAAGAATATTCAAATTTTAGAATCAACAACTGACAAATACGCCTCAGGAAGAAGAAGGATTCATAAGAGAAAATCATTTCAGAAGATATTCAACTCCCACATATCAAACTATCTTTTTTGGTTTATGTTATGCATGCAATAATTTTTGACATAAAGCTATGAATTGCAAAGATAACATCAGGAACATAAACAACTTTGAAAGTCATACACAAAATGGTTATCCAAGAAGGCCTAGTGAAACATAGAGAAGAAGTTACAACACGTTTGACTCATTGAGAAATGAAGTGGAATGCTACAAGTGTAACAAATTTGGACACATGGCCAAAGATTGCAGAGTGATAGTTCCTTCTATAGAACCACAACAAAATAACAACAATCATAGACAAGAACCTCAAAAGAGAACATGGATAAGAAAGTAGAAGCAGTATAACAATGAAGAATGCACACTCTCTCTACAAGCCAAGCAGAAGAAACGTGGTTGGTAGGTTGAAAATGGATGTTCAAAACACATACTAAGTGATAGAGACAAGTTTCTTACATTAATAAAGGAAAGAGATGGATCGGTCTCCTTCGGAAATGATGATTCAACTAAAATCATTGGAAAAGGCACAGTCATAATTGGAAACAAGAATACCAAGGAAAAAAATGTTCTACTAGTAGAAGATATGAAACATAATCTTCTAAGTGTGAGTCAAATGTGTGACCAAGGTCATAAAGTTACTTTTGATTTACAAAAGTGCGAGATAAGAAAAGAAGGTTCATGAAAATTGATTGCAACAGCTGCAAGAACTTCAAGCAACATATATGTACTAAGTGAAATTGGAAATGAAAAGTGTTTTATAGGAAAGGAAGATGAAAGTTGGCTATGGCACAAAAGAATGGGTCGCATACACTTTTATAGCCTTGTCAAAGTCAACAAAAATGAAGAAGTTATAGAAATGCCCCAGATTACGAAACCAACCAACACTGTATACAAGAATTGTCAACAAGGAAAACAAACAAAGACCAAGTTTAAATCAAAAGAATATTCAATGACAAGACCACTGGAAATTGTGCATATTGATCTAATTGGACCAACTACAACAAAGGGTTGAAAATGTGTGAAATACTTTATGTTATTAATTTATGATTATACAAGAATGACTGCAGTTTTATTTATCATGAATAAGTCAGAAGCTTTTGAAAACTTCAAGGTCTACAAAGAAATGGTTGAAAATGAAATGAATTCAAAAATCAAATGTTTGAGATCTGATAATGGAGGAGAGTTGACTTCAAATGAATTTATGGACTACTACAGCAGGCATGGAATAAAAAGACAATTCTTCATTGCTAGGACACCTCAACAGAATGGAGTTGTTGAAATAAAGAACATGACAGTACACAAAATGGCTCAAACAATGTTAATGGATTCCAAATTTACAGATATATTTTGGACACATGTAGTGCATACAACATTTTACATTCAAAATAGAGTAATTCTTAGAAAAACTACTGACAAAACTCCCTATGAGTTATGGAAAGGAAGACTAACAAATGTGAAGCACTTCAAAGTATTTGGAAGCAAATGCTACATCAAAAGAGAAGATGATAGAATGGGAAAGTTTGACTCTCGTGTGGACAAAGAAGTACTTTTTGGTTACTCAAGTACAACGTAAGCATACAAGTGTTACAATTTGAGGTTGAAAAAAGTTGTGGAAAGAATCAATGTAACAATTGATGAAATAGGTGGACGAAAATTTAAGGAAGAAGAAAATGAATCAATGGAACAAATTTACAAAGAATAAGTAGAAGGGGAAGATGAAGAGGATCAAATAGAAATACAAGAGAAATTTCAACAAGTTCCTCCAAAGACACCTAGCAAACGAGTATAGAAGAATCATCCTTTAGATAAGATTATCAAAAACCATGATGCAGGAGTTGAGACTAGAAGAAGCATCTATTCAGCAGAACAAACACACCTAGCACTCTCATCTACAATTGAACCAAACATTTTTTAAGAGACCAACAAGGATGAATTTTTGAATAAGTCCATGGATGAAGAATTGGATCAAATAGAGAATAATTACACTTGGAATTGGTTCCAAGACCAAAGAAAAATAATGTGATTGGCACAAAGTGGGTATTCAAAAATAAATTAAACGAAGATGGATAAGTTACAAGGAACAAATATATATTGGTATTTAAAGGATGTGCACAGGTTGAAGGAATCGACTTTGAAGAGACATTTTGCTCCAGTTGCCAGAATGGAAGAAATGTGATTTCTCCTATCTTATGCATGCTCCAAGAATATTAAAATGTATCTGATGGACGTGAAATCAACTTTTTTGAACAGGGAACTTGAAGAAGAAGTCTACATTGAACAACCAGAAGGATTTTGGTTGTCATAGAATGCATATTATTCGTGTAAATTGAAGAAGACTTTGTATGGTCTAAAACAGTCAACTAGAGCATGGTAGTCTAGAATAGATAAATATCTACAACAGGCAGGGTTCAGAAAAGGAAGTGCAGACAAAAACCTCTACATCAAGGTAACTCAAGATAGTATTTTATTAATTGAAGTTTATGTTGATGATATTATTTTTGGAAGTATTGATGATAGGTTAAGCCATAAATTTGCAAAGGATATGCATAATGAATTTGAAATTTCATTACTGGGAGAACTATCCTTGTTTTTGGGTCTTTAGATACGTCAAGGAAACCAAGGAATTTTTATTTCTCAAACTAAGTATATTAGAGAAATGCTAAAGAGGTTCATAATGGAATAATGAAAACTAGTTACCACTCCTATGAAAACCAATTGCAAGTTGAGAAAATATATTGATTCAAAGTATATAGACCAAAGGCAATACACGTCAATGATTGGTATCTTACTATATGTGACAACATCTAGACTAGATGTAATGCAGGAAGTTGGCCAGGTGGCACGATTTCAAACAACACCAAAGGAATCACATGTGTTAGCAGTGAAGAGTTTTTTCAGATATCTCAAAGGAACAGAAGAGTGTGGATTATGGTATCCAAAAGGAAAGGATCTATCACATATTTTCTACATAGATGCAGATTGGGAAAGTTACATTGATGACCGACGAAGCACCAGTGGAGCAACGTTCTACTTGGGTGAGTGTTTAGTATCATGGTTAAGAAAGAAAAAATCATCGATATCCTTATCTGCAGCCGAGGCAGAGTATATTGAAGTAGCATCATGTTGTACATAGGATCTATGGATGAAACAAACTCTGACAGATATATAGGTTGAGAATGATGAGCTCATTCCAATCTATTGTGATAATACAAGCACCATCAGTATCTCAAAGAACCCAATGATGCACTCCAATATG
Source organism: Picea engelmannii (assembly GCA_009831015.1). Taxonomy (NCBI): domain Eukaryota; kingdom Viridiplantae; phylum Streptophyta; class Pinopsida; order Pinales; family Pinaceae; genus Picea; species Picea engelmannii. The sequence goes on along the minus strand of ML786789.1, from coordinate 41,201 downwards.
AAGAACATTCCAATCAAGTATCACTTTCTACGGGAATAGGTTGCAGAGAAGAACATCAGAGTTGAATATGTGGGCACAAAAGAACAAGTGGAAGATATATTTACCAAATCACTTCCAAGAGAATCCTTTGAGTATCTTCGCCAAAGACTCGAAGTAATTTTTACTCCAAAATGAATGCTTATCTTATATGTCTTATACTTACACAAGGAAGCACCATAAAGAGGAAAATTCAGGTTGGGAGATCAGTTTCAGGAAGAGTTCAGTCATGGGGAGCATCCCTGGATGGAAAGATACATTTTCCATTGATGTCAAAGGGGGAGATATTTATCAGATGGAAAGATAGAATTGCTTGGAGAAAGAGCACAGAGGCATGGTTCCATGGGGAGCGATGGTAACAAGGGGAGCATGAGTGATATGACTTTAGTATTTCATCATAGTATTGTCATCAATGCCAAAGGGGGATATTGATGATTAATTGGGTTAGTTTCCATTGATGTCAACCCTTGAAGAAAATCTAATAGAAAATTCTGATAGCACAAAGGTTTGGGTAATGGAGCCAAGTTTGTTTGATGGATAGTGTAATGAGTTTTGATATTTTTTTAGGTAAGACTATTCTAGATAGATATTATATGCCATGCCATTTCCGGTGGTATGTAGAACGTCACATAACTTCTCATGGTTAGAGAGTTATGGCCATGTGAAGTTGGAGAACCCTCATGAGTCATCTAGAAGCCCCAAAAATTCAAAGTGTTTGCAAAAAAATTTATTTAAATAATAAAGTTAATGGAGCAATCCCTAAAACAAAGAAAGTGGGATGCTACATGAAAGTATAAATAAGAGGCAAGGCTCTCTCAGTTAATCACACTTGAATATCATTGAATATCTGTTTTTTTGAAAGGTTATTTGGGAAGGTATTATTAATAGAAAAAAATTGCAGTAGAAAAAGTGCAGTAGAAAAAGTGTGGTAGGAAAACTGTGACACAAAAAGTGCGGAAGAAAAAGTATGACAGAAAAATTGTGGCAGAAAAATCGCAGCAGAAAAAGTGTGGCACAGAAATCACGGCAAAAAAAGTGTGGCAGAAACAATTGCGGTGGAAAAATCACAACAACAACATGGTTGGGGTCTATTTATGAGAGATATGGCACATCTTGTTTGAGGTATGTTTTGTGAGCTAGGGTTTATCTCTTGAGATGGTGTTGGATGTTCAATATTGCTTCATATATCAGATTTGTTGAGGAATACAATTCATATTTTTTTGTTGGTATTTGACATATGGGTATTGGTCTTTTCGTTGTGATGTGTGGTTGAAGTTGTTGGTTTAGCTTGAAGCTACATAATAGTGAGGTTGTGGCACATGGTTTGATGTAAGGGTTTATGGTATTTGGTTATGGATAGTGTGATGTCTTTTTAGAGAAATTTTGATGGTTATATTGGTATATGTACTTGGTGTATGGTTGAGGTACATGGTTGAGACAAGTGGTTGATGAGTTGTTAAATACATTAGGTGTATACTTGATGATTTTGGTAAATCTTGATGAGTCATAGTTGATGTGTATTTGATGCATGATTGGTACATATTTAGTGCATGGTTTATGCACTTGTTGATGGTATAGGTTGAGGTACAGGTTCGTGCATGGTTTATGCACTTGTTTATGGTATAGGTTGATGTATGGTACATGTTGGCACATGTTATTGGTACAGGTTTTTACAGGTTGATTATAGGTTGATTGGTACATGTTTACAATAGTATATCTCATAGTGATAGTGTGACAATGGTTCCATCATTCTACTTCTACATCAGGGTGGTTGGACGGGGTAAAGAAAGGCGGTTGTATCCACCTTCCAGTTGTAAACAAAGAACATAGGGGGTTGTAACCTCCTTCTGGTTGTATCCAGATAATTGGGGATTTGGATCTTCTCTCAGGTTGAAGCCTGAGAAACTAGGGGGTTGGAGCCACCTTCCAATTGCGGCTGGAAAACAAAGTAATTTGGTGCTTCCAATGAATGTAATTCTTCAAGATATATAAGAAAAAACATTCTGTGGTTTCCTCCCTCTTTGGTTTTCCACGTAAAAACATAGGTGTACTATGTTGTAACATCCCCCTCTGGTTCACTTACAAAACTTATTCTTTGAGGACACTTGCTCGCAAGTGATCTGGACCTTTCTGATATTAATACATTTATCCTTGATGATGAGGCATTATGATAGATGACAGGATGTTTTTCTATTGTTATATATAGGTGCTATTGACTTATTTTATTTGAGTGTGCATGGTTTTTGACCTAGAGGATGCAGAGGCATCGGCAGAACCCTTGGACTCCGGATTGAGTCAGGGAGTGTGATATTTGAGTTGATTTATTTACCATGATATTTATTGATTTGATGATATGTTGTTGACATGTTCTGACATGGTGGTTGATGATGCAGGCTGACGATAGCTTGCCGACCAGACTCACATATGGAGTAAAGGGGCCACACATGATTTCCAGAGAGATTGAGGGAGATGTGTGGAAAGCAGCCCTGCCACAGCCTACTAGCACTCCCGCCTTGGATCGAACTGTAAGTTAATGATTACCTAGTTTGAGAGGATCCAGGATGCTGTGAGGGCAGACTGTGACAGTCACTCACGAAGATTCTAAGGGCCGTGCAATAAGGCGGGGGCCTTATTCCTTAGAGCCCTTAGTCTCCCACAAGTTCACCTTGTGGAGTGTTAACTCCAGGGGTTATAGATGTCTACCAATCCATCAAGTCAGTGAGTGGCACCCTTGGAGCATGTGGTGCATCCTGAAGGGCACGTCGCGCAAAGAAATACAAGTCAGCGAGTGGCACCCTTGGAGCACGTGGTGCATCCTGAAGGGCACGTCTCGCAACAAAAGCAAACAAGGCGAGTGGCACCCTTGGAGCACGTAGTGTGTCCTGAAGGGCACGTCGCGTTGATGATGATGATGATACTACCTAGATGACCCTAAGACCTTAACGCCTGATAAAATTCTTAAAACGACTCCCCTAATGAATTGTCGCCTAGTTCAATCTAAACCTAAAATTAAAACATCTCAAAGATAAAATTCTGATAAGCCCTAAGTAAAGATCCTACAAAAATAAACATAAGGGCGTAAACTAAAACCCTCCTATGTGTTAGTTAAAGTCTTCTTAATTTAAGGGGGGGTAGAGTAATGAGGGAGATAAAGTAATTAAAACCCATGGTTTTTAAATGATAAGAAGAAATAAACTAATTAAAGTGTGGGAGTATGAAAGTTAGGATTTTAGAAATACAATGAAAGGTTTAATGAGTGCCTTTATCTTTTTGGGTTTTAAAAATAAAAATAAAATAATAAAATATATATATATATAATAATAATAAAAATAAAACAAGAGAGAAATAAAAAAATAGAAATGAGGAAACTTGTAATAAAGG
>ML786789.1:7952-21147 GCA_009831015.1 Picea engelmannii | reverse complement strand
CATCTCGAACAACATCATTCCACCATGGTGTAAAGCTAGAGCCTACTATCTTTCTCTCTTACACAAGCACAAGCGCATCTCAAACAACATCATTCCAGTGTTGTGCATCTCGAACATCATCCTACCATGGGGAAAAGCTAGTGTGTGCTAGCTTTACCTCTTACACAAGCATATACACATCTTGAACAAGATCATTCCACTGTGGGGGAAGGCTAGCATGTGCAATATTTCTCTCTTGCACAAGCACAAGCTCATCTTGAACAACATCATTCCTCTATGGGGTAAAACTATTGCATGATAACTTTCAGTCTTGTAGAAGCACAAGCACATCTTGAATAATATCATTCCATTGTGGGGAAAAGTTATCCTGCGCTAGCTTTCCCTCTTTCACAAACACAAGCACATCTCGAACAACATCATTCTAGCATGGAGGAAAGCTTTCACATGCTAAACTTCCCTCTCGCACAAGCACAAGCACATCTCGAATAACATCATTCCACCAGTAAGGAAACCTAGCGGGTGTTAGCTTTCCCTATTACGCAATCACAAGTGCATCTCGAACAACATCATTCCACCATGGGGTAAATCTAGTATGTGCTAGCCTTCCCTCTTACAAAAGCACAAGCACATCTCAAACAACATCATTCCAGTGTTGTGCATCTCGAACATCATCCTACCATGGGGAAAATCTAGTGCGTGCTATCTTTCCCTCTTACACAAGCATATACACATCTCAAACAAGATCATTCCACTATGGGGGAAAGCTAGTGTGTGCTAGCTTTCTCTCTTGCACAAGTACAAGCACATCTCAAACAACATCATTCCTCTGTGGGTTAAAACTAGTGCATGCTAACTTTCAGTCTTGAAGAAGCACAAGCACATCTTGATTAACATCATTCCATTGTGGGGAAAATATAGCATGTGCTAGCTTTCTCTATTTCACAAACACAGGCACATCTCGAACAACCTCATTCTAGCATGGAGGAAATCTTGCAAATGCTAAACTCCCCTCTTACACAAGCACAAGCACAAGCACATCTCAAACAACATCATTCCACCGTTAAGGAAAGATAGCGCATGTTATCTTTCCCTCTTGCATAAGCACAAATTCATCTTGAACAACATCATTCTACCATGGGGAAAATCTAGCACATGCCATCTTTCTCTCTTACACAAGCACAAGCGCATGTCGAACAGCATCATTCCAGTTTTGGGGAAAGCTAGCGCATGCTAGCTTTCCCTCTTGCACAAGCACATGCGCATGTCGAACATCATCCTACCATGAGGGAAAGGTAGCATGTCTCTTACACAAGCATATACACATCTCGAACAAGATAATTCCACTGTGGGGGAAATATAGTGTGTGCTAGCTTTCTCTCTTGCACAAGCACAAGCGCATCTTGAACAACATCATTCCTCCGTGGGGTAAAACTAGTGCATGCTAACTTTCAGTCTTGGAGAAGTACAAGCACATATTGAATAACATCATTCCATTGTGGAGAAAATCTACCTTGTTCTAGCTTTCCCTATTTCACAACTAGAAGCACATCTCCAACAACAACATTCTACCCTGGAGGAATGCTTGCACATGTTAAACTTCCCTCTTGCACAAAAACAATCAAATCTCAAACAATTTCAGTCCACTATTAAGGAAAGCTAGCGCAGGTTAGTTTTCCCTCTTGCATAAGCACAAATTCATATCGAACAACATCATTCCACAATGGGGGAAAGCTAGCACATGCTATCTTTCCCTCTTACACAAGAACAAGTGCATTTTGATCAACATCATTCTTGTGTTGGGGAAAGCTAGCGCATTCTATCTTTCCCACTTGCACAAGCACAAGAACATCTCGAACATCATCCTACCATGGGGGAAAGCTAACATGTGCTAGCTTTCCCTCTTACACAAGTATATAGACATCTCGAATAAGATCATTCCAATGTGGGGGAAAGCTAGCATGTCCTAGATTTCTCTATTGCACAAAAAAAAGCGCATCTCGAACAACATCATTCCTTCTTGGGGTAAAACTAATGCATGATAAATTTCAGTCTTGTAGAGGCACAAGCACATCTTGAATAGCATCATTCCATTGTGGGGAAAAGATAGCATGTGTTAGCTTTCCCTCTTTCACAAACACAAGCACATCTCAAACAACATCATTCTAGCATCGAGTAAAGCTTGAACATGCGATACTTCCCTCTTGCACAAGCACAAACACATCTCAAACAACATCATTCCACCATTAAGGAAAGCTAGCACGTGTTATCTTTCCCTCTTGCTTAAGCACAAGTGCATCTCGAATAACATCACTCCATTGTGGGGAAAAGCTACCCTGTGCTAGCTTTCCCTTTTTCAAAAACACAAGCACATCTCCAACAACATCATTCTAGCATGGAGGAATGATTCCACATGATAAGCTTCCCTCTTGCACAAGCACAATCAAATCTCAAACAACATCAGTCCACCATTAAGGAAAGATAGCGCATGCTAGTTTTCCCTCTTGCATAAGTACAAGTGCATATTGAACAACATCATTCCACAATGGGGGAAAGTTAGCATATGCTATCTTTCCCTCATACACAAGCACAAGCGCATTTTGAACAACATCATTCCATTGTTGGGGAAAGCTAGTGCATGCTAGCTTTCCCTCTTGCACAAGCACAAGCGCATCTTGAACATCATCCTACCATGGGGGAAAGATAGCATGTCTCTTACACGAGCATATATGATGCAGTTGCACCCTCTCTGGCACGTCTTCTCCCACAGGACCTTCTCGTTCAATGGCCCGAAGAGATAAAATGCTCTTCAACTCCCTTATCAGGAGTTCTCAATACCTACATAATGCCTCTTATGAGCTCCCTACTTCAAATCGGGAAATTGGCACTCGCAAGATCGCGAGTCTTGAACTCATGGGATCGGGTCTCACAAATTCCCAAACCCCGATGGATATTCACCCACGTATTCCTTGCTCTTATCGGGAATTCCTCTCATCAGGAAATCGACACTTGCGCTATCGTGATCCACTGCCCTCACGGATCCCGGACTCCCGATCGCTTAGTCAACGCTGACCTTCTCCCACCTTATCGGGACTTCTGCAATCTCACAGTTTCACACTATCGCGACTTCACTACTCGCGACGCCAAGTCCTCAGGCTTCCAACTCTCGATGCCCGATTCTGCGGGATCTCCTGCCACATGTCCCTGCTGTTGGACGGCTCTGATCCTATCAAGAAATCGCGGATCACGATTCCAACATGCACGAGTCTCTTGTCTCCGAAAACCCTGATTTTTTGATTCACGACTCTTCGGGATCTCTTGCCATGTGTTCCTGTTGTTGGATGGTTCCCAACTCCCGTTGGGATATCGCGAAATCTTCTCAAAGGATTTCGACCATCTATCCTTCCTTGGATGATTTTTTCACAATGAATCAAGTGCTTCTTTCACAAAGGCTTGGCTCCTACTTTCCAAACTACGATGCTTCCTTCAGACTTCCAATAGAAGCTTCCCTGCACTTCTCCTTTGGTGAATTCAAAGGTCTACTCCTCCTGAACAAATTCTCGACTTCCTCAAGTCCTTCTGAGAACTTCTTGCGCGCACTCCTTGTGGCAAATCTTCAACAACGTCTAGGTGTTGAAGGCACTCAACCCTGTGCACTCCTGCAGCAGAAATATTTTAATACTTTGCTTAGAGTCACAACTCTAAGACTTTTCCTTGGCCTACACACTCCTTGCACGACATTGTGCCTAACTACACCTTCGAAGAAATGGGAACAAAAGCTATCTCTAATTGAACCCTTCTTTCAACGTACTCCTTGCGAACAATTCGACTGCACTCCTTGTAGGAATTCTCTGATTCAAATTAGAGAAACAATTGAAACTAATTTATCCTTCCCTTCTGACTTCAAGTTCACCATGAAATCACATACACAACATATAAAAACAATGCATGACAGGAAGCAAAACATCCATGAGCATAATATCAATACACAGTGGAACAACACAAACCATGGATTTGAATCAATTCTTCTTCTATTAATTCAAATGTCTGTACATGGGTGTTCTTCACATAGTTCTCTGCATGCTCTTCTCCTCTTGCTCCTATTCTTAATATGTTACAATGATACAATGAGGGTGTCTATATTCATTTTCCCTCTCGGACACTAAAGCTATCAAATCTAGAATTAAATATTCTATCTACTTTACATTAACTATCTTAAATGCCTCATCTACCTAAGGACAAGAGCTATCCGCTCAAGGTCCATTTACCATATAAAAGTGCGCCTTCATAAATGGCTTCATTAAAGACTCATGCAACAATTCCCAAAGTGTTTTCAAAATTTCATGCGGCTTGTCCAGCTGTCTTCCTCCTCCACGCTAGCTCGCTTGATGTGCTGGCGATGCTCCTGCATCATACTCCTCGTCTTAAAAAATTTCATGGGCTCCTATCCATGAGCTCCTACATGGCCTGTCCATGCTTTTGTATCTCCGCTTCTGTCTCCCAGCTGGCATCTTCCACTGGATGATTCTTCCACTTGACCAGATACTCAAAGTATTATTTTCTCCTAGTCTTCTTACCCACTCTCTTGTCCAGTATGCATTCCATCTGTGGCTCTTCTGCAATTGGCATTTTCTTTTTCCACTGCACTTCTGGCTTTTCATCCCTTCCAGCTCCTGCTTCCTCAGCCTTATATGGATATAAGTCTGAGACATTGAATGTTGGAGATATCCCGATGCCATCCGGCAATTCAATTTCATAGGCATTCTCTCCGAATTTCTTCAGGACCCGGCATGGCCCGATTTTCTTCATCTTGAGCTTGTTGTATGTTCCCCTTGGGAACCTTTCCTTCCTCAAGTGTGCTAGAACTAAATCACAAACTTCAAACTGAAGTTGTCTCCGATGCTAATCTTCTCTGCGTTTTTACTCTAGATTTGAATCTATCAGTCGCTACTTCACCATGCTGTGAATTTCTTTCATCGCCTTAGCGAATTCTTCTGCAATAGCGCTGCTAGTAGCAGTTGGTTCTGACTCCCTGAGTTCAGAAACTCCTCTTGGATGTACCCCATATACAACCTAAAATGGACTTTTACCTGTGCTCTGATTCACTGAATCTTTGTATGCAAACTCTGCCTGTGGTAATGTCTAATCCCAGCTGCTGTGGTGCTCTGTCACCAAGATTCTCAGCAAGTCTCCCAGACTTCTATTGACTACTTTCGTTTGTCCATCTATCTAAGGATGATAAGTAGAACTAAATTCCAAGTTAGTTCCTATATTCTTCCATAACGTCCTCCAAAAATTCCCTATGAATTTTGTGTCCTTGTCCGAAACAATACTTTTCGGCAATCCATGAAGTCGAATGACCTCCTTGAAAAAAAAATTCGCGATGTGTGTTGCATCGCTGGTCTTCTGGCATGGAATAAAATGCACCATATTTGAAAACCTTTCCATGACCACAAAGATGGAATCAACACCTCTTTGTGTCCTCAGCAAACCCAATACAAAATTCATGCTTATGGCCTCCCATGGCCTCTCTGGTATGGGCAATGGCTGATAAAAACCCGCATTCTGCTTTCTCCCCTTCGAATGCTGGTAAAATCTACATCTGTTAACAAATATTTTGACATATGCTCGCATCCATGGAAAAAAATATGACTCATTCAGCTTCACGAATGTTTTTTCATGGCCAAAGTGTCCTGCTAATCCACCACTATGCTTCTCTTTCAACAGGTTCTCCCTCATGGAACAATTTGGAATACACAATTGATTTCCTCTGAACAACAATCCCTCCTGGACCATGTAATCTATCCATGGGATTCTATCTCTAAGAACTAGATTCTCAGCTACTTCATATGCTTCCCCAAAATCTGCATCTCCTGCATACATGTCCCTGAGATTTTCAAAACCCAAGGTTTTGTCTCGGAATTCCTGCAACAACAAACATTTCCTGCTCAAAGCATCAACCACTTTGTTAGCAGTACCCGAAATGTGTTTAATCACAAATGTAAATTTATACATATACTCTACCCATTTTTCATGTTTCTGATTCAACTTCTCTTATTGACTCACAAACTATAATGCATGATTATCACTGTACAATACAAATTCTTTCAGGATCAAGTAATGGCTCCACTTCTTCAATGCCTGTATGATAGCATAGAATTCTTTGTCATACGTGGATTATTTCAGTTTCGTCTCATCCAACTTCTCTCTGAAATATGGAACTGGTCTGTCTTCCTGACTCAAGACCGCTCCTATGGCATACCCGCTTGCATCAAATTTCACCTTAAATGTCTTCTGGAAATCCAGAAATACCAACACCGGTTGTTTTGTGATCTTCTGCTTCAACAAATTGAAGCTTTTCTCAGCCTCTGTTGTCCAGTGAAAATATTTATGTCGCCTTTTACTATGTCCATCATCATTGCGCTAATCCCACTGAAATTTCTGATGAACTTTCGGTAGAAACTAGCCAGTCCATGAAAACTTCTCACCTCGAATACATTTCTCAGTGATGGCCAATTCTTAATCACTTCTACTTTATCCGGATCCATCTTCAACTCATTCACCGAAATAACAAAACCCAAATAAATGAGCTCTGTCTTCATGAATGAGCACTTCTTCATGTTGACCAACAGCTTCTCCTGCTGTAGCTTCCTCGTCACAATGGCCAAATGCTTCAGATGTTCATCCTTTGTCTTACTGAAGATCAATATATCATCCAGATATACGACAACAAACTTCCTGATGAATTCCCTCAGGAATTCATTCATCAACCTCATAAAGGTACTTGGCGCATTCATCAAGCCAAATGGAATGACTAGCCATTCATACAGTCCTTCGTTGGTTTTGAAGGCTGTCTTCCACTCGTCGCCTTCCCTCATGCGAATCTGGTGATATCCACTCTTTAAATCAATCTTTGAAAAATACTTTGCCCCACTAAGGCAATCCATCAGATAATCCATTCTCGGCAATGGAAACCTGTACCTGATGGTTATTTTATTAATCACTCTGGAATCGGTGCACATTCTCCAACCCCCATCCTTCTTTGGATTGAGTACTGTCGAAACAACACATGGAATTAAACTTTCCTTGACCAGTCCTTTATCTAACAGTTCCTGCGCCTGCCTCTTAACCTCCTCATTTTCTTGCGGCGTCAACCTATACGTGGCTTTGTTTGGCAAACTAGCTCCTGGTATGAGGTCTATATGGTGACTCACACTCCTCATCGGTGGCAATGAACGAGGTAATTCATCCACTATTATGTCAGTGAACTCTTCCAGCAGTTCCTGAATCTCATCTGGTAGATCATCCACTCTTGTGCTAGTCAGAACAATCCTCAGCTTTCTGACAACAAATAATTGTGGATCTTCTTTCTTCTCCATCTCTGCGAGAAGTTCCTTCCCACTCATGAGAAGTATTGTGTTGCTCACTTCCAGTTTCACTTCCTTATCCTTTGTCGGAAGTAATCTGTATGTCCTCCCATTTCTCTCCAGGGTATATGTGTTCATCCTCCCATCATGAACCACATTTATGTCATATTGCCATGGTCTACCCAGTAATAAGTGGAAAACATCCATGGGAATGACATCACAGAGTACCTTGTCATTATACTCCCCTATCTTGAATTCAACTAAACATTGTTTAGTGACACTCACCTGATGTCCCTTCTATAGCCATGAAAATTTGTATGGACTTGGGTGATCAGTTGTCTCCATCTCCAGCTTTTCCACCATCTCGGTTGAAATGAGATTATCTATGCTACCACTGTCCACGATAACCTTGCATACCCAATCCTTGGTTTTACAAGCTGTCCTGAACAGTCTAGTCCTTTGTGTTGAGTCCTCAATCTCCTTTCCGGGTGTTAAGAGAAATGTACGCATCATCAACGACATCCTGCCTTCTGTAACTTCAGACTCAACATCTCACCTCTACGCTTCTATGATGTGAGCTTCTCCGATGTCCTTCTTTTTCTCTAGACACTCAAATGACCTATGCCCATTCTTCCCACATGTGAAACATGTGATAACTCCACCTCGGTCTCTTCCTCTACCTCTGGTATGAGGAAAAGTGTTTGCGTCAACATAATATCCCTTATTCTCATTATGATGCCCTCTCTATTCAATGTATGGTCCTTTCTATGAGGTACCACCTCTTTCTACTCTACCCTGAGGTTTCTTCCATTCCTCCTTAGGCTTCTAGAATTTGTCCTGGGCAATTGTCTTGCCTCTGGGATGACTTCTGCCTTTCCCTCGCTGACCTTGCTTATGTCTCAACTTCTCCTCTTCTTTCAGATCCATCTGATAAGCATCCTCCACCGTCCTGATGGTAACCATACTCAATTCATCCTAAATGTCGTATCTCAGACCATTCAGATATCTAGCAACCTTCTCATCATCGCTCTCCCGATGACCTTCTCTGATGTTCAGCTTGTAGAATTCCTTAGTATACTCCTTCACTGTCATCAGCTTCTATCTCAGGTTCTGCATCCTCCTGAATAGAGTAATTTGGTAATCCCTTGGGATGAACTTTGTTGTCATCTTCACGATCATTCGATCCCATCTTTTGATCTTTTGCTTACCCTTGGAACGTCTGTCAGCTTGTAGCTCGTCCCACCACAATGTTGCATGTCCTTTCAAGAGCGTGACAACATGTCTGACCTTCTTATCCTCTTCGATATATTCGTAATTGAAGTAGGTATCAAGAGCTCGGATCCAATCCAGTAGCTCTTCTACATCCAAATTCCCCTCATAGACTAGCATGTCCATCTTCGCCTTCGCCCCCATTCTGGCGATAGATTTTATCAACCGTTCAGTTGATGCATCTTTGGCTGCAACCTCCTCCTCGCGTTAAGCCTCAATTTCATCCTCGGAATCACTAAGATCCCCTGCACTAACTGTGTGTCTCTGGGTTGTTTCCATCTCCTCGAGTCTTTCTCGAAGATCTCTCATCTGACTCTCCATTTTCGAATTTCCTGCTGGCCTATCTCTTCCTCGTACATCCCTGTCCTCTGGACCAGGTGACTGTCTTTCTCTCCTCGGTGGCATGGTGTATCCTTCTTCTTTGCTACAGAAAGAAAAGTAGTTCCCGCTATGATATCACCCTGATGTAGCCGCGCCCTCTTTGGCACGTCTGCTCCCACAGGACCTTCTCCTTTTTTAGGCTTGAAGAACTGAATTGTTCTTCAACCCCCCTCTGTCGGGAGTTCTCAATACCCACAGAATTGTCCTTTGGTCTCCCTATTACGAATCAGGAAATCATCACTTATGAGGTCGTGATCCACTTCCCTCATGGATCCCCAACTCCCATTGGCTTAGTCAACGCTGACCTTCTCCCACCTTATCGGGACTTCTGCAATCTCGCAGTTTCTCACTATCACGACTTCGCTACTCGCGACACCAAGTCCTCAGGCTTCCAACTCCCGATGCCCGACTCTGCAGGATCTCCTGCCACGTGTCCCTACTGTTGGACAGCTCTGATCCTATCAGGAAATCATGGATCACGATTCCAACATGCACGAGTATCTTGTCTCTGGAAACCCCAATTTTTCGATTCACGACTCTTCGGGATCTCTTGCCACGTGTTCCTGCTGTTGGACGGTTCCTAGCTCCCGTTGGGATATCGCAAAATCTTCTCAAAGGATTTCGACCGTATATCCTTCCTTGGATGATTTCTACACAATGAATCAAGTGCTTCTTTCACAAAGGCTTGGCTCCTGCTTGCCAACCTACGATGCTTCCTTCAGACTTCCAATAGAAGCTTCCCTGCACTTCTCCTTCGATGAATTCGAAGGTCTACTCCTCCTGAAAAAATTCTCGACTTCCTCAAGTCCTTCTGAGAACTTCTTGCACGCACTCTTTGAGAACTTCTTGCACGCACTCCTATAGCAAAAATATTTTAATACTTTTCTCAGAGTCGCAACTCTAAGACTTTTCCTTGGCCTGCACACTCTTTGCATGGCACTGTGCCTAACTGTACCTTCAAAGAAATGAGAACAAAATCTATCTCTAATTGAACCCTTCTGTCAACGCACTCCTTGCGGACAATTCGACTGCACTCCTTGTAGGAATTCTCTGATTCAAATTAGAGAAACAATTGAAACTAATTTCTCCTTCCCTTCAGACTTCAAGTTCACCATGAAATCACATACACAACATATAAAATCAATGCATGACAGGAAGCAAACATCCATGAGCATAATATCAATACACAGAGGAACAACACAAACCATGGATTTGAATCAATTCTTCTTCTATTAATTCAAATGTCTGTACATGGGTGTTCTTCACACAGTTCTCTGCTTGCTCTTCTCTTCTTGCTCCTATTCTCAATATGTTACAATGATACAATGAGGGTGTCTATATTCGTTTTCCCTCTCAGATGCTAAAGATATCAAATCTAGAATTAAATATTCTATCTACTTTACATTAACTATCTTAAATGCCTCATCTACCTAAGGACGAGAGCTATCTGCTCAAGGTCCATTTACAATATACAAGTGCGCCTTCATAAATGGCTTCATTAAAGACTCGTGCAACAATTCCCAAAGTGTTTTCAAAATTTCGTGCAGCTTGTCCAGCTGTCTTCCGCCTCCACGTTGGCTCGCTTGATGTGTTGGCGATGCTCCTGCATCAATATACACATATCAAACAAGATCATTCCACTGTGGGGTAAGGCTAGCATGTGCTATCTTTCTCTCTTACACAAGCGCATCTCAAACAACATCATTCCTCTGTGGGGTAAAACGGGTGCATGCTAACTTTCAGGCTTGTAGAAGCCCAAGCACATCTTGAATAACATCATTCCATTGTGGGGAAAAGCTAGCCTGTGCTAGCTTTACCTCTTTCACAAACACAAGAAAATATCGAACAACATCATTCTAGCATGGAGGAAAGCTTGCACATGCTAAATTTCCTTTTTCCACAAGCACAAGCACATCTGAAACAACATCATACCACCGCTAAGGAAAGCTAGCGCGTGTTAGCTTTCCCTCTTGCATAAGCACAAGTTCATATCAAACAACATCATTCTACCATGGGGAAAATCTAGCGCGTTCTAGCTTTCCCTCTTACACAAGCACAAGCGCATCTCGAACAACATCATTTTAGTTTTGGGGAAAGCTAGTGCATGCTATCTTTCCCTCTTGCACAAGCACAAGTACATCTCGAACATCATCCTACCATGGGGGAAAGCTGGCATGTCTCTTAAAAAATCATATACACATATCGAATAAGATCATTCTACTGTGGGGGAAAGCTAGCATGTGCTATCTTTCTCTCTTTCATAAGCACAAGCACATCTCAAACAAAATCATTCCTCCGTGGGGTAAAACTAGTGCATGCTAACTTTCAGTCTTGCAGAAGCACAAGCACATCTTGAATAACATCATTCCATTGTGGGGAAAAGATACCCTGTGATAGCTTTCCCTCTTTCACAAACCCAAGCACATCTCCAACAACATCATTCTAGCATGGAGGAATTCTTGCACATGCTAAACTTCCCTCTTGCACAAGAACAATCAAATCTCAAACAACATCAGTCCACCATTAAGGAAAGCTAGCACGTGTTAGTTTTCCCTCTTTCATAACCAAAAGTGCATATCAAACAACATCATTCCACAATGGGGGAAAGATAGCACGTGCTATCTTTCCCTCTTACACAAGCACAAGCGCATTTTGAACAACATCATTCCAGTGTTGGGAAAAGCTAGCACATGCTAGCTTTCTCTCTTGCACAAGCACAAGCGCATCTCGACCATCATCCTACCATGGGGGAAAGCTAGTATGTGCTATCTTTCCCTCTTACACAAGTATATACACATCTCAAACAAGATCATTCCACTGTAGGGGAAAGCTAGCGTGTGTTGGATTTCTCTATTGCACAAACACAAGCGCATCTCGAACAACATCATTCCTTCATGGGGTAAAACTAGTGCATGCTAACTTTTAGTCTTGTAGAAGAACAAACACATCTTGAAAAACATTATTCCATTGTAGGGAAAACCTAGCGTGTGTTAGCTTTCCCTCTTTAACAAACACAAGCACATCTCGAACAACATCATTCTATCATGGAGTAAATCTTGAACATGCAATACTTCCCTCTTTCACTAGCACAAACACATCTCAAACAACATCATTCCACCGTTAGGGAAAGCTAGCACATGTTAGCTCTCCCTCTTGCATAAGCACAACCCCTTCTCAAACAAGATCATTCCACTGTGGGGGAAAGCTAGCCTGTGCTAGCTTTCTCTCCTGCACAAGAACAAGTGCATCTTGAACAACATCATTCCTCCATGGGGTAAAACTAGTGCATGCTAACTTTCAGTCTTGCAGAAGCACAAGCACGTCTTGAATAGCATCATTCCATTGTGGGGAAAATCTGGTGTGTGTTAGCTTTCCCTCTTTCACAAACACAAGAATATCTCGAACAACATCATTCTAGCATGGAGGAAATCTTGCACATGCTAAACTTCCCTTTTGCACATGCATAAGCACATCTCAAACAACATCATTCCACCATTAAGGAAAGATAGCGCGTGTTAGATTTCCCTCTTGTATAAGCACAAGTTCATCTCAAGCAACATCATTCTACCATGTGGGAAATCTAGTGCATGCTAGCTTTCCCTCTTACACAAGCACAACCACATCTCGAACAGCATCATTCCAATGTTGGTGAAAGCTAGCGCATGCTAGCGTTCCCTCTTGCACAAGCACAATCGCATCTCGAACATCATCCTACCATGGGGGAAAGCTAGTGCATGCTAGCTTTCCCTCTTACACAAGCATATACACATCTCGAACAAGATCATTCCACTGTGGGGAAAAGCTAGCGTGTGCTAGCTTTCTCTCCTGCACAAGCATAAGTGCATCTTGAACAACATCATTCCTCCATGAGGCAAAGCTAGTGCATGCTAACTTTCAGTCTTCCAATGGCACAAGAACATCTTGAGTAACATCATTCCATTGTGCAGAAAAGATAGCGTGTGTTAGTGTTCCCTCTTTCACAAACACATGCACATCTCGAACAACATCATTCTAGCATGGAGTAAGGCTTGAACATGTGATACTTCCCTCTTGCAAAAGCACAAACACATCTCAAACAACATCATTCCACCGTTAAGGAAAGCTAGCGCATGTTAGCTTTCCCTCTTGCATAAGCACAAGTGCATCTCGAATAACATCATTCCATTGTGGGGAAAAGCTAC
>ML786788.1:474851-486129 GCA_009831015.1 Picea engelmannii | reverse complement strand
TATGAATGTGTGAACCATGTTTCTTTTCCTTTGTACCATAAGATACCTTAACTTTGGGACGAAGTTTCCTGAAGGGTGGGTGTATGTAACAACCCTAGTTGAATATATGCTTAGGGATTATTAAGAAAAATTAATTAGGTAATCAATTTTCCTAACATGGTTTTAATTAAACAAGGATTGGCATAATAATATTAATTAAATATTAATTAATTAATTAATTGTTATAATTTTGATTAATTAATTAATTACCTATCACATTCAATGACATGGGTGATAAATTTAAGAGAGTTAATAAATTTAATTGTTTAATTAAATGATTTACGTATACAAAGAGGATAAGAAACATTAAATATAAGGATAAGAAACATTAAATAATAGGATAAGACATTAACTAAGAGGATAAGATAATGAATGTATGGATAAGGAAATTAATGAGGAGGAAAGGGTCGGTGAAGGAGGGATATGACGGGAGGAGTCTTATGGGAATAAAGCATTATTTTGGGGAGGAGGAAGAATTATTGGAATGGGGGGAAAAGACTGTAGGTTGGAGGTGATTATTTTTCTGGTTTGAGGAGTTTATTTGAGGGGTTTTTGGTAAACTAGAGGCAGGGGGCACCGGTTTGTTGGGGGTTTTGGGTACGGGGGCCAGGAGAGCCTTACGGTATCCTGGAGCTAGGAAGCCAGACATGATGCTCCTAGCTGGTAGGGAGGAAACACAGTTTGGGCAGAATTGGTTAACGCATCAGGCAACAGTAAAGCAACAGGCTAGACAACCAGGTCAATGGAGAAATTAGCATCAGAAGTAGGTAATTTGTTTATGAAATTGCTAAGTTTTTTTTTTTAATGTTGTAGTTAAATGTTAATCTCTACTGAAAATTTGTTTATATGCTGGTGATTGAATTATTTGTGTAATTTAAAGGAATTATATCAAATTTTGTATTTACGGTCCCTACAAAGTAGACACATTGGAAAACATATCAGACTCATTGACCAAGTCTATAAGTGTTGTGAAGTTCTCTTGGTGAAGAGAGGCAATGAGAATTTCTACCTTGGGTCTGTGAACGAAAGTTGAGAAATCTATTGGTTTTAACAAAGAAGACAATAAGTGGGAGAATGTTGGGTTCTTATATTATTTATAGTGAAAGTATAGTCAAGGTGGATCGACTAATGATCAAAGTCAAGGTGGATCAAAAATAGGTCTAGGGTCAAGGTAGATCGACATCAAGTTGAAGGTCGAGGTTAGTCGACTAGGTAAAGTAGAAGTCGAAGGTCGAGGAAGTTTGACATGGTAAATCATCAACAAAAATTCAAAGAAGGAAACCAACAAGAGGTCTATAAGAGATCATGTGGAAACTAATTGAAGACCAAATGAAGGTTGACTGGTAGTCAACTGATAATCCGACTTGGAGTCAACTGTAACAAAATCTCAATATTCGTAGGATTTGTAGCCAATGATTTGCATGGGACTGTAACCTTTTTGGGGCACCAAGTCTTTAGGGTTTTTCTTGTTGTAAAGTCTATAAAGAGGTGTTTTGTAAGGCTATAAAGGCTAATATTGAAATCTTTATATGTCAAATGGTTAATCTCCAAGAGTATGTAATTTAGAGGTTGTTGGTCATGTAGATGTAAGACATATTGGATACAGTGTTATTATTTCATAAACAAGAGGGTATGATGTCAATTTTGTCTTAGGTGTGGAAAAAGGTTAGACATGTAACCTTTTATTCATATTGAATAAGACAACAAGACAGAAGAATGCTCAAGGAATTTTGGTTTTCCTGGTTTGTGTTTCCAGGGTAAAATCTTTGTGTACTGTGTGATTGCTTTGTCATTTATGTTCTTGATTAAATTATTCTCCTCTTTTCCTAGGTTTAGTGTGGAAGTGCATATCATTTACTGACACTATCTCCCTCAATATGTATCCCCCTCCCTCTCTCTCTCATTATATCCCCCACGCTATCTCTCTCCCCCACTCTCTCCCCTACTCTCCCACCTTTCTCTCTTTACCCCTCTCTATTCCCTTCCCTCTCTGTTGCCCCTTCAAGAACAGTGGAAAAGAGGTACTATTGTGGGGGGCCCAAAAGTGTAACATTATGTTCCCCCACCATACTTAACACTTTCCATTCTATAGCCTCTCATAGTGTATTGAACTTCGGTAATTGGTCATGGTCCATTCTCTCATGAGAAGAATGGGATAATGGATGAGAGGTTGATGCAATATATATATATGATAAAGGCCACCATAAAAGCCTCAGGCCAACTTGAGCTCTACCCTCTCTAATGGTAATTTCCCCTATCCTAATGTGAATGAATGAACAATTATAAAGGACTATAGCCTAGTAAAAAATAAAGGAATGAATCTTGAAACCTTTTAAAGGGGACTTGAAAATTATAATTGGGTATAAAAAGTAAAATTAAGGGGTTTGGAATGCAAAAAGTACCAAGGAAAGGGTATCTCAAGTAGCAAGCACTCCCTATACAAAGGTGCTCATAGAAATGGATTTAATGACACCATAATCCATGAAGTAAGCCCTAATCCATATCACTATCACACTTGCTCTTGAAGGGATTCTTTATTTATTGCTTCACTCAAGACATATCCCTATATATGGGTATTTTTGTTTCCTGTCTAGGTTGTAACAACTAATAGGGTTGGATGAAGACCCTCCCATACTTCAACTTGCCAACTCACATGAGGTCATGGGATGGTGTGATTCTTGAAAGGGATACCGAGGTGAATTTTTTACATGGATTATATCTTAAGTAATAGTTTACTTTGCATGTTTTAAGGACTAACATCTATTATGAACATTGGTTTTCCTTATCTTATACTCTGTTTTTTTTTTTATGGTCTTGGCATGGTTCTTTGAGGGACATCCTGGGCTTGTACCAAAGACATTGTTATTTTATTGCAGGAATTCAACATGTGTGATTGAGAGAAGTGATTCATACAACGACTCACCACCTTCATACATCATATTTCACATCCTTGGAACCTTGGATGATGGAGATATGGGCTTCGTTTGAGAATATTTGATGATGATGGCACACATATGGGATAGAATCCCATATGATAGGAATAGTAAACTGGGGATTATTATTCATATGATTAGGGATGGTGCAGTAGTAGGCATCCAGAAACATTGCAGATATGATATGTAGCTCCCTCCATCCTAGATGCAACACCTTGGATCCTGGACATTGACCGTCTTTTTATGATGATGTAATATTTTAGGGTTTGATGGACAGTTGGAATACCAATGATGATTGGCATGACCTTGGGTGAATATATACACTACTTTCCATCAATTCACCCTGTATTAGTTCCATGTGGCCTTTGGAGGCCTCCTCCTTTCCCGGGAGGGATTGACTTGACACATGTGTGGTCATTATTGATGTATTTTTTTCATTCTAGCATTTGGTAAAGGAAAAATGAGGGGTCACTTCAAATGAATGAATGTTATGTTATGTGGACAAATTATCTAGGATAGCCTCATATAATAAGGTTAGCACTAGAATTTCATTTTCTCATCATTACTCCTTATCATTATGAGGTAACACTTCTAGTATTTTCATTATTTTATCCATTCCAGATCTCTTCTCTTATTCACTATGCTTGAAGGAGGTTTTATCATGGATCCTTTGTTCATTTTGGATGGATATTTCTGCAATTGGGTTTTACACTCTTGGTTTCTTGGATAAAGTAAGTAATTTTATGCAATTCTATGGTGTTTTGTTGATAATGGTGAAATTTCTATTTTTTTGCAAGAATTATTGCTTTGTTGAAACCCTAAGAAGGGAGAATAAGTGCATTTTCCGCTTATAATTTTTTATTTGTCCAAGTTATTGAAATGTACTTGCTAAGGTTATAACCCTAAATCCCAAAACTACTTTCACTTTAGGATTTTATCCCTAGACAATGGATCCTTGACCTAAGTGAAGTTATAAGAAGGGGAAAATGATTTCTAGGGCCCAAACATGCTCACACCCTAGATATCCTTTTCCTCAAATTATAAAGCCTAAGGCGCAAAAGTGATTGCACGTTAGGGTTTAGAATCTACCTCTTTGTTTCAGTTAGACCAATCTTCAATTTTTTTATGCATTTGAGATTCCATAGGCCCTATAATGACAACAAAATTGATCTAGAAGTAATATTGTGGTGAAATTAGTTGTTAAATGTTTTTCTCTAAATATCTCAAGTGTCCTACTAACTATACTAACCCTAACTCTAGAAAACTCACAACAATTATTGATGTTGTTACAAAATTTTTCTACAACCACTGAAAATTGTCTTAATTTTCTGCATACACCTAATTATAAGTGTCTTAACGTATTTAGAAATCACCTTTAGCAAGTGGATAATATTCTATTGGTTTAGTGGTTTCTTCTCATGGTAAATTGTGGTATTTATGAGAATAATTTATCGATTTTGTTGCAAATCATTTATTTTTGTTATATAAGTGTTTAATTCTTTAATTTGCAACAATTAATGCAAGTTTTGTTGTCTAGTTCTAAATAGGTCACTATTGCATGTTTTGAGTTGGTAATGGTAAAATATATGCTAGAAATTGTTCTTTTTTTTGGCAGGTACAAAAATTACCTTACATGCTCAGTTTCTTTCCTAGACCTAGACCAACTAATAGGTGATCAAGATAGGGGGTTGTAGGATTGGATATTTCTTTCTATTCGATCCCTTGAGGCCACCAGGGAAGCCTCCCTTCTGGTGGAGATATTCTATCACTAAAATGAGGGAATATTATACTTAGCTAATAAGTGGTAGCTTCTTCCATATTTACAAAATATTTGGGGATCTTGTGGTTTGATTTTCACAAGTACAAATCCTGCGATAACATTTTGTCCTTGTTATTGAGGAGGATTGAGTTATTCTCCTCATAAAATTTATTTGGTAATATTATTCCGAAGACCTTATATTACAATTTTACCTAGCGACTCTACTAAGGGTAGTTCCCTCACCTTCCTTTGATGATCCTAGAAGGACTATCTGGTGACTCCACAAAGATCTAGGAGGTATTCTAACCCTCCTAATAATTACAAGAGAAGGCTTCCTCAAAACTCAGCTATGATTAAATCCTTGTTCGGTGGAAACCTTCCCTTATCTCCAATGGTGCAAAAGAAATGGGTATCCAATATATTTAAACCCTTAGACATGTTTGCAATCCCATTGTATGCTTGTAACATGCCTCTAAAATTTGAAAAGTGGTTGCCCAAGTTTTTTGGTAATGATGTGACTACTATCAAAGATTATTTGGATAATATATGGTCCTTTTTTCAACTTAATCCTATAAGTGATGATGGTGAGGATGTTGTGATGAAACTCTTATCATATACTTTTACTAGTGACTTTGGGAGGTGGTACAATAGTCTCCCTAGAAAAATTTTTAAGACCTGGGATCAATTTTGTAACATACCCAACCACCAACATGCTAGCCACGTTACCTCAAAAACTTGTTGTGAACCCCATTTCAAAATTATGATAGAAATTATTTAGTAAGGAAGCATGAAATACTCACACGCATTAATCAAGATCCATGCAATAGTATAAAAGAAAATAAGAAGTGTGTCATGCACAACAAATAACCAACAAGCATGCACACAGAAATATATCTCAATGATAATTAAATACAGAGTGGAATAAAAATTATACATAAAACACAAAGAACACTTATCTTTGCAAGTAAACATTTACCAACTGGCTGTAGACCAAGGACATTCCTCCCAAACATAGACATTGTTGTTCATTTAATCTCAACATCAGTGTCACCCCCGAGCCATGGATATGAATCCACAAGGACGGGTCATAGGTCGGATCTAGAACACACCAGTTAGCTAACAATATCTCATGGTTTCCCAACCACATTGAAAATCCTAATTTCTAGCCAGGGATGATTTTAAGGATGAAAAATTATTTTAAAATTAAGAAACCTTGGCGAATCTTACTAATCCTTCATATGCCAACTATAAATCATTGGCGATATTTTTGTAAAAATATTCAAATTTCTAATGATTTTATATAGTTTTTATAATTTTTTGGCGATTTTTAAGGTAAAATAATTTTATCTTATAGAATTTGGGCGAATCATTTTTAAAATAGTGAATCTCATTTTTGGAAAAACCATGGAAAATTAGCCCATGAGTGAAATTTAGCCCCTAAAATCATCACTGTTTCTAGCTCTCTTTCCCCTTCATCCTGCAGAAACCAAAGAAATGAACCCATTTCTTTGCCATGCATTCCCTTAGGTTTTTCCATTTCTCTATAGGGATCCAGTGCTACTAGTAAGGAAATCTTCCTACTAGAAACTCTAAGGATTCTCAACTATGGACAATTCTTTAGAGACTTCCATCAATGACATGCACTCAGGAATCCATTCCCTCCTGGAATGATCAATAATTTATTACATACATATAGCAATGAAGCTCCTCTTTCAACCATTCATTTCCATGCTCATGCCAAGAGAACATGAATTAGCAAGAATGAGGAACCAAAAATGAAAGAGTGAGAAGAGTGTAAGAAAAAAAGTGAATCCCCAAATAACCCAAAGAGTTGTTTATATAATTACTTGGAAATCAAGAACCACATGGCCTCCCCCAAGAATCTCACATAACCACTTTTATCTATTAAAACAAAAATGGGTAAATAAAATATAATAAAAATACTTATCCCCTTAATCCCCCTCTATCATGGAATCATAGCCCCCTATCTCTTTTTTCCTTGTCCGTCCTACAGCTAACGATGTATTTTATTAATATATATAGATGTATTACATTTCCTATGAACTCTTGCCCCTTTTCAAATTTATTGTCTCACCATCCTAAGTCATAATTGCATAATGCATTCTAGTTCATAAGGGTTAAAACCGGGGTGTTACATTCCCCTCCCCTTATTTTGGCACTGTCCTTAGTGCACAACACCATTCCAATGTTATTAACATTACAAATCTAGGTTGTTTGGCCTTAATACACACAAGAAATCCAACCAATTTCTTATATACATAAGTACTCTGGCCTAAAACAAAACACGCATACATAGACATTCTGACCCAAAACATGTATAATGATCTTTAGAATTTATATTTATGGAATTAATTCCAACCATCAAGATATCCTTCCCTATCATCCTACACAACCCAAAGAAATGAACCCATTTCTCTATCATATAATCCCTCGTGATGTTCCACTTCTCTCGAAGTCTCTAGTGCATGTTAAATTAAATATTAGTTTATAATGGTCAATTAGAAATTAGACTTAGGCATTAATAAATTCAAAGTGACTTTAGGTTAATTTATTTGCTTTTAGTTCAGATATTTGCTTTTAGGTTATATTTTCACTTTATCTCACATTCATAAAGTGGTTTGACTCTACTTGATTGTAACCTATATAAGAAAGTTATTTGCTCTCTTATTTCATTGATTGAATAAAGACAAATAACCTTATTCAAGTTATCTTGGTTTCTGTGTGTGCTCAATTTATGTTACATGGTATTAGAGCGAGGTTAGGGCCACAGAGTCTGGGAGCGCGTGAAGACCTAGGGACTGCTATCGGCAGTGATAGATCGAGGGATCGCCAACATAACACACTCAAGGAGCCGAAAGGGTTTCGAATCAGCCGGAGCTGGGTTCATTTGATTTTTGAGTTTCAAAAGACAGATTGGTCTGTTCTTACCCAGATTGGTGCCCAACTTCGAAGATCTGGTGTTTTTTTTTTTACTGCTAATTTCTTGAGTTAACAGATTATAGGAGAAATTGGTTGATTTGGAACTGGTTGAGGGCAAATTGCAGGTATTTTTCCATTATTTATATGCTAAGTTCAGTATTTTAGGATCATCTATGGCTACATTGACCAACATAATGTTGGAAGGAAACCAAAAGTTCTCTGAGAAGAAATACAATACCTGGAAGCAACGCATCTTGGACATTTTTGTGTACCAGTGCTTGTCAAATGTTGTTCTGGGCACAAGTCCTCATCCCATGGTTGCAGGTAAAGACCAGGACAAGTTTGATGGCTAAGAAAAAGAGGTCATGATGTTGATCAAATTGTCTATGACAAATGAGATGCTACCTGAGGTTCAGAATGGGAAGACTACTGCAGCGATCTGGAAACAGTTGAAAGAGACCCATGAGATTTCAGATAAGGGTCGAGATGTTAAGCCCTAATATTGGCTCATTACCCCTTAATTGGGGCATATTATATTAGTAATGTTATTTTATTTATGTCAGATTTAGGCCATTAGTTGTACTTATACCTCCTAGTCTCCTATATATACCAAGGAGACATTTTCATTTTGAATCATCTTGTACTTGAACATTTAAGTGGGGTAAAAGGAGGTTTTCCCCTCGAAGAGGATTAATATATGAAATTATCTCTTTTTCAAGGAGTGGAGTACTTTTTCTGAGGTTTTTCTATGCTATATTGATATTTAGTTCTTAACATATGGTATCAGAGCTCAAGGTCTTGGGGTTTCGCTACTACATCTGAGACACCTTGGAATTTTTGTTATAATCTTTTTTCTACAATGTTTCAGAAGGAACGTATTGGAGGATATTTAGTATACTGATCAAGGTATGTTGGTTTAAAAATTAGTCTCCTGAGGCCTTATACTTTCGGAGATACATCCTACACAAGATAGGGTTTTGGAATCATCCTGAACTAAGTCATTTCAGAATTTTCACTATAAAACAATTTATGTAATGTTTCATTCCATGAAATCTGGAGGCTATTTACAGAAATTAGTAAGGTATCTAAGGTAAAAATTTCATCTTCTGGGTCATCTTAAATTTGTAGATACACCCTGTGTAGGATAGGGTATCTGACTAGTCCTATTGACTAGTCTCAAGAAGGTGTTCTAGGTAAAAAAATCATAAATTCTTCCTAGAGTATCCAAATTGAGTGGGACTAGTTTCATTGGATCTTGGACAGTTTGTAGTATTTCTGGTACGAGTTTCAGAATTTTATTTCAAATATTTTTTGCGGGGCACGCTATACAAGTGAGATCTCCTGGAAAGGCCAAAAATTGGCAAGTTGTGGGGAAGTTACCGTAAATTCCACTTGGCACATACAATTTTTATCAGACCTATGGCATTGCAGAGAAGAAATATCATAGAACTACATAAAAGAAATTTTCATACCCAGAAGGGCCGAAACTTGGGAGATACAACAAAAGAAATATTGTCTAGCAGAACCGCCTCAAAATCAAGGTTCAAAAGTGATACTTCACCAACATGCCACTAAAAAAGGGAACTTATACACCAAATAAGCCTCCATAAAATCCTACTTGGACTCTTGATGAAGGTGAAGAAATGTGTAGGGACATAAATGAACTACAAAATAAGATGGATTCAATGGAAGCTATGTTGGATACTAAGATGGATGGTTTAAAAGGGGAGATCATGGAAGTATTGAAAAATTTCGTAACAGAGAAGACACCTAAAAGTGAAAATGCATCCAATGAAATTCATGATGAGGACACAAGGAAGGTGAATGAAGAATGGAGAAACTCCAACTTTGGTTTGAAGACCAACCATGTTCCTAAGATTGATATGAGGAAGTTTGATGGCAACGACCCAATCACATGGATACTTCAGATGGAGCAATTATTCGATCTCCATAATGTGCCACATACACAAAAGGTGTGATTTTCTTCTTTATATTTAGAACCTAATAAATTTGTATGGTATCGATGGCTTTGTTCTCGCAAATCACTCATTACTTGGACAATTTTAAAGGAAGAAATGATAGCACACTATGAGGATACATGGAGCAATACCTTCTTTAGCCAATTGATAAATCTCAAGCAAAAGCGTTCAGTTACTGAGAACATTGAGAACTTCCAAAGATTGAATATAAAGGTAACAGATATTCCAGATGAGCACTTGATTGATGTATTCATAGGAACTTTAAAGGATCACATTCAACATGACGTTCACCTTTGGGAACCCAAATCATTGGAGAATGCATTTAAGATGGCAAGAAATGTTGAAAGTAAAAATATGGCTATGGCTACTAGAAGGACCAATCCTAACATCTATAGAGAGAACAATGCTCCTTCTTCTAAAACACCTCAACCTACAAGGTTGACACCTCAACAATTGGAGGAAAGAAAAGAAAAAGGTTTATGCTTTAATTCTGACAACAAGTATAGTAAGGGACATAAGTGTGGTCAGAAGAAATTATTCTGCATAGATTGTGAAGAGGAAGAAGAACAAGAACAAGAACCATCTCAAGATGAAAATGTAGAAGCAATTTCGTCTAAAGAGTTGACTCCCATGATATCATGTAATGCATTGGTTGGAATTAGCACTCCTCAAACCCTCAATATCGAAGGATACATCAAAAAGAAAAAGGTAATAGTCCTAATTGATTCTCGTAGTACTCATAATTTCATTCACTATAAATTAGCCAAAGATCTCAATTGCTTTGTATATCCAATGCCAGAGTTTCAAGTAATGATTGCATATGGAGTAAATATCAATTGCTCAGGAAAATGAAATAATATCAATCTTACTATGGGGGAATATGTAATGAATAGTCCAATGATTTCTATACTCATGGGTGGTGCATATGTTGTACTAGGAATCTAATGGTTACAATCATTAGGAACAGTGGCTTTTAATTTTCAAGAACTTTTCATGAAATTTTCATTGGAAGGAAAAGAAATTGAGTTAATAGGTATCAGAGGGAAACCCAGTAAGGTGATAAGCTATAACAGCATGACAAAATTATTGAAAAAGGGGCATCAAGGTGTTATTGCACAATTATGCTCACTAGATGTTCAAACATCTAATCCATCTATTCCTCAAGATCTCTAAAGGATCACTGATAAGCATTACAAAGTATTTGAATATATTCCCAAAGGTCTTCCACCCACTCAAAATCATGATCATGAAATTCACCTAATTCCTAGGAGTGTTCCTCCTAACATCAGGCCATATAGATACCCTTACACCCAGAAGAGTGAAATTGAGCACATGGTTGAAGAAATGTTAGAGGCTGGCATTATTAGACCTAGCCAAACTTCTTACTCTGCACCAGTGCTAATGGTATTCAATAAAGATAGCTCATGGCATATGTGTCCATATTATAGAGAGCTCAACAAGATCACTATTAAAGATAAGTTTCCCATTCCCATCATTGATGAATTGTTAGATGAACTACATGGAGCAATCTACTTCACAAAATTGGATCTTTGTTCAAGTTATCATCAGATCGGAATGAAAGAAGAAGATATCCCAAAAACAACATTCTGAACTCATGAAGGCCATTA
>ML786788.1:448873-472637 GCA_009831015.1 Picea engelmannii | reverse complement strand
ACAACCATACAAACAGATGTCCCTCAAGCAAGCCAAGAAGGATAATAAATTATCACCAAAGTACTATGGCCCTTATAAGGTGTTGCAAAAGATTGGTACTATGGCATACAAATTGGAGATGCCCGCATCTTCACGAGTACACCTAGTTTTCCATGTTTCATGCTTAAAGAAGGTTATAGGTGACAAGATCCCAGTTCAAACTGTATTGCCAGAACTTGACAAGGAAGGAAAAATCATATTGGAGCCTGAAGCCATCACTGAGACAAGAATTCTCCAGCTGAGGAATAAATCCATTTCAGAGTATCTCATTAAATAGAGGAAACTACCGGTTGAAGATTCCACTTGGGAAGATGAGTCTTTTATACATAAGCATCTAGAGTTACTCAAGCGTTGGAGATAACACTTGTCTCAAGGGGAGGGAAATGTTAATCCCTAATATTGGCTCATTACCCCTTAATTGGGGCATATTATATTAGTAATGTTATTGTATTTATGTTAGCTTTAGGCCATTAGTTGTAATTATACCTCCTAGTCTCCTATATATACCAAGGAGACATTTTCATTTTGAATCATCTTGTACTTGAACATTTAAGAAGGGTAAAAGGAGGTTACCCCCTTGAAGAGGCTTATTATATGAAATTATCTCTTTTTCAAGGTGTGGAATACTTTTTCTGAGGTTTTTCTATGCTATATTGATATTTGGTTCTTAACACGAGCATTCTTTTTAAAGAATATGTTGTTCTTGATCAAGATGAGTGAGGGTGCCTCTCTCCAAGAGCACTTACTCAAGATCAAGGACATCTGGGAGCAGTTGGAGGCCATTGGTTGGAAGATGGCAGAAGAGAACATGGTGGTGATCACACTGAACAACTTTCTAGGGTCCTACGAGAACTTCATTGAGACCTTGAACATCACAGCTATAGACATTGACCTGACGTTTGGAGAGATATCCAATAAGCTCTTGGAACAGGACAGGTGGAAGAAGTAGTTTGGGAGCAACAGTGAGACATAGGTTTCAAAGAAGACCTTTGCAACCAAAGCTAAAGGTAAAGGCAAATGGATAAGGAAACCTGGTCCAGGCAATGATGAGGATGCCCCTAAAAGCCTGAATACCATCACTTGTCATTATTGTGGCAAGACTAGCCATATGAAGAAGCACTACAGAAAGCAGTTGGAAGATCAGAAGCACAACCACAGAGGGTCTCAACAGAAGGACCATGTCGCAGAGCACACAGAGGAGAAGGAGGCAACCTTCTATGCATTTATGGCCTGTACACAAGCAGATCAGTCTGAGTCATATGCTTGGTTTGTTGATTCAGGTGCATCCAGGCATTTCACTAATCAGAAAGATTGGTTCACAGATTTTACACCTAGTCCATTCAAAGACTCGGTGATCTTTGGTGGAGGCGAGGACTATAATATAGTCGGCAAGGGGAATGTTCATATTTCCTTCAGAGGAAAGATGATTATGTTTCTCAACGTCCACTATGTGCTAGGTATGGAGCTTAATCTGCTATCAGTTAGTCAGATTATGAGGCACTCTCCTCACTTGAATGTTAACTTTATAAATCAAAAGTGCTATAACGTTGACAAGAATACAAAGAAGATTGTTGTTGTTGGTGTGGAGGACCATGGTCTGTTCAAATTGGTGGATATTGGGCAGGGCATAGAGAATGAACTGGCACCGAAGAGTGCATCAGACATATACACACTATGGCATCAGAGGTATGGGTACCTTAATTTTAACTACCTCTCTTATTTGGCATCAGAGAAATTGGTAGATGGACTTCCAGACATTCATCAGAATATTTAAGGAGTTTGTGGAGCTTGCCAGGAAGGAAAGCAACATCAAGCACCATTTGATGAAGGAAAATATTGGAGAGTGTAGAGGGTCCTTTAGCTGGTTCATGCAGATGCATGTGAACCAATTAACACAACATCAATCACCAGTGCCAAGTATTTCCTTCTGTTTGTTGATGATTTCAGTAGGAAAATGTGGGTGTATTTTTTGAAGTTGAAGTCTAACATGTTTAAAGAATTTAAAAACTTTAAAGCATTAGTCGAGAATGAGTCAGGTTGTCATATTACCTATCTTAGATCCGATAATGGTGGAGAACTCTTCTCCAAATAATTCAATAATTTTTGTGCTAAACATGGGGTCAAGAGACAATACACCACACCCTATACTCCATAACATAATGGGGTGGTTGAAAGGCAAAAAAACACTATCATAGAGATGTCTAGATGTATGATGTAGAACAGGTGTGTTCTTAATAGGTTTTGGGCAGAGGCAATGTTCACAGCAGTGTACTTGTTGAATAGATCTCCCATAATGGCGGTAAAGAAGAAGACTCTAGAGGAAGCATGGTATGGAAGAAATCCCAAAGTAAGTCACTTGAAGGTCTTTGGTTCTACTGCTTACACTTGGATTCCAGCTGCGAAATGAACCAAGTTAGATCCGAAGAGTAAGAAGATGATGCTTACAGGGTACAATGACAGCCATAAATCTTACAGATTAGCTGATGTTGACACTGATAAGGTGAGCTTTAGCAAAGATGTTGTAGTTGATGAAGAGGTTGGACCCTTCCATACTCCTCTTGCATTCAGAGTTACTGAGAAGCTAGAAGTCATTGAAGATTCAGGTGTCAAGCTTCCGATAGATCCACCTGAAGGGGGGAAAGATTCTAAGCATGATGATGAGGAGTTAGAACAATATGAGTCTCCTAGGTCATTCATATCAGTACATTCTGAAGCAGGAAGCCCAACTCATGGTGTCAATACTGACTTGGCAGCCAGGGATTCCAAAAGACCCAAGTGGTGGCACAACACCATTGAATATGTTCGGATATGAGAGATGATCGAGGGAATATCATCACAAGTTAAGAGTAAACAATAGAATGACATAATCAAATTTCCTCTTATGGCCAATATTCAGGAGATCTATGAGCCTTAGGTATTCAAGGAATCAAAAGGAAGACCTGAATGGGAAAAGGCCATGGAGGCCGAACATGAAAGTTTGATGAAAAATTAGACTTGGGATCTCACAGCTCTTCCATTAGGGAAAAACCCATTAGCTACAAATGGGTGTAGAAGGTCAAGTACAAGGAAGATGGTACACTTGACAAGTACAAAGAATGGTTAGTTACGGAAGGATTCTCTCAGCAAGAAGGCATTGACTATGAGGAGACTTTTTCTCCTACAACGAAGATGAGCATTATTCATCTTGTTCTAGCCATGGAAACACAACAAGGCTGGAAGGTCCACCATATGGATGTGAAAAGTGCCTTCCTCAATGGAGATTTGAAGGAAGTGGTATACATGTGCCAATCAAAGAGGTTTCAGGTTGCAGGGAAGGAGCATCTAGTTTGCAAACTAAAGAAAGCTCTATATGGTTTGAAATAGGCACCAAGGGCATGGTACATCAAGATTGAAAAGTATTTGGTTCAGCAAGGGTTCTAGCAAAGTCCTTCAGATTCCAACTTATATGTCAAAAGAGTCGGTAATGAGATCATTCTTCTGGTTGTTTATGTGGATGATATCATTATTACAGGTAGTGAGGAAGATTCAATTACATGGATCAAATGCAACATGAGTAGAGCATTTGACATTACAGATCTAGGCCTCCTACACTATTGTCTGGGTGTAGAAGTTTGGCAAATAGGGAGCAATATTTTTGTCTCACAAGCAAAGTATGCCAGGAGTTTACTGGATAAGTTTAGAATGGAGGATTTTGAAATCTCCTCTACACATATGGAGAAAGGGTTGAAACTTTTAGCCAAGAATGACTCAAAGGTAGTCAGTGAGTCACTATACAGATAGCTAGTGGGAAACTTGATATATATTACATCCACTAGACTTGATCTGAGTTTCGTTGTGAGCTTCATTTCCAGATTTATGACAATGCCGAAAGTAGAAAATTGGACAACAATGAAGAAAGTACTGAGATATGTAAAAGGGACACTTGACTTTGGTATCCTGTATAGCAGGAGAAAAGAATCGAGGTTGTGTGGGTATACAGATTTAGATTGGGCAGGTTTTGTTGATGGCAAAAAATCCACTTCTGGATATGTCTTCAGCCTTGGCACAGGTGCAGTCACATGGTCCAGCAAGAAACAACATGCAGTCGCCCTTTCATCGACAGAAGCAGAGTATTGAGGAGCATTGAAAGGTGCATGCGAGGCAGTTTGGCTCAGGAGGATGTTATCAAATATGCAGATGCAATAGAGAGAGCCTACACCCTTGTTCGATGACAATCAAGGGGTAATGAAACTTGTCAAGAATCCAGTCTTCCATGAGCATACCAAACATGTTGATACACATTGTCACTTTATCAGACAGCTTGTAGAATATGGAACTATTGAGCTACAATATTGTCCTACAGAGGATCAAACTGTAGACATTTTCACCAAGTCTTTGGGTCCCGAAAAGAATGTAAAATTTCAAAAGAAACTTGGTGTAGTGAGTATATTGACCATTAAGGGAGGGTGTTAAATTAAATATTAGTTTATAATGTTCAATTAGAAATTAGACTTAGGCATTAATAAAGTCAAAGTGACTTTAGGTTAATTTATTTGCTTTTAGGTCAAATATTTTCTTTTAGGTTATATTTTCACTTTATCCCACATTCATAAAGTGGTTTGACTCTACTTGATTGTAACCTATATAAAAAATCTATTTTCTCTCTTATTTCATTTATTGAATAAAGACAAATAACCTTATTCAAGTTATCTTGGTTTTTTTGTGTGCTCGATTTTTGTTACAGTGCACTCGGCCAGGAAGTTTCAGAGTTGTGGCTCCAAGAAATCTAGCTGCAACAAGTCCATTGGACTTTATTCATTTTATGCCTTCATCATTGAATTTGATTTCCTTCTAGTTCTGTTTTTCCCGAGCTTCCAGATTCCATATACAACATCTCATTTGTATTATACACATATAGTCATCATGAGATATTATTATAACAATTTTCAATGATAAATGTCAAATATGTTTTAGACAAGAAACCAATTTTTTCCAAGCATGATCTTCCTTCTCATAATTTGTTTATCTCTTGCAGTTGTAGGAATCATTTTTTATTATGGATTACAACAATTCCATATCCAATACCATTATTCCTACAATGTTTTCAACCTTCAATCAACCAAACCAATTGTTAGCGTATCATAACAATTCTTAATTTCTCAAATCTATGTATATATAGGAAATAAAATTCTACGGCATAAGGATTTTTCTCATAATGCTTGGCTATTGTAGAAAAACGAGTTGGTATTATGTATGGGATTACATCCCTTCCACATACAAGACCTTTCTCCCTACAATTTCTTCAACCTTTCATTCATCCACACAAACTCTTAGCATAACATAACAATTTGTAACTATTAATTTTTGAATTCTATCTTATATAGAAAAACAAAATTTCCAGGCATGAATTTTCAGCTCATAATGTTTGGCTCTATAGATGTAGATATAATTCTTCCATATGGATTCCATCCTTGTCATATCCAAGACTAGTCTACCTACAATTTCCTAAATTTAGACCCAACTAAACAAATTGTCAGTAATTTTTAAATTCCAATTTCCAAAATGGTTTTATATAGAAAAATAAAGTTTCCAAACATGAGATTTTCCTCATAATGTTTGGCTCTTCCAATAGTAGAGAATAATCTTCCTTATGGGCTTACATTATTTCCATATCCAAGAGCACTCCACCTGCAATTTTCTCCATTTACACTCAGCCAAACGAACTGTCAGTATTTCGTGTACACGATATATATATATATATATATATATATATATATATATATATGGCAACAATTTAAAAAACAATTCACAAACTTATCTCAAAATTGTTTACAACTACAGTTCAATTACTTCCATTAATCCAACTATTAATTGGAATGAACCCATACTTCTTTGCACATGTATTATCAACCAATATGTTATTTCTTCTATCCATCAATATTTTTATCACTTCGTTCCCTTGACATAGATTTTTTATAATTTATCATTATGTAACTACTTTAACCTGCAACTTTTCTTGTTGCAATATCTAACAGCTCTTGAAGTGTTTTCTATATCATGAGTTATCAATACTCACATCATTTCATATGTTATCATAATCATTTCTATGTTATATAACATATACATGCATTCACCAAAATGCATTTCAATAATTTATGTAATACCACTTGTAACATTTTCAATAGCTCCAAAAAGTTATCTCAGAATTGTAACAGACAAAAATTCAATCACCTTTGGCTAGTATTCATATTAAATATAATGAAACTATACATCATTATGTATTTTCAACACCACAAGATTTTCATAATGCGACAATCAATTACTAAATAAAATAAAAATCGATGTGCCAATATCCATGGCCACATTTACACAATTCATCCCTACATTCACTACATAATACCACACAACTATTTCATGCATTCACCAAGGTGATTTGGAAGGTTTGGCTAGTGCCTTAATACATCATCCATAAACTTCTTACTACTTGCCTGATTATTTGGATACCTTCCTTTTCAACCCAAACACAACACCAATAATATAGTTCTTAAGTGCTTTTCAGTGTGGAAAAAGAGGTTGCATTCCAAACATCATCTATACATAAGATACCATTGAGCACTCACATAATGTTATAGTCCTTCCATATCCAACCATATCATGGTATCACACATGACTAACTCTATGGATACTTATTGTTATTTCATGAGTTTGTCTCCTGACTTGACTTGGTTATGATCTCATAACCAATCATAACACAATATGCAACAAAATTTTATCTGAATGCATTCTAGCATCAACAACATTTATATACTCTAGGCCTTTGACCATTACATATCAATTTAAATATTAAAAAAATAACTAAGGGGAATTCTTACCTCAATTACCTTCAACAATAGAAGAAATCATATTCATACCTACATGGTTTTTATTAACCTAGTTGATGTTATTTGATCGGCTGGTATTTGTAAAGATCACAATATTTCTCTTCCATCCTTTCAATTACCATTCCTACCACCCTCATGGGTATTCACATAGATGGAATTTCTATGTAGTAGCAAAATCCACCTCCTTAACCATGATATTTCATTTTTTTTCATGAATACATAATCCATCATTCGTCATACTCAATATAGCATCAGTATTGCATGTATATAACAATAAGCTATTCTAAGCCCACAAGTATGCCATATGCATATCCAAGCATGTACATATGAAAAATGCACATCTATATGCACCACACATTCACCATCAACATGCATACTAATGAATATGAATTCTAAATTCATGTTATGCATCATGCATTATAGTGAATTTATGATTCAATTCACTTATTTGTTTATTTATTTTTGTTGTAGATGGTTTTCCTTGAATTTCTTCGGATCCTTCTTGATTTGTGTGCTCTCATTCTTCTCATCTGCACTATTGTTCCATCATCTTAACACTTTCCAACCAAGTTCCACTTGGCCATTTTGAAATCCAACCAATGTGTTATATTTACAACAACCTCTCTTAGGAAGTCATATAAAAAATTTATCTTTATGAAACATTCCAGAACCTTGGAATGAAGTATCTCAGAACATTCCATCACTCTACTACCAAAAAAATTCTTGAATCAAATAATATTACTCCTAGTTGTACATTATATTACTTCATTAACATTTCCCCATGAAACCATACCTTTCACACTTAATATAATTCCCAATGGAAGTCTATTTTCATTCAGTGGTACTTCTCAAGTGAAAGAGCATTCATTTTTCTATCTCCAATTTCTCTGCATTGGTATCATGCTTCCACTGTAAACTTTGATATCAGAAGTGGATTTATTTATCTAAGTAATTTTAGACAAGTACTTAATTCATATCTAACAAATCCTTCCCTGAAATTCCTATTCTTGACACATAGAGATTATTCATACACAACCTCTTTAGCTCTTTGTTTTCTTTCACATCAAGCTTGCAGTTGTTTACACATCTCTACCTTCAACGATATGGAGCCTTAATTTTCCTTTATATGCCCATTAATGACATTATTCACATGATAGCTTCATTTCCTATGTGATTATTCTTACATTTTTTGTACCTACAATTTATTCGCACTATGTAGCAGCTAAATAATAATCCTTCTATTCTGCTCTTCTTGAGTTCTTTATCCACTTTTCATTACTTTCCCTATAGATATTTATTGCCTCATCCAAATTTTGTAAGATCTTTCATGATTCCATCACTCTGATATATGATCCTAGTCTTGAATTGATCTGATTATACCCCTAATTATGCCAAATCTACAAGCAACTATTTTGTAAGAATCATACATATTATAAACATTTGTCAATTAATGTTACATGCACTTTTTCTGCTTAGTTCATGAGTAATTATATCATAGTTATCCAAATTATAATAATTCCAGGTCATTCTCCTTTGAATTATATTTCCAAGGAATATACTGATGCAGGAGCATCCCTCACATCGTAGAAAGCCAGCGCGGAAGCAGAAAACAGTTGGACAAGCCAGCACAATTTCTTTTTGAATTTCACCTTGGAAGTTGTTGCGTGATCTTAAATGAGCCATTAAGATGAGGCAAACTTGTATATTGTATTTGGACCTTGAGCCTTTAAGATCTCATCCTTAGTAGATAGATGACATTTAAGATAATTAATGCAAGTAGATAGTATTTTAATTCTAGATTAGATAGTTGTAGAGCGCAAGAGGGAAACGAGATATAGACACCCTCATTGTGTATTGTAACATTACTGAGAAGAAGCATAAGAGCATGCAGAGAATTGTATGAAGAACACCCATGTACAGACATTTGAATTAATAGAAGAAAGCTTTGATTCAAATTCATGGTTTGTGTTGTTCTCTATGTATAGATGTTGATATGCTCATTAATGTTTGCTTCCTACTATACATTTTATTTTATATGTTGTGTATGTGATTTCATGTTTGAATTGAAGTCTGAGAGAAAGGAGGAATTAGTTTCAATTGTTTCTCTATTCTGAACCAGAGAATTCCTGCAAGGAGTGCAGTCGAATCGTTCGCAAGGAGTGTGTTGACAGAGGGTTCAGATAGAGATAGCTTTTGTTCTAAGTTCCCGGAAGTGCAGTTGAGCATAGGAGCCGTGCAAGGAGTGCGCAGGCTAAGTTTAGACTCAAAGTTGTGATTCTGAGCAAAGGAATTGAAGGACTACTGCTGCAGGCGTGCACAGAGTCGAAGGGCTTCAACACTTAGATGTTGTTGAAGGGTTGCCGCAAGGAGTTCGTTCAATAAGTTTCTTGAAGGACCTGGAGTCGAGAGAAAATCTCAAGAGGGATAAGGCCTTCAAGTTGTTGAAGGACGACGTAGAGAAGTCGTTCCTTGAAGGTTGGCACAGAGCACCATAAGTTACGCTGCAAGTGACAAGTTCCACGGAGGAATCACTTAGTTGTTTACATGAATCATCAGGAAGAACAGACAGTCGGTATTTTCCGAGGAGAATCTGTGAGCTTCCATGAATCGTTAGATATCCCAGAGGTGCGAGGGAGTTACAGCGCAAGTGTGGAAAGGTTCCAAGCTCAGGAGGGATGGAGTTGTTGATTAGGGTCACGAGGGCCATTAGATTCACACACATATTGTGAATCGGGGTTTCGTGAGTCGAGGCTCCAAATTATTGCATCAAGAACTGCGATATCACGATCTATGATATCCTGATGAGCCCAGAACCGTCCATCAGTGGGGACGCGTGTTAGAAGATCTAAAGGAGTCGGAGTTCAGTGTATTGGGAGTCTTGAGGGCAGGATACTCTTGCAGTTTGAAATCGCAAAACACGATACCCCAAAAAGAGAGTTGTGTGGGGCCACAATAGAGTTAGTGGAGGACAGGTGGCACGTGCATTGAAGTTCGGGGAACGCAAAGTCCCGAATTCATTGACATCAGGATTTGCGATCCCGTGAACCCCAAAATCCCGATAGAGCATAAATCTCGACAGGGTAAGATAAGGTCAGCGTTGACTGAGGCATCAGGTTTCAGCTATCCGAGGACATAGCGTTCAACGTTTGAACTTGTGAAGCTGCGAGTTTCGATCCTATGATAAGTAAAGAAAGGGGATCGCACATATAGTGTTGTGGGTGTAGATTTCCCAATAGGGAAATAGAAGGACATTTAAGTTCTTCGGGTCAAAAGGAGGAGAAGATCCTGTGTGAGCAGGCATGCCTACAAGTGCGGCTGCGTCATATACTCTTTACCCAATCTGATTTATGAGTTGAAATTTATGGCTTCCTGAAAAATCCACTTTCACCCCATTTTTGCATTTTCTCCACTAGTGTAATTTTATTGAATTGCCAACTCCAGTCCACTGTAAAAGAAAATATGTGAGGAAATAGAGAAAAATTTGTAGGAGGTGTAGATAATAAAAAATAAAAGGAATTAATAACAGTTCTCATATTTTCAATCTGATGCTCCAGTAAAAAACTACAACAATATGGAAATGACAACTTTTCCCTTTTTCACCTCTTTTTCCTGACTTGAATTTTTGGCAAAACTAACTATCTCTCAATTTGTGCACTTTTGGAAAATTTTCAATAAACCAAATTTGTTTTTCTTGATGAGTGTATAAATATTTGAGTAAATAAAAATTTTAAATTTTGTGATCTGGGGTAACTTTTCCTCTGAATCTCAAAAATCCCAAAACATTGGCCCAAAATAGTGGATTTTGGCCTATTTCAGTATCCCCATTTCAATCCCCTTCGGATTTATTCAGTTCCTTCATGGGTTATTTTTGTGTCTTCTTTCTTGACACCCTCAATTATTTTCATCTTAATCTCGACCTCTGCTAATGATCTGGACCTAGATCTTTAAAAACCATTATTTCACAATTTCTGACAAATCCAAGAAGAAATGGACAATGACCCTCTCTGGCACTTTCGTAGATCCTGTATTTGTGGATAAAACCCATAGGTTTCATATCAAATTGAATTAATACTCTCCCTTTATGGAAAAGTAAATACGAATACATCTCAAGAGTTAAATACACAACAAAATAAATGGCCAAAATAAGAAAATGTCTCGACGAGACTTTCTTTTTTAGCTGTGGAGTAGTTTTTCCTACGGGGAAATCTGTAAATTATAACCTTGTACAATGTATACTATAAATATATATTCAGAAAATAATAGAAAAGATACAATGGAAAATACAAACATCACACAGATATTTTTCCCCTGGAAACCCAAACCGGGAAAACCAACATATATTATATTCATTCATTGTGTTACATTGTTTACAATACAATATACATATAGGAGCCAATGGAATCCAAAAATTTAACCCAATGACCTGGATTAGTCCAAAACCCTAATTCTTTAACCAGAAATAGAAAACCATCAGCAAAAACCATGTGTCAAAAAAACCACCTAAATACATGACACGTTTCCCGAGGTAGGTGTCACATTTCCCAAGGCAGATTTTTTTTTTGGGGGGGGCGTTTCCCTCATACCGCCACATGGGGGGCTCTGACCCCCTGCACCCCCTAAGGAGGGGGCTATCAGCCCCCCCTCTAACCCCCCAGTTACTCGTGCAAAGAATATAACACATACCCAACATTCTCTCACTTGTTGTTTTCTTTGCATATAGGGGGTTATAGGGTTACATAGTCAAAAATTCAGGGTAGCAATGCCCATGGATCCTCTACACCAAGAGAACTTCTCAGTGCTCACATATTTTGTTAATGGGTCTGCAACATTCTTCTAAGTGTCCACCTTCATCAGTGATACTTTATTTTCTTCAATCATGTCTCTCACAAAGTGATATTGAACATCAATGTTCTTTGTCTTTGAATGATAAGCAAGGTTTTTCGCTAGAAAAATTGCACTCTAATTGTCACTCTCTATACTTATATCTTTTTGTACCAACCCGATACCTGAACACAATCTTTGTAACCATACTGCTTCCTTACTTTCATGAGTGGATTCCATGTATTCGAATTCTGTAGTTGAAAGTGCCACTACAGCCTTTCTTTTGCTCATTCAACTTATTGCTCCTCCAAATGGGTTAAACACATACACGCTTGTAGATCTCCTATGATCCAAATCTATAGCCCAGTCTACATCCACAAAGACATGTATATGAACCACTCTGTCCAATCCTGGTCTTCCTTTGTAGCACAGTCCATAGCTACCAGTGCCACGCAAATGCCTAAAAACCGTTTTTACTGCTATCCAATGCTCCTTCCCGGGTTTATACATATACCTGCTCAAAACTCCCACTGCATGTGCAATGTTCAGTCTAGTACAGACCATTGCATACATCAAACTGGAAACTTCACTCGCATATAGAACATGAGACATGTCCTCCTCTTCTTCATGTGTCTTGGGACACTGATCCATAGATAACTTTACACCAACAAGAATAGGAACCTTGACCGGTTTACATTCCTGCATATTAAACCTCTGCAATATTGTATCGACATATTTTCTCTTATTTAACCATAGTTTCCTCTTTTTTTTATCTCTTTTAATTTCCATGCCCAAAATGAAATTTGAAGCAACAAGATCCTTCATGTCGAATTTAGAGGACAACAGAGTTTTCACATCTTGGATAATCTCCTTGTTGTTTCCTATCAGCAACATGTCATCTACATACAAGACCAAATAAATCAAATGATCACCAATTAATTTAGAATACACACAGTGATCCTCTTTGCTTCTTGTGAATCCAAGTCCCAGCATATAAGTATCAAATTTTTGATACCACATCCTTTGTGATTGTTTTAAACCATACAGGGACTTTTCAACTTGCATACCATCTCCTTCTTTCCTTTCACAACATAACCTTCTGGTTGCTTCATAAAGATTTCTTCTTCTAGATCCCCATGTAGGAATGTTGTCTTCACATCCATATGTTCTACATCAAAATCAAATGCAATCGCAACAGATAACATAAATATTATAGAGGTTAACTTGGCAACAAGAGAAAAAATCTCACCAAAATCAATTCCCTCAACCTGGGAATAACCCTTTGCTACTAATTGATCTTTGTATTTCTCCACTTTTCCTTCTGCATTTAGATTCTTTTTAAATACCCATTTGTTTCCAATGGTATTTCTTCCAGTTGGCAACTCCACTAGATCCCAAGCTTCATTATTATCCAAAGATGCTATTTCTTCTTCCATGGCCCTTTTCCAGAGATTTCCATCCTCTGAGTCCACTGCCTCCCTCACAGTTATAGGATAATCATTAGTAATAGAAAAAGAAAAAAATGAAAGAAAATCAGATGGACTATAACTTTTCGATAGCCTTCTTTCTCGATCTGATCTCCTCAAT
Source organism: Picea engelmannii (assembly GCA_009831015.1). NCBI lineage: Eukaryota > Viridiplantae > Streptophyta > Pinopsida > Pinales > Pinaceae > Picea > Picea engelmannii. Next base: position 459,330 of record ML786788.1, on the reverse strand, counting down.
ACTGGAGTATGAGGATCTTCTTCTTCTGATTCATGTTTTTCTGTAGAGTCTGCTTCATCATCCTTTAAATCAAACTCTATCTTCTCTGGTTCTTCCTTACTTGGTAGGACTTCCTGTTTAACAACATCCTTCATTTCTCTAAATACCACATCTTGGCTATACACTACCTTCTAAGTTTTTTGGCTCCAAAGCTTATAACCTTTGATACCATATTTATATCCAATAAAGATACATTTTTCATCCTTCTTATCCAACTTACTCATGTTTTCCTTTGGAACATGAACATATGCATCGCATCCAAATACCCTAATATGTGTGAGAGAAGGTTCCTTACCACTCCATACCTCTTGTGGATTCTTGTCACCCAACACTGATGAGGGTGATCTATTGACCAGATAACATGCAGTACCCACTGCCTCTGCCCAAAATTCTTGCCCTAACCTGACACCATTGAGCATACACCTTGATTTTTCCATCAGTGTCATATTCATCCTTTCTGCAAATCCATTCTGCTGAGGTGTATATGGAGTAGTCTTCTGCCTTGCTATACCACACTTCTTATAGAATTATTCAAATTCATTCCCACAGAACTCTCTGCCATTATCTGTTCTCAACACCTTAATTCTTTTCTCTGTTTGATTCTCAACAAGAGCCTTAAACTCTTTAAACCTATCAAAGACTTCAGATTCCTTCCTGAGGAAATATATCCAAGTTTTCCTCGAGAATTCATCTATAAATGAGACATAGTACACAGATTTTCCCAATGATGGGACCGACACAAGTCCAAAAACATCAATGTGAACTAGTTGTAAAATTCCTTCTGCCCTCGTTGCACCAGAGGGGAATCTTACCCGATTATTCTTCCCATATAAACAATGTTCACAGAAATCAAAATCCAAAGAGCAGTTAGACATACCTTCAACCATACCTTTACCATGTAGTATTTGAAGACCCTTCTCTCTAATATACCCCACCCTTCTCTCTGATATGCCCCAGTCTTTGATGCCACAACATAACCTTTTCTCTAGAGATTGTAGGAGTTATTTCTTCTTCAATTCCAATATCAAGAACAATGGAGCTATTACACCCATCACTAATAGTTCTTCCTAGCATCTTACACAGAGTTCCAAACCGAACTCCCTTCATCAACACCATTGCTCCTCGAACCATCCTGCAAGTTCCCATTTAAAAAATTGCTTTTACCCCTGCATCTTCCATTTTGCTTACAAAAATCAAATTTCTGGCCATACCTGAGATGTGTATAAGACCAGGTAGTGTTCTAATCCTTATATCTATGAGTCTCAACTTGAACCTTCCTCTTCCTATGATTATGGTTGTTGAATCATTACCTAAGAAAACGTTACCTCCATCATACTTTTCATATTCATAGAACCACTCCCTGTGGGGAGTCATATGAAAGGATGCACTAGAGTCAATCAACCATGCCTCATGATCTGCATGTGTGCTTGAAGAGTCTAAGTACACATCCCCTCCTTCTTCCCTGGAGGTCTTTTCTTTTGTAGAAGAAGATTCTTCATATCCCTTCCTTTTCTCAACTTTGGATCTACATTGCTTCTTGTAGTGCCCTTCTTTTCCACACTTCCAACATAGCCTTACAAACTTTCCAGGAGATTTAGATCTACCCTTAGACTTAGATCTCCCACTTGAGAAATTAGATATATTTCTTTCCTAGGAACGTCCTCTTGCAAATAATGTGTCTGTGCTATATCCTTACATATTCTTTTGTCTCATCTCCTCCGACAACAAGGATGAGACCACTTATTCAAACTTCAAAGAAGTTGTATTACTACCTATGGCCACAACCAGACTATTCCACGAGTCTGGTAAAGAACACAACAAACTGATACATTTATCTTCATCTGAAATTTTAATATCAAAAGATACTAACTGACTTACCATAGTATTGAAGGCGTTCAAATGCTCTGCCACCGAGTCTCCATCTCTCATCCTCAAGTTATACAGCTTCTTTCTCAAGAATAGTTTATTTACCAGGGACTTAAATTTATACAACTACCCCAACTTCTCCCATAAATCCTTGGTTGTAGCTTCCTCTAACAGATTCAGTAATATTGAATCAGAGAGACATAGTCAGATTGTGCTCTTTCCCTTCTAATCCATCTTTTTCTAGTCATCTGCAGAAGTTCCTGTAGGTATAGTATCTGGATCTACCGTGATCCACTGATCTCTGTCCACCAAAGGATCTTCCATCTTGAGCTTCCACAGCTCAAATATTTTCCCATTAAACTTCTCGATCTCGATCTTTGAATTGTTTGCCATTTCTTTTCACCTGAAAAACAATACCGCAGATCTCCGACTATAACAAGGCTTATCACAGTCCCGAGCCAAACCCTTGACCACAAAGGCATCCCCATGAAGCCAATAAATCTTTGATACCAAATGTAAATTCTAACCTTGTACAATGTCTACTATAAACACATATTCAGAAAAAAATAGAAAATATACAATGGAAAATACAAACATTACACAGAGATTTTTCCCTTGGAAACCCAAACTGGGAAAACCAACATATATTATATTCATTCATTGTGTTACATTGTTTACAATACAATATACATATAGGCACTAGCGGCATCCAAAACCCTAACCTAATGACCTAGATTAGTCCAAAAACCTAATTCCTTAACCAGAAATAGAAAACCATCCGCATAAACCATGTGTCGAAAAAACCACCTAAATACATGACACATTTCCCAAGGTAGGTGTCACATTTCCCAAGGGAAAAAAAAAATTCCCAAGGGCTCTGCCCCCCTCTAACCCCCCTTTGCACCCGATGCATATGCTCAGAAACTACTACTAGTGCAAAGAATATAACACATACCCAACAAAATCTGCATTGTTGATCTCGATTCAAAAGATATCTAGATTGTCTGTCGGAAGTTCCCATTCAGAGTGTTGTAGAATCAAGCTCAAATGGGACTCTGAAAAGAGGGTATCGAATAATATTCCCTTTTCGATACCATTATAGCCTATCATTCATATTCCATATGATTTGGGAAGTTTCATTGATCTAAAAAGAGGGTATCAAAGAATATTTCCTTCTGAATACCATCGAAAATTTTCATTCGAAGTTCAAAATATTGTGGAAGTTTTATTGCTCTAAAAAGAGGGTATCAAAGAATGTTCCCTTCTCGATACCATCATAAATTTTCATTTAGAGTTCAAAATATTGGGGAAGTTTCACTTCTATGAAATGGAGGCTATCAAAGAATATTCCCTTTCGATACCATCAAAGATTTTCATTCAAGTGTAGAAGATTGATGAAGTTTCAATTCTTCGAAAAGGAGAGTATCGAATAATATTCCGTTTCGATACCATCAAAACTTATCACTCAGAGTTAAAAAGATTAGGTAATCTTCACTTCTTCGACCAGAGGGTATCAAAGAATATTCCCTTTTGATACCATCAAATATCCTATGAATGATATCTTCGAAAAGAACATCTTAGTGAGACCTGACGACTGAGAATGATCCTGACCAATCTAACAACTCTCATTCTTTTGGGATCATGTCATTGGACTGAAACTCATGTCTGACTGTGAATTCCTTCCGACACTTCCTTCTCGAAGGCCTATCGAGAACTCCTTTCTTGTACCTCTATGATTGAATCTGGAGCATTGAGTCTCCAGGTAGAATTAATATGGGTCGTCACAACACAAAACTACATAGTTGTCATGAAACTCACAAGAATTCGAATTCCAAAACTGAATTCAACACTGCAACTGAAGATCGACGCCATAAATCACTTATTTAACTACTATGAAGCACCGAAACTCAAAAGATGCTCAGAATTTGGGTATTTCACTTCTGTTCTTCTCCATTTTCCACCCAAATTCATCATAGAGAAATCAACAACAACAAATTTCACAATTCGTAAAATTTCTGGCCCATACCAATCTAGTGTTGAACTAGAAGCTCTGATACCATTTTGTAACATACCCAACCACCCACAGGATGGCCATGCTACCCCAAAAACTCACTTCGAAACCCATTTTGAAATTTTTATAGAAATTATTTAGTAAAGAAGCATGAAAGAATCACATGCATTAATCAATATCCATGATACAACATAAAATAAAATAAACAATGTTCCATGCACAAAAAATAATGAGCAAGAATGAACACATAAATACATCTTAGAGATAATTAAATACACATCAGAATAAACATTATACCTAAAACATAGAGAGCACATATATTTGCAAGTAAACATTCACTAACTGGCTGCAGACCAAGGACGTTCCTCCCAACCATAGACATTGTTGTTCATTTACTCTAAACAATAGTGTCACCCTTGAGCCAAGGCTATGAATCCAAAAGGATGGGTCCTAAGCCATATCTAAAACACACAAATGTTAAGATACCTTTCTAAAAATGTGGGGTACCAAGGAAGATCCTAACCTGTTGTTGTTGTGACTTACCAAAATGAAAAATAATGAGAATGGAACTGTCAAAGAGTTTGATTTCAATTTTGAAATGTTTCTCCAACAAATATCTAAAAAACTTCACCTCAAAAAGGACCATATCCTTTTCCTCTACACTAACTCCTTCCCAAGATATTTTGGGTTCATGCTAAGGGATAAGAAACCAAATACCCTTGAATAGGACCGAGAAACAACTACAAGAATTGAGGCTGATATTCCATCATGTGAGGTAGAATATTTATATGCCCCAAGATCCAAATATAACACCAAACCAACAACATTACACAATGTTGATCCCACTCAAGATATAAGCGCTCCATGGGAACAAAGGATTGAAGAAGCAATAAATGACCTCACCAAAAATCAAACCCTGATGATGAACAAGATCACTAATATAGAAGGGCAGAACAAAAAGCCATCAAGCCTCCTTTTATGGACCAACCTCAAATATCAAGTCAAGAATGGAAACCTAGAGCCCCAAATGAACAAAGGGTTCCCAACACTCTATATCATTTAAATGTTATAAGTCAAGAAGAGACTCCTTGGTGTCTACCTTATCGGGATTCACATTGGGAATATGAGTGCCCAAGGAATAATGGGGAACATGATCATATGAATTTATTTGATACCATAAGCTCTATATTTTCCATATCTCCCCAAAAATATGTCAATATCACACCAGAACAACTTGAGGAGGGAAAGAAATAAGTGTCCAAGAGGGATAGGATAGAGCTAATAAACAAAATGGATGAGGAACAAGGGAGAAGATTAGGAAGAGAGAATTACAAGTATACACTAGACAAAGGAATGCACCCCAAGCTCCTCCCAGTGACCCTAGAATTCTTTGGCCAAGGCCACGTACACCACCTATATATAGTGCTCCTCCCAATTCCACTTTTCCAAGATATAATGACATAGAATTGACTATTGACATAAGCGGCAGATTGGAAAAGATAAATATTGACACAAAACCCCAACCCTTGGGCCGAGATATGCACAATATCATTCTAATTTCTCCCCAATTCAAAGAGACTCCTTCGGTTCCCTGCTAAAACCTCATGAATCCAATCCACAGGTCCTTATGAAATCCCACTTGTGCAAACAAGCATTGGCATGAGCTTCACCCTCAAGTGACCACAACAGGGCCTTGGTGCAAGAACCTTTTGCAACTCACAACTTGTGAGTTCGTGGGTCGAATACCCTCGACTCCTCTTTTCCAACTCCTGATACCCGAGATGACGATACAGGTATACCTCCCTTCTCCTTAGCGCTTCTTCAAGCGACCACCGGCTAGAGCCTAACTCTAGCGCCTCTCACAAATCACAACTTTGCGATTTGAAGTGTTGATTCCTCCTACTTCTCCTTTGTGAATCCACGACTCACGATAAGTCAATGATGGGTTGGCATTTTCCAAATGACATGTGTCCACCACCTGTCACCACTTATACCTTTCTCTGGGTGTTTTATTGTCATGCCACCTGTCAACCACGCGGTTCCCACCAAGTGAACGTGTCATGTGTTGCACGAGCCCTCGCAACTCACAAGTTCGTGACTTCTACAGTCAAAAAGAGTTTCTTTCAAACCCCAAACTCTTGAGACATGATACTTGTTGGAAGTTCTGATCCAACGGTCCTCCCATATCTTAGATCCAATGGTCCGGATTTCCTTCCTTGTTCCTCACAACTCAGAACTTCATGAAAATATCAAGAGTTTGATCTACCTCCAAACTCACAAACCCCAAATTCAAGATATGATCCAATGATGTGGGTTTAGATGAGATCAATGGCTCACATTGATTCTTGATGTTAGGGTGGTGATTTTTTCCAACTCCTAACCGCCTTGCTATTTCACTAGATCCTACGGTCCTCGAAACTTTGCAAACTCTCCATGGAGAATTATGACCGCTCTATTCATGCTTCAATGGCTTCTTCCTAAATGACTAAATTTTCTCCTTCTGAACTTAACTTTTATAAAACGACATCAAGCCCTGTCTCCCTTTGAACTCTTCAAAGGTACTAACCCTCCTAAGCTTTCACTTCCAAACTCAAGACTTCCAAAAGGGATTCTTCTCGCACTCCTTGTGGCAATCTTTCAAATAACCTTTGGTTATTTGAGTCCTCAACTTTATGCACTCTTTGCAACAACAGTCCTTCCACCTTCACCTTAGTTGATAAATTCTAAGGCTTCAAATAGAATGAGAACACCTTGCATGACTTCTATGCTTCTCCTGCACTTCTACTGGAATGAGAACAATGGTATCCTTCCCAAGCTTTCTGAGATAAAAATCAGACCTTCATCAATGCACACATTGCAGATGTTTCATTGCACTCCTTGCGAACGTTTCAATGCACTCCTTGCGGGAACTCTCTTAGGAAGAGAAACAATTGAAACTCGTTCTTCTCCTCTCTCAGACTTCATATACTTAACATGAAATCACACATTCAACACAACATTGAAACAAATGCATAAACAGAGAGAATAAAACAACTATAAGCATACCATTCAGTAAATGTAAATAGTAAGCATCATAACACCATGAAATTTGAGTCTAAGCTTCATATATTAACTCAAGTGCTCTTGTACATGGGTTCTTCTCTACAGCTCTCTGTTTCAACTCTCAATGATGATAATGTTACAATGATACAAGGGTGAGGGTGTCTATATCCATTTTTCCTCCTGCTCTCTAAACTGTCTAATCTCTTCATTCAAATCTACCTACATTCATTAATAGAGTTAAATGCCTATTACAATTTGACAGATGGGAGTAATCCCTCAAGATCTATTCATATCTCCTAGGTATAAATGCAAAGTATGCCTTATTCCTAACCATTATATTAATGCTTTTAAGTTCAAAATTCAAAACGGTTCTTATGAAAACGTGTTTCTTTTTCCATCTCCGTGTTTTTCCATCTGCGCATCCAACTATCTCCCACTTTTACATTGATTTCTTGGCAGGCTACTTACGATGCTCCTGCATCAAATATTCATGTACCCCTAAAGGAAATTGTTAATATTTATTTTATGAGAAACAAGGTTGAGAAATTCATTAGGGTACAATGGGAACCTGGACACCCTCTTGTGATGTTGCAAGCTAATTATTTTGAGCCAGACTATTATCAGAACCCACATTTTTACATTACCCTGCAAATGAACAATAAGTGTTTGAAAAAATGTATGCTTGACTCATCGGAGGGTGCAAATGTTATGGCTTTGAAAGTAATGAGATAATTAGGTTTGGAAATCACAAGGCCTTATATCAATGAATATGGGATTGATTATAAGGCTATTCGCACTTATGGTGTCATATAAAATTTCAAGGTTCTCCTTTCTTGATATCTTGAGATAATATTTTTGATGGACATTGTAGTCGTAGATGTCTTAGATGTTTGGGGAATGCTCTTTTCTAGAAATTTTTCTACAATGTTGGGTGGTACCTTGTAGATGGATTTGTCTTATGATACTATACCCATGGATGATGAAACCTATTGCCATTTACCCAACCTACCAATGGAAAGAGATAATGTCGAGGAAATTGATATTAATACTAAAATTGAGGATCCCTTAGAATAATTGCCTAAGGATTTCAAGGACTCTCCTCTGAACTTTTTCCTAGATGACCTTCCTTTTTCCCAAGAATATGGTATTAATGATATAGTGTGGCCTAAAAGGGAATATTATCAACAACAAATAGATAGGTACAAAGAAAAACTGGTTGTCTACATCACAATATTAAAGAAAGGTGATAAAGAGATGTTGATTATAATGAGCCAAGAAGGTACCTTTACAACAGATCTGACCCCCTTCCCTTGAATAAATATACCAAGGTGATTCAAGAAATAGTCAATCTCAAGGAGGACTATAAAAAAGAATAATTGGTCTTAGAGTGGGACACAAAGAAGGGCTAGCCTGACACACATAAGCATTTTGGGAAATTTTGGGTTGGCCCCTACAGAGTTAAAGAAATGTCTATAAATGATTCCTACTACTTATAAACACTAGAGGGGAGGATACATCCACTACCTATTAGTGGATCCATTTTCAAGCCCCATCATGGGGAAGATACTTGACTTCTTGAAACTAACATAGATTAGTGTAGGTAGGGCATTTACATCTTGCATTTCATTTGTATATATATTGCATCATGAATTCATGATAATATAGTATTGTGTGTTCTTGTATATATTGCATTTCACTTTTAAATAGTTCATACATGTTACAAACTTATATTTAATCATTGTATACTATCACTTTATCATTTATAGTTTAGAGAGAAATTTCCTTTTCAACATGATTTGGATTTATCACTAATTCTGGTGGATCACATCCACCGACTGATACTTATAAAGCATGTTTTTATTTGAAGTGGGCATAGGATTGCAGGTCTTGGAAAACCAAAGATGTTGAGGTCCTCATGCGCTCTATAGTGAGATTATATCCCCATGTTGGAGCTAGATGTTACCCCCCATGCCTAGAGGTAAATATATGATATTTTGTCTTGTGTCTTGCAATGGAGACAATGATCCCGACCATGATGATCATCATCATGGGCACAGATGGAATAAAAAAAAAACCCTCATTTACCTTTACAACTACAATTCAACCAAGGCTCATTACATCCAAGCAACCTAGTGTACGAGAGATGGTAAGCCAATGTCACCATGAGGTATGTTAGTCCTTCTTTCATCCAAAGTGTTGTGTTGAATTTTTTGGGCATGTACATGAGGATCTTTGGTTGAAGTTGGATAATGGATCACTGGTTTGGGAAATGGTATTGGTTGCCTTATTTTACATTGGTGATCAACTTATATGACCTAGTCTCGTGTTGTCACTTCCTGGGGAAAAGGGGTACTATTGGGGGGGATCACAACGGTAACATTATGTTCCTCAACATACTTAACACTATCCATCATGGATCCTCTCATAGTTTACTAAAATTTGGTAATGGGTTATAGTCCATTCTCTCATAAGAAGAAGGGATGAAGGCCCAGAGGTTGATGCAGATACTATATATATATATGATAAACACCACCAAAAAAGCCTCATACCAACTTGAGATCTACCCCCTCTAATGGTAATCACCCATTTCCTTATGCAAATGAATGCACAATTATAAAGGACTATATCCCAGTAAAAAAAAAAGGACTGAATCTTGAAACCTTTTAAAGGGGACTTGCAAATGATAATTGGGTATCAAACGGAAAATTAAACAGTTCAAAATGAAAAAATTACCAAGGAAAGAGTAGCTCAAGCAACAAGCGCTCTCTCTACAAAGGTTCTCATAGAAATGGATTTAATGACACCATAATCCATGAAGTAATCCCTAATCGACATCACTCTCACACTTACTCTTGAAGGGTTTCTTTATTTCCTTCTTCCCTTAGGACCTATTCCTCTACTAAGGTATTTTTATTTCATGTCTAGGTTGACAAACCTAATAGGGTTGGATTAATACCCTCCCATACTTAAATTTTCCAACTCACATGAGGTCTCAGGCTGGTGTGATACTTGAAGGGGATACTGAGGTGAATTGTTTACATGGATTATATCTGAGGTAACCATTTACTTTACATGTTTTAAGGACTAACATCTATTATGAACATTGGTTTACCTTGTTTCATACTCTGCTTTGTTTTGGATGGCCCTAACATGGTTATTTGAGGGATGTCCTAGGCTTGTACCCAAGATTTTGTGCCTTTATTGTAGGACTTTGGCACATGTGATGGAAAGAAGTGAGCCATTCAATGACTCACAACCTTTAAACATTAGCTATCATGTCCTTGAATGTTAAGCCCTAATATTGGCTCATTACCACTTAATTGGGGCATATTAGATTAGTAATGTTATTTTATTTATGTCGGCTTTAGGCCATTAGTTGTGATTTAGATCAGTAATGTTATTTTATTTATGTCGGCTTTAAGCCATTAAAACCTCCTAGTCTCCTATATATACCAAGGAGACATTTTCATTTTGAATCATCTTGTACTTGAACATTTAA
>ML786788.1:327260-444718 GCA_009831015.1 Picea engelmannii | reverse complement strand
GAACAAAGCTTGAGGAAAAATCCAAGAAGTGTACCTTTATTGGATATGGTGTTAATGATTTTGGTTATCACTTATGGGATTATGAAAATAACAAAATCATTAGGAGTAGAGATTTCATATTCAATGAGAAGGTCATGTACAAATATCAGTTGCAGGGAAAGAAACAGGAAGAAGAAAAACAAGAATACACAGTGCTTGATGAGATCACTAAAGAAGAAATTCCAAAGGAACCTGAAAATCAAAATGTATAACAATAGGAGAAGCAGGTACCTCAAACACCTGTAAGTGTTTTTAGAAGATATACCAGGTTAAGTATACCCCCTGAATGATACTCTCCTTCATTGTATTATTTATTGTTGATTGATTTTGGTGAACCAGAATGTTATGAAGAGGTGATGTAGGTAGACACAACAAAAAAAATGGGAGCAAGGCATGAAAGAGGAAATGGATTCCTTGGCAAATAACTAGACTTGGGACTTGGTTTATTTGCCTGCAAGAAAAAGAGCATTGCAGAATAAATGGGTTTACAAGTTGAAGGAAGAAGATGGAGGAGAAAAACGGTACAAGGCTAGACTTGTTGTAAAGGGGTTTGCACAAAAGAAAGGTATATATTTTGATGAAATATTTTCTCCTATTGTTAGAATGACTTCAATTAGGACTATTTTAAGTCTTGTGGCAATAGAATATTTGTATCTTGAACAATTAGATGTAAAAACAACTTTTCTCCATGGGGATTTGGAGGAAGAGATTTATATGCAGCAACCACAGGGGTATGAGGTCAAAGGGAAGGAGAATTTGGTATGTAGGTTGAAGAAGAGCTTGTATGGCCTAAAGAAATCTCCAAGGAAATGGTATTTGAATTTTGATAGATTTATGACAGAACAAGGTTATAGTAGATGTCATTCTGATCACTGTGTTTATTTTAAAAGGCTAGAAAATGGAAGTTATATTATCTTGTTATTGTATGTAGATGACATGCTTGTTGCAAGGTCTAATATGTAGGATATAAATATGCTCAAGAAGAAATTATCCAATTCATTTGCGATGAAGGATTTGGGTGCTGCAAACAAAATCCTTGGCATGAGAATAACAAGAGATAGGAAAAATCAAAAAATGACATTGTCTCAGGGTGAGTACACAGAAAAGGTGTTGGAGAGGTTTAGAATGCAGAATGCAAAACCAGTTAGTTCACCTTTGGCCAGCCATTTCAAATTAACTAAGGAAATGTGTCCTAAGACATAGGAGGAGATAGAATACATGTCCAGGGTCCCTTATTAATCAACAGTTGGCAGCTTGATGTATGCAATGGTTTGCACATGTAGTGGGAGTTGTGAGAAGGTATATGAACAATCCAGGTAAAGAACATTGGGAGGAAGTAAAGTGGATTCTCACGTATTTGAGAGGTACTACTACTCATAAATTATATTTTGGAGGTTCAAACACTTTTCTACAGGGATATGTTGATTCAGATATGGAAGGTGATAAAGACAATAGGATGAGCACCACAGGGTATGTGTTTACTATAGGTGGAACAACAGTAAGTTGGATTTCAAAACTGCAAAAGCTTGTTGCACTTTCAACAATAGAGGCAGAGTATGTTGTTGCTACAAAGGCTAGTAAAGTGATGATTTGGTTACATAGGCTTATGGAGGAATTGGGAAAGAAGCAAGAGAATAACAGGTTGTACTGTGACAGTGAGAGTGAGATTCATCTTACAAAGAAATAATCCTTCCATTCGAAGACTAAGAATATACAGTTGAGGTACCACTTCATACGATCCACCTTGGAAGATGGACATTTGAAGTTGGAAAAGATACACACTAGCCAGAATCCTGCAAACATGTTAACAAAGGGAGTAACCAGGGAGAAACTAAGTTCCTGCTCAGTTTTAGTTGGCCTTCAAGAATGAATATGAAGATGAGGAATTTTCTAGGTCCAAGAAGGTTCAGAGTCCAGCATATACAATAGCGATGGAGTTGTTGAGATCAGTCTCCAAGTGGTAGATTGTTGGTTGTGGAGCCTAATTATTTTCCTGATTCAGAGGTCTTTTACTTTCAACCATGTTTATAACCCATAAAGTATTTACACCATAGAAATATGTACACTCTTCCACGTGGGGGAGTGTAGAGGGGGGGTACCCCCTCTGCGGGGTCCGGGGGGGCAAGCGGGCCCCTAGAGGAAAAATTGCCTTGTAAATGTATATTGTAATTTCATTGTAAATCTGAACCATTCATTATAAGGTCGCAGATCTAATGGTAGAGATTATGTTAGGTTTTTTTTCCCTAGAGGGAAACCCTCTTTTATGAGGGAAATGTATTGCAGCGATGGGTGATGGCGAATATTGTATTCTGAGATAGGAGACTGTGAGAGAAAGAAGAGGAAGTTACAACGAGTTTTTCTGTAGGTTGTATCCCTTCATTTGTTGGATAATAATAAAGGAAGGACTTGCCAATTTCTCTGGTGGATGTAGCCCACACTGGCTGAACCACATAAATTTGTGTCTCTCTTATATTGTGTATCTTTGGTGTTTTGTTTCCACATTTGTTTTATTTTATTACTCCATGGTCCTGTTTTTCTAACAAACACTTCTATTATTTTTTTTATTTCATCCATTCTTGGTCTCTTCTCTTATGAGATATGCTTGAAAGAGTTTCTCTTGTGGATGACTTTCTAATTTTGATGTGGTGTAACCCTTGAGATGTTTTTGAATAGGAAACTATGCCAGGGCATCCATTTCCTCTTGATTGAATTAATGATACGTTCTAAAAATAGAGTATTTCATTGTTTTACCTTGGGTTGTGATTATTGACCTTTAATAATTAGAGATAAAATATTGAGAGGTAAGATTTCAATATTTCAGGAAAATTTAAATATTACGTGAATGAAAGAATAATTTAGATAAACAAAATTGAAAGTATGATAATGTATCTTTTCTAAATAAATATTATTTTAATTTCAATAGAAGAAATTAAAATGAAATATATCCAAGCTAATAATCAATGAGATGAACAAAAATTGAAAAATTCACAACTCTTCACAAGGCATAATGAAAAAGACATAGGTCCACTTAATACTTACAATATAAATTGATGAAGTCTATGATATGTAAAAATTCCTTTTATAGTTGTAGCAGTAGTGGTTGCAATAAATCCTTAATCTTATAGCATCATCCATATATATATTTGGAATAAAATATTATGTAGCATAAGAATTACATGAAAATAGAGAAAACATGAATTAAAATAATGAAATCTAGAATCCTTTGAGTTATGTAAAATAATTCTTTTATCAAAATATTTCTCTTTTCCTAGGAAAAATCCAACCCTATTTACATCGAAATTTTCCCTTTTATTCAAAGCATGTATCTAACCAAAATTGGTTATCATGAGCTATTTTTAAGACTTAAAATCATAGTAGAATATCTGGTTTTACAAAGATAGGTTTGAACATCTTCGATCTTGATATTTTCCCAAGATATCTCATGACTTTGCCTTATCTATTTTAATGACTCATTCTGTTAACAATTGAATCAAAAGTCACTAAGTTTCACTTGATGGATAATAGAAATCCATCATATTTCTATATGCAATATCCAATGCGGTATATTTTTCATATGAAGGGATATTGGAGATCATATTTTTAATCTTCCACAAAAGATAAAAAATCATTTATGACTATATCCACGATAGTTTGTTACTTTAAGGATTCATTTATTCCTTGAAATTTATCCTCCTTTTCTATGACTTTGAACGGGTCTCTCTTGTAACGTTCATATGTTAAAATCTTTCCTTTATCATCCCATAGAGTAGGTAATCCCATTTTTACCAAATTTGCAAACGTATTGGTAAAAGATTCAATATTCATGACTTCTGACCATTATGCATTTATTTTGTGCTTGTTGTATCAAATTCCTTTTTTTGAATATATTATATGTTTCCTTTACCATTGTTGTTCTATATTTTATTTCTTTATTCTTCAATGCTTCCTTTGAATTGGTATTAAGAAACTTGATAATTCTTGTAGTCACTTGAGGTCTAGTTCCCAATTCTTGAAAACTTGGTGTATAACTATGTATTCTTCATCAACAAGAGAAACTTCCTCTCCAATTATCTTGAAATAATCCCATATTTTATTGATCTGAAAGATAATTTGATCCCAAATTTGATGTCTCGATCCTATCTGATATGTTTTTCCAGTTAATTTATTTTTCCAATTGTTCCCTTTCTTTCAACATTTTAGCATTTAGATTTTGGTACCACTCAATGATTTTATCCTTGTCATTTAGTTTCTCTCTGAAATATTTGATCTCATCTTTTTGTGTAGAAACTGATTTATTTAACTTCTCAATATCAACTCCTTTTATATTGAGTTCTGATAATGCTTGAGATAACTCCTTATATGAATCCATTGGCTCTATAAACTATGAAGAATAAGATCCTCTCTTTAGTGATTCAATTTTTTTCATATATCTACATTTTATCTTTAATTTGTACTATTTTTTTAGCAACTGATCTTTCTCTTTTTGTATTGTTTGTAACTCTCGTGTCTGCACATGATCAAATATGGGAATTTTATGTTTTTTCTTTAATACATGTATTTCAGTATGTTTAATTTTCATTAGATCTTGCATTGATACAACATCTTGAGGATTTTCTCCCAATTCGATCAACCATTGTTCAATTCTTTCACTCGCATCTGCTTATTCCTATTTTCCAACTTTTCAAATTTTAATTGACCTCAAATATTTTCAATCATTGTATGCAATTTATTCAGATTAATAGAAGTTATCATAATATCTCCATTCAACATTTATCCAGTTTGCCTATGTATATCCATTTTATCAACATGATTAATTGCATCCAAATCAATTGAGATATTAGTGAGTTTATATTGATATTTAGATTCTAGTACTTCTATATTTAATTTCCTTTTTCATAATCCATAGTAGACAATAGTATTTTCTGATTTGGCCCTTGATAATAAATTTTAAGGAGAATATATTTTTTGATCATTACACCCTTTTTCTTGATTTCCACGAATTTATGAAAGTGATCTTATTATTCTACTTGATCTTCCTCCAATGTGTCCTTTCCTTCTTGTTTCCCTGAGCTCTATGTATTTTTAGTTGATGACACTTATATAATAATTGAAGGTTTTCTTAACAATGGCTCTGACTCATTTTGTGATGTTTGGTCTTCATTTCCATATTGATATTCTTTATTAGGTTTCTTATTTTATCTTTTTTACTTTGTTTCTGAGATTTTCTGAGTTGATGCTGCACATTTTCCCTTATATGACTTTTCAAATTGTTTTGGAGTCTCTGTTATAAGTGAATATGATGGATGGGATAAAATTGATCCCTAAACCTGCAAAATTCTCTATACATCCTCCCAATTTTCCCGATTTTCCAACAACTCTAATTATGGTTTTGACTGACAAAGATAGGGAACTGAGCCCAACTTTGTTATTCTTATTGAAATGATGGAATGAGTATTGTATATCCATACTTCACCCTACTAGAACCCCATATCTTGAAGAAGTGTTTCTACATATTGCAAGGTTGTGATGTTGTTGACAATAAAAAAATCTATTTCCTTCTTCAATTTAAAGCTTACCTTGTGCTTCTTTGATACGAAATTAATGTAATCAACATTAAGTATTTATCTTATGAATTCCAAAGAAAATATTCTAGGTGTAAGGAACTTAGGTAAAAGAAAATGTCGTACTTCATCACCATAAACCCTAATCTCTATGTGATTTTGACACAAATACCAATCCCCAACCCTTTTATCAAGACTAAGTTGTAATAGATTTTTACATTCATGAAATATTCTAGGGGGAGCTTGACAATGAATGATTTCAAAATCTATTAACATAAACTAATCAATAAATTCTGAGAACCATGAATTCTAAGTCTTTATTCCAACTAAGGGATTCCAATGAATGATTGAACATGGATCTTTAGTTTTCAATTCAAAATGTTGAAACCTAGCATCTTGAAAATATAGGAAAATATGTACCAAATATGATTGGTATCTGAAGTATTTGCTAGCTTCAAATTCAGATAATTGAAAAAGAATGTTATCAGTCAAAAATTTGGAATAATTGTACTTAATCAAGAGTTTCAATGAAGGTGGTTAGATAGAGTCCATAAACCCTAGAATGTATTCATCGACATTTCCTAAAATTGTAGACACAATAGTTATGATTTTCTTATATGTTTCAAAAAACATGTAATTTTTTAGGTTCACAGTTTTTCAGGGACATTAACAATTTGACATAAATAAGACTCTAATAAAATTGTTTTATCTTGAGGACTTAGTCTTCTAAAACACTCAAAAAGTATATTTTTGTTTAGTGTCACACTATCAGGGGTTTGAAGAAGCTTAAGAATTTTGGAGATATATTGGGGATTTATGACAAACATGATTGACCCATATTTGGAAACAACAAACCTTTAGGATACAATATAGATAAAATCACACCAACTTATGAATTCGGAAAAATTATAAGTTTGGGGAATGATAAAATTTGTGAGGTCAAACTTCCATGCATGATAATAATCAAAGAGATCTCTAAATGTTGCATAACTAATAGGTGTAATTCAAACAAATCATAGGATAATTAAGGATCAAAGACATATTTATCTTTATCATCTAGGTTTGATTCTTCAATAGTGAGGGGAATCTTGGTTTTATTAGGTTTTTATGATTCCATTTTTTAATTAAAATGTGAAAGAGAAAGGGAGATCTTCGAGTTACCCAAGATAATTTTAATGTAGAGAATATTTAGGTCAAGTTGGAGGATTGTTGAAATATTTTCCAATAATAAGAGGGGGGGTGAATCACTATTCCTTATTTTTAAATATTTTAATCAATTGTTAATTTATCATAATTATTAACCACAATCATTTATCAACAAGAAGTATATAATGCATAATTTAAATGTAATAGTCATAAAAATTGTATTTCATTTACAAGTTACAATCTTATAAGAGACACCGATTTATTTATTTTTAGCACCAACTCAAGGAGACACCAATCCCCTGGTTTTAGAGAACCCATTAAAGGAACCAAAAACTGTGTGTTTTCAAGCACCGACTTGAGGAAGAATCAACTCCCTATTCGAGGCTTCAACCTGTAGAGGACACCTATCCTCTTATTTCAAGCATCAACTTGAGGAAGCACCAACTCCCTGTTTTAGGCTTCAACTTGTAGAGGACACCAATCCTCCCTTTCTCGTCCCTTCCACCCTTACTTCATAAATGTATTCAATATTGTTCTTTGGAATATTATTTTGTTTTGATCTTTTGAATTGGACCACAAAGACACCTTCTTTCAACCAAAACCTTTATGTTTATATGGTCTTCCAATAGGTATGTTATTGAGCCATTGTTTCTTTTTAACAATGAACCATTGTGCCTTTTAATAATTAATCATTGTGCCTTTTCCTTTATTTTAACAACAATGTTTGGGGAATGCTCTTTTCTAGAATGTTTGCTACAATGTTGGCTGGTACTTTGTAGATGGATTTGTCTTATGATACTATACCCATGGATGATGAAACCTATTTCCATTTACCCAACCTACCAATGGAAACAGATCATGTCGAGGAAATTGATATTAATACTAAAATTGAGGATCCCTTAGAATAATTGACTAAGGATTTCAAGGACTCTCCTCTGAACTTTTGCCTAGATGACCTTACGTTTTCCCAAGAAGATGATATTAATGATATAGTGTGGCCTAAAAGGGAATATTATCAACAACAAATAGATAGATACAAAGAGAAATTGGTTTTCTACATCACAATATTAAAGAAAGATGATAAAGAGATGTTGGTTAGAACGAGCCAAGAAGCTACTTTTACAACAGGTCTGACCCCCTTCCCTTGAAGAAATATACCAAGGTGATTCAATAAATAGTCAATCTCAAGAAGGAGGAATATAAACAAGAATAATTGGTCTTAGAGAGGGACATAAGTAAGGGCCAACCTGACACACATAAGGATTTTGGGAAATTTTGGGTTGGTCCCTACAGAGTTAAAGAGCTGTCTATCAATGATTCCTACTACTTATCAACACTAGAGGGGAGGATACATCCACTACTTATTGGTGGATCCCTTTTCAAGCCCCATCATGAGGAATATACTTGACTTATTGAAACTAATATAGATTAGTGTAGGTAGGGCATTTGCATCTTGCATTTCATTTGTATATATATTGCATCATGAATTCATGATAATATAGTATTGTGTATTGTTGTATATATTGCATTTCACTTGTAAATTGTGCATGCATGTTAGGAACTTATATTTAATCATTGCATACTATCACTTTATCATTTATAGTTTAGAGAAAAATTTCCTTTTCGACATGATTTGTATTTATCACTAATTCTGGTGGTTCACATCCACCGACTAATAATTCTAAAGGGTGTTTTTATTTGATGTGGGCATAGGATTGCAGGTCTTTGAAAACCAAATATGTTTAGGTTATCATGCGCTCTGAAGTGATATTATGTCCCCATGTTGGAGCTATATGTTACCCCTCATGCCTAGAGGTAAATATAGGATATTATTTCTTGTGGCCTGCAATGGAGACAATGATCCTGACCATGATCATCATCATCATCATGGTCACTTATGGAATCACAAAAAAACCCCTCATTTACCTTTACAACTACATTTCAACCAAGGCTCATTACGTCCAAGAAACCCAGTGTACGAGAGATGGTAGGCCAATGTCACCATGAGGTATGGTAGTCTTTCTTTCATCCAAAGTGTTGCGTTGAATTTGTTGGGCATGTACATGAGGATCCTTGGTTGAAGTTGGATAATGGATCACTGATTTGAGAAATTGTGTTGGTTGCCTTATTTTACCTTGGTGGTCAACTTATATGACCTAGTCCCGTGTTGTCACTTCTTAGGGAAAAGGGGTACTACTAGGGGGGCCTCACAAGGGTACCATTATGTTCCTCAACATACTTAACACTATCCATCATGGAGCCTCTCATAGTGTACTGAAATTCGATAATGGGTCATGGTCCATTCTCTCATAAGAAGAATGGATGAAGGCCCAGAGGTTGATGCGGCTACTATATATATATGATAAAGGCCACCAACAAATCCTCATACCAACTTGAGATCTATCCCCTCTAATGGTAATTGCCCCTATCCTTATGCAAATGAATGCACAATTATAAAGGACTATATCATAGTAAAAAAAGAAGTAATGATTCTTGAAACCTTTTAAAGGGGACTTGCAAATGATAATTAGGTATCAAATGATAAATTAAGTGGTTCAAAATGAAAATATTACCAAGGAAAGAGTAGCTCAAGAAACAAGTTCTCCCTCTACAAAGGTTCTCATGGAAATGGATTTAATGACACCATAAGCCATGAAGTTATCAATAATACACACCACTATCACCCTTATACTTAAAGGGTTTCTTTATGTCCTTCTTCCCTCGGGAGCTATTCCTCTACTAAGGTATTTTTATTTCATGTCTAGGTTTTCACACCTAATAGGGTTGGATGAATACCCTCCCATTCTTAAAATTTCCAATGCACATGAGGTCTCAGGCTAGTGTGATACTTGAAGGGGATACTGCGGTGAATTGTTTACATGGATTATATCTTAAGTAACCATTTACTTTACATTTTTTAAGGACTAACATCTATTATTAACATTGGTTTAACTTGTCTCATACTCTGCTTTGTTTTGGATGGCCCTAACATGGTTATTTGAGGGATGTCCTAGGCTTGTACCCAAGATGTTGTGCCTTTATTGTAGGACTTTAGCACATGTGATGGAGAGAAGTGAGTCATTCAATAACTTGCAACCTTTAAACATTAGGTATCACATCCTTGAAACCTTGGACGATGGACATATGGGCTTGGTTTGAGAAGATTTGACCATGATGGAACATAGATGGGATGGAATCCAATGGGCTAGATAGAGTACCCCAGGGATTATTACTCACTGGATTAGGAATGTTGCAACAAAAAACATACATACACCATGCAGATACAAGATGCATCTTCTTTCGGCCTAGATACACCACCTTGGATACTAGACATTGGCCCTCATTTGATTTTGATGTCATCATTTAGAGTTTGGTGAAGCTAGGGTTTGATGGATAGTTGGGATACCAATGATGATTGGAATGAACTTGGGTGATGATCTACACTACTATTCATCACTTCACCCTGGATTGGTGCCACATGGCCTTTCGAGGCCCCATCCTTTCCCAAGAGGGATTGACGTCACACACATGTGGCCATTATTGATGTATTTTTACATTTTATCATTTGCTAAAGGAAAAATAAGGGGTTGGACCCACTTAAAATGAATGAATGTTATGTTATGTGGAAAAATTATCTAGACCAACCTCATATAGGAAGGTTAGCACTAGCCTTTCATTTTCTCATCATCACTCCTCACCTTTGTGGGGTAACACTTCTAGTATTTTTGTTGTTTCATCCATTCTTGGTCTCTTCTCTTATGGGATATGCTTGAAGGAGTTTCTCTTCTCAATGATTTTCTGATTTTGGATGTGGTGTAACCCTTGAGATGTTTTTGAATAGGAAACTATGCCAAGGCATCCATTTACTCTTGATTGAATTAATGATATGTTCTAAAAATAGAGTATTTCATTGTTTTACCTTAGGTTATGATTATTGACCTTTAATAATTAGAGATAAAATCTTGAGAGGCAAGATTTCAACATTTCAGGAAAATTTAAATATTAAGTGAATGAAAGAATAATTTAGATAAACAAAATTGAAAGTATGATAATGTATCTTTCCTAAATAAATATTATTTTAATTTCAATAGAAGAAATTAAAATGAAATATATCCAAGCTAAGAATCAATGAGATGAACAAAAATTGAAAAATTCATAACTCTTCACAAGGCATAATGAAAAAAACATAGGTCCACTTAATACCTACAATATAATTGATGAAGTCAGTGATATCTTAAAATTCCTTTTATAGTTGTAGTAGTAGTGCTCGTACTAAATACTTACACTTATAACATCATCCATATATATATTTGGAAGAAAATATTATGTAGCACAAGAATTACATGAAAATAGAGAAAACATGAACTAAAACAATGAAATCTAGAATCCTTTGAGTTATGTAAAATAAATCTTTTATCAGAATATTTCTCTTTTCCCAGGAAAAATCCAACCCTATTTACATCGAAATTTCCCCCTTTATTCAAAGCATGTATCTAACCCAAATTGGTTATCATGAGATATTTTTAAGACTCAAAATCATAGTAGAAGATCTGATTTTACAAAGATAGTTTTGAACATCTTCGATCTTGATATTTTCCCAAGATATCTCATGACTTTTCCTTAGCTATTTTGATAACTCATTTTGTTAACCACTGAATTAGAAGTCACCAATTTTCACTTGATGGATAATGGAAATCCATCATATTTTATATGCAATATCCAATGGGGTATATTTTTCATATGAAGGGATATTGGAGATCATATTTTTAATCTTCCACAAAAGATAAAAATCATTTATGACTATATCCACGATAGTTTGTTCTTTTAAGGATTCATTTATTCCTTGAAATTTATCCTCCTTTTCTATGACTTTGAATGAGTCTCTCTTGTAACATTCAGATGTTAAAATCTTTCCTTTATCATCCCATAGAGTAGGTAATCCCATTTTTACCAAATCTTCAAACTTATTGGTAAAAGATTCAATATTCACGACTTCTAACCATTATGCATTTATTTTGTGCTTGTTGTATCAAATTCCTTTTTTTGAAGATATATGTTTCCTTTACCATTGTTGTTCTATCTTTTATTCCTTTATTCTTCAATGCTTCCTTTGAATTGGTATTAAGAAACTTGATAATTTTTGTAGTCACTTGAGGTCTAGTTCCCAATTCTTGAAAATCTTGGTGTATATCTATGTCTTCTTCATCAACAAGAGAAACTTCCTCTCTAATTATCTTGAAATAATGCCATATTTTATTGATCTCAAAGATAATTTGATCCCAAATTAGATGTCTCAATCATATATGATATGTTTTTCCAATTAATTTATTTTACAATTGTTCCCTTTCTTTCAACATTTTAGCATTCATTTTTTGGTACCTCTCAATGATTTTATCCCTTGTCATTTAGTTTCTCTCTGAAATCTTTGATCTCATCTTTTTGTGTAGAAACTGATTTCTTTAACTTTTCAATATCAACTCCATTTATATTGAGTTCTAATAATGCTTGAGCTAACTCAGATGAATCCGTTGGATATATAAACTATGAAGAATAATATCCCCTCTTTAGGGATTCAATTTTTTTTTCATATATCTCCATTTGATCTTTAATTTGTACTATTTTTTTAGGAACTGATCTTTCTCTTTTTGTATTGTTTGTAACTCTCATGTCTCCACACGATCAACTATGTGAATTTTAAGTTTTTTCTTTAATACATGTATTTCAATATCTTTAATTTTCATTAGATCTTGAAATGATACAACATTTTGAGGATTTTCTCCCAATTCGGTCAACCATTGTTCAATTCTTTCACTCGCATCTGCTTAGTCCCATTTTCCAACTTTTCAAATTTTAATTGAACTCAAATATTTTCACTCATTGTATGCAATTTCTTCATATTAATAGAAGTTATCATAATATCTCCATTCAACATTTCCCCAGTTTGCCTATGTAGATCCATTTTATCAACATGCTTAATTGCATCCAAATCAATTGAGATATTAGTGACTTTATTTTGATCTTTAGATTCTAGTACTTCCATATTTAATTTCCTTTTTCGTAATCCATAGTAGATAATAGTATTTTCTGAGTTGGAAGAATATCTTGTTTGATCATTACACCCTTTTTCTTCATTTCTATGAATTTATGAAAGTGATCTTCTTATTTTACTTGATCTTCCTCCAATGTTTCCTTTCCTTCTTGTCTCCCTAAGCTATATGTATTTTTTGTTGATGACACTTATATAATAATTTCAGAGTTTGTTAACAATGGCTTTGCCTCATTTTGTGATGTTTGGTCTTCATTTCCATCTTGATATTCTATATTAGGTTTCTTATTTTATTTTTTTCCCTTTGTTTCTGACATTTTCTGAGTTGATGCTGCACCATTTCTCTTATATGAATTTTAAAATTGTTTTGGAGTCTCTTTTATAAGTGAATATCATGGCTAGGATAAAACTTACCCTAAACCTGCAAACGTCTCTATACATCCTCCAAACTATCCCAATTTTCGAACAACTCTGATAGTGGTTTTAATTGATGAAGATAGGGAGCTGAGCCCAATTTTGTTCTTCTTATTGAAATGATGGAATGAGTATTCTATATCCATACTTCACCCTAATAGAACCCCATGTCCTAAAGAAGATTTTCTACATCCTGCAAGGTTGTGATGTTGTTGACAATAAAAGAATATATTTTCTTCTTCGATTTAAATCTTACCTTGTGCTTCTTTGATACGAAATTAATGTAATCAACATTAAGAATTTATGTTATGAATTCCAAAGAGAATATTCTAGGTGTTAGGAACTTAGGTAAAAGAAAAGGTCTTACTTCATCACCATAAACCCTAATCTCTATGTGATTTTGAAACAAATGCCAATCCCTGAACCTTTTATTAAGACTGAGTTGTAATAGCTTTTTACATTCAGGAAATATTCTAGGGGCACCTTGACAATGAATGATTTCAAAAGCTATTGACATAAACTAATTAATAAATTCTGAGAACCATGCATTTTAAGTCTTTATTCCAACTAAGGGAGTCCAGTGAATTATTGAACATGGATTAAACATTTTATCTTCAGTTTTCAATTCAAAATGTTGAAACCTAGCATCTTGAAAATATAGGAAAAGATGTACCGAATATGATTGGTATATGAATTCTTTGCTAGCTTCAATTTCAGATAATTGAAAAAGAATGTTATCAGTCAACAATTTGGCATAATTGTACTTAATCAAAGGTTTCAATGAAGGTGGTTAGATAGATACCATAAACCCTAGAATGCATTCATAAACATTTTTATCATTGTGATTTCCTAAAATTGTAGACACAATAGTTATGATTTGCTTATATGTTTCGAAAAACATGTAATTTTTTAGGTTCACATTTTTTCAGGGACATTAACAATTTGACATAAATAAGACTCTAATAAAATTGTTTTAACTTGAGGACTTAGTCTTTTGAAACACTCAAGAAGTATATTTCCATTTAGTTTCACACTATCAGGGTTTTGAAGAAGCTTAAGCATTTTGGATATAGATTGGGGATTTATGACAAACATGATTGACCCATCTTTGGAACAATAAATCTTTGGGATATAATATAGATAAAATCACACCAACTTATGAATTTAGGAAAATTGTAACTTTGGGGAATGATAAACTTGGTGAGGTCAGACTTCCATGCGTGATAATAATCAAAGAGATCTCTAAAATGTTGCATAACTAATAGGTGTAATTCAAACAAGTCATATGATAATTAAGGATAAAAGACATATTTATCTTTATCATCTAGGTTTTATTCTTCAATGATGAGGGGCCTCTTGGTTTTATTAGGTTTCTAGGATTCCATTTTTTAATTAAAATGCATAAGCGAAAGGGATATCTTCGAGTTACCCAGGATAATTTTACTGTAGAGAATATTTGGGTCAAGTTGGAGGATTGTTGAAATATTTTCCAATACTAAGAGGGGGGGGTGAATGTAACATCTCGCTCTGGTGCACTGAGAGAACTTATTCTTTGAGGACACTTGCTCGTAAGTGATCCATATTATTATGCTATTAAAACTTTTGATTTTGATTATGAGGCGTTATGGGTTGATTACATGTTGTTTTACCACTTTGACTAGATAGGTGCTATTGACTCGGTTTTACTAAGTGTGCAGGATTTTAGACCTCGAGAATGTAGAGGAATCGACGAAAACCCTTGGACTCCAGATCGAGTCAGGGAGTGTACCATTGGGGTTTGATTGTTTAACTGTGATATTAGTGCATCTGACTGGGTGATATGATATGGATATGTTCTGACATGATTTGTTGATGATGCAGGCTGACGATAGCTTGCTGACCAGACTCACATATGGAGTAAAGGAGTCATACATGACTATGAGAGATGTTGAGGGAGAGGTGTGGACAGTAGCCCTGCCACAGCCTACCAACACTCCCACCGTGGCTCGAACTGTAGGTTAACGATTACCTAGTTCGAGAGGACCGACGATGTCGTGAGGGAAGAATGTGACAACCACTCACGATGATTCTAAGTGGCACGCAATAAGGTGGGGGCCTTAGTCTCCCACAAGTTCACATGGCAGAGTGTTGACTCCAGAAGTTATTGATGTCTACTAATCATTCAAGAGGCGAGTGGCACCCTTGGAGCACATAGTGCGTCCTGAAGGGAACGTTGCGCAAAGGAACATATGAGGTGAGTGGCACCCTTGGAGCACCTAGTGCGTCCTGAAGGGCACGTCGTGTTGATGATGATAGAGGGATAAACCTAGATGGCCCTAAGACAAATAACATGTTAATAAATTTTAAAACAATTTCCCTAATTAAATGTCGCTTGGTACAAAATCTAAGTTCTAAGTCTAAAATGACACTAGGGGTTAAATTTTGTCTACCTTTAAAAATAATAATAATAAATAAATAAATAAAATAAACAAATAAAATAAAATAAAATAATAAAATTTAAAATAAAACCACTTAAATAATAATATGATCTTCATAAAATTTTGTAACATGAAGGGAGTAAGAAATTAAATTATTCATAAGAAATAAAACATGTGGATATAAAATGTATAGAGGGAATTAATTATTTTGTCTTTTGATGATTTAAGAAGATACTAAATTAAGGATACAAGGAAAAAGGGGTTAAATTCCATACCTGCCTTTTTGAGTTCTAAGTAAAAGGGGAAAGAGGGAAAATAAAAAAAATAGGAAATTAGGGAAAAGACGTAACATAAAAAGGAAAAAAGGGGAACTTAAGGGGAAAAGAGGGAAGTCAACTTAGTAACGAATCTACATTTAAGAGCTTTCTAATTTTAAACTGAGTTAGCAATTTCATAATAGGGAAAGCCTTTAAAACCTGTAAGGGAATCTAGGGACACCTAGGAGTGATTCTAGGAGTAACTCTAGGTGGGTGAGGGAAATAAAGATAATTACTTAATTAAAGAAATTAATTTATGGAGGAATGTAGGGGATGGGGGATAGTTGTACATAGAGGAAATTTTAGGAAATTATTTATAAAACTTTAATTAAATGAGATTTTAGGAAATAAAGGAAGTTCGAAACTCTATAAAATAAAGGAAGGAGAAGGATGAAGGATCATATTCTATTTGCGTAACATTAGGCTACAGAAATATCATCTTGATTGATTTACTTGTGGGATTTGGGATACCCAGATCGGAGAGGAGTGGTAGCTCGGCCTTGTGAGGTGAGCTGGGAGCTAGACGAAATCTTTGGATAGTGTGTGTGGCCCCTTTGCAGCTCAGGGAGCTAAGGGGAAACAAGAGTACCCCTAGCATTGGCTGGGAGTTACCGGTGAGGTCTCGACGGTCAGCAAGTGGGAGTTGCACGAAGCACGGGACGTCATTTGAAGTGGGTGATCAGGCAACGATACACTCTTTTATTTTGTAGAAGTAGAATGCATTAGGACTTATGCTTGGATTTGCATATTTATTTGTAAATGGATTAAATGTTTAGATTGATAGCAGACCCCTTTTTCTTAGCCTAGTGGATTGTTTGGTTGATTGATTTCTCATGGCCTTCATCCCCGCATGACTCAATAGCCCTGTGGTTTGACTCTGACCCATGTGATTGTTTTATTTTCGTCCCTATCACTCTAGTCCTCGCCTGAGAAGTCGGCCCCGAGCCTGATCTACGGTCATCGCCTTAGCATTAAAAGACCTATGGATCTCAACGCCCTGCTTTTTTGTGCGAGGATGGTGATGCCAAGGTGAACCTTTAGCCGTCTCCCTTTGTTGATGTCCTTGCCTGATTGTTTGACTTGTGTCTTCTAGTATGGCCTCTGCGTATGGATTATCTTGCTTCCTTGTTGTTTATATTGTTGCACCTTGACTGATAGAATCCCTACGATCCCTTTGACAAGTTATCCTTATGGCCCAAGCATTCTCTTACTGTTGTCAACATTTTTATATTGGTATCCCGAGATGTGAAAGGCATTTAACTTCAATCTGCGTTGATTTCTTTTGATATATCTGCATTCATTTTAATGTTATAGCTGCAAGTTTACATATAACTGCAATTATGTACATATGCTTGCATTCCTTCCATGAAATACATAGGGAAATTCTTAAATGCGCTATGCATAGAGAATCTGGATAGTGTTTCTTTGTTGTTGAGAATAATATATTGGACAACGATTTATATGTATTGTATAACAATTTTAATATTCAGAGAATGATTGATATTCAAAACGATTTGACAGTCATAAACGATTTTATCATTGATAGCATATTGATTGTTAACATCATGGGATAGCGATAATTATTTTCCAAAAGTTATGGATTTTATTATTCCTTATTATGGATTTTTATTGATAATTAAACAATGATTTTATCCTTATTGATGCATCTGATTGGGAAAATTATTTTTACTACTATGAATTGAATAGCATTGATTATAGCAATTGAAATTTGTGAGTACAACGACTAGCATTGAACCTCAACTGAAGCAAGTAAAGAGAATAGCATTGATTTAGTGAATTTACGATTTCATGAACAATGTTTTATATTGACAACGAATATATGACTTGCAGCGAGTTTAATATTGATGATGGACATAGAGCTATCATCTATATTTATATAGACAATGTTTTATATTGACATCGAATATATGTCTGGCAGTGATTAATATTAATGAATGGCATACAACTATCTTTATATTTACACAGAAGACATTTTGTATATTTACTCAAACAACATTTATTAGACAGACACCGGTTATAGTCTTCATGCTCGACTCAACCCAGATGATAATAAGATTTTAGTGTTGTCAATTTCATTCTCCATTTCAAAAGTTATTAATAAAATTTGTTTAGTTGTGATAAGGTGAGTATGATAAAATTTAAGTATTCTCTCCCTTCCAACTGAAAGGGAATCACAAAATAGAGAAGTAATCACCAGTTTGGGGTGTAGGTGTATGTCCTACAACGAGTAGGAAAGACACACAACAGAGGCTCAAACACTTCTCTACCTACCACTATCCAATACAAATTTATAACCATGTTATTTGTGCACACTGGCAGGCCGATAATCTTAACAGGATTGTTATTTGGGCAACCCATTATCATCACACAAGCAACATTCAAAATACATCCATACGCTTGCATTACCGTCGCCTTGTGTCCAATGTCTTCTAAGATATATAGTGGCATTTTTGAATGATGTGAGTACTCACGAATTTCAGGGATCTAGTCAGATATCAAGAGGAGGCAATGTCAGAGATTGCAACGATTATAGTTCACCCCATCTTCTGTGAGGTCGCTTGGCATTCCTTCCCTTTAGAGGTACCCAATGTGATCTTGATGACTCTTTTTAGACAGGTTGTTGTTCTGTGAACTACAATATTTTGCACCATGGCTAAGTCCAGTCAATTTGGTGCTCATCCATGAATTTTCCTTTTAGTCTAAGCTAGCTTTATGGAAAGTTCACTGTCCCTGCTAATGAGATTTAGGTTTTTAGTACCTGTATTTTTCAAATAATGTAGAACTAATTTTACCTTGATCAGACTTTTAGAATTTCCTTTTTATGTAAGATATCTAGAGAGGTAGTGGGGTCAATGTAAGGTGGTCAAGGTCTACTATATTATTAAATAAGGCCCACTATGGTATTTAGATACAATAAATGGGTAATTAGATATAATAAATGTAAGAGGACTTCTTAGAAGGTTCTACTTCTAGAAGATTCTTCCTCTAGAATGTTCTTAGGTGATGGTAGCACTATATAAAGGTGTTCAAGCAATGTAATGAGATATGAAGAAGAAGTATTGTATTTGGAGCTGAATCTCATTAGGAGGATGCTCTCTCGAAGAAGCAAGTGAACATGAGATGATCCCTTCCATAATAGGATCCATTGTATGGTGTTGCCCTACCTCAAGGGTTTGGTAATAATATAGTGTACCTATACCAGATCTGCAAATATAATTCAATAATACCAAGAATAAACCATAAACCATTCACCATAATATGAACACAAGAAATAGAGAAAACCCTTGAGGTAGGGTAACACCATATATTAATCCTTATGGAAGGATAAAACTCCTCAAGCAATCTTTTCTTGTACAATCACAATATTCTTCACTATGTTTCATTACATTGCCTACACTTCTTTATATAGCTCTCCCTATCTCCTAAGAACCTTCTAGAGAGCCTTCTCACAATTATTACATCTAAATACCATAGTGGGCCTTTATTAATATAGTGGACCTAGTCCACCTTACATTTAATGACCACATTTCCATATATTAAATGACTTCCATTAATAACACATAACTAGATTCCCATTGGGTACCTCCCTAGGTACCCCATATTACCTCCCTAGGTATACTACATTCCATCCCCCTTCACATGTTTCATCCTTGAAACATGAGAAGAAACCATACAATAGGACCGGCTAAGCAATGTAGCCAACTGGTACTAAGAATGACCATCCATCCATCCCAATGGAAGTCGAACATGATGTCTATCTGCTACCTTTCCACCCTTATCTTTATTTGCATCATGTCGAGGTCACCATGGGATTTTTTTTGTAGCTTGATATCTTCCCATAGTGCCAGTAGTCCTCCATGCACCTCTTGATCGGTTTCATGTCCGGTTCCCTGCTGGTGCATAAATGTGTTGATGCACATGCCCTTGCCTTGATGACTTTTGTGTCTCTATATGATGTGGATGGCGATATACAACAACTATAGGAATTCGTTCTTTTTCCTTCAAATCTGCAACACTTTGTGCCTTTGAGTCAATGACCTCCTTTACTTCCTGATTATGTCCTTATTGTAGTATTTTTTCATCTCCTTCTGTAGACTCTACCTCTAATTCAACTTTAGACTGGGAAATAACTTCTTTGCTAGCTTCCATGGGTCCATATTTCTTACTAAGAGACACATCTTGCAATGTGATTTTCTTTTTCTTGTACCACAACTTTAAAAACTTCTTTTGCACATTAATATTAGTGGTACCCACTGATTCTATCCAAGGATATCCCAAAACAATGTCCACTTCATCCATATCCATAGCATAAAAATATGAATGCAACACATATTTATCCATGGTAATCTTCAAATCCTTAAAAAATTGAACATTTTCACCCTCAACCTTTGTGCTTTGAATATTCTTTATTGCAACTTGCAATCTATTAACCAACTGAACATTGATAAAATTATGCATGCAACTAAGGTTAATAGAAACAATGATATTTTCTTTATGAATACAACCATGAACCTGTAATATAGATTTTTCACATGAAAATAAACTCTTGATTATCTCTTTATATTTATTTTCTCCATGAGACCATTTTTCTAACAATATTGTTTCAAATTCTCCATTGGAGAGTGTCATCATCTCCTTATAATCAAGCGATTTCCACCAAATGGCAACATCACCTTGCAATTTCAGATCTACCCAATGGGGCCAATTCTCTTCCCATGCTGACTTTATTTCTTTAATGAATGATTCAATACTACAACCATCACATTTCCCTGTAAAATACATCTTGCTATGAAAAACCCTCAAAAATAGAACAATAAGTTACGACAGAAAATCACGGTTTTTTCCAGAAAAACCCTGAAAAACTGTTGAATTTAAAATCTCATAACTTTACTTCCTGAACTCCGTTTCGGCTGATTGTTTTTTTTAAATTGGGTAGTTTTCTGAGAGGAATTAAAATACCTAATTTGTTTTTCCAAACTTAGCTCGTAAAGGTTCATATCTGAACCTAAAGTGTGCCACCCTCTTTTTCTTCCCTAGAAAACATTCTGCAAAAAGAGAAAAAAAATCTTCCCTTCTTTGGCCAAAGAAAGTGCTTTGATACCAATTGTTAAGTACCTATGCCAGATCTGCAAATATAATTCAATAATACCAATAATAAACCATAAACCATTCACCATAATATGAACACAAGAAATAGAGAAAACCCTTGAGGTAGGGTAACACCATATATTAATCCTTATGGAAGGATAAAACTCCTCAAACAATCTTTGCTTGTATAATCACAATATTCTTCACTATGTTTCATTACATTGCCTACACTTCTTTATATAGCTCTCCCTATATCCTAGGAACCTTCTAGAGAGCCTTCTCACATTTATTAAATCCAAATACCATAGTGGGTCTTTATTAATATAGTGGACCTAGTCCACCTTACATTGAATGACCACATTCTCATATATTAAATGACTTCCACTAATAACACATAACTACATTCCCATTGGGTACCTCCCTAGGTACCCCATATTACCTCCCTAGGTATACTATATTAATGTAAGGTAGCTAGAGAGGTAGTGGGGTCAATGTAAGGTGGACTAGGTCCACTATATTATTAAATAAGGCCCACTATGGTAGTTAGATATAATAAATGGGTAATTAGATATAATAAATGTAAGAGGACTTCTTAGAAGGTTCTACTTCTAGAAGATTCTTCCTCTAGAATGTTCTTAGGTGATGGTAGCACTATATAAATGGGTTCAAGCAATGTAATGAGATATGAATAAGAAATATTGTATTTGGAGCTAAAGCTCATTAGGAGAATGCCCCCTCGAAGAGGCAAGTGAACAGGAGAGGATCCCTTCCATAATAGGATCCATTGTATGGTGTTGCCCTACCTCAAGGGTTTGGTAATAATATAGTGTGGTTTCTTCTATATTTATTTGTAAATCTATTGTGTGTTCAGTATATGTGGTGATTATATTTGTAGATCTGTTTGGTGCTTAACAAGTGGTATCAGAGAACTTTCCTTGGCCAAAGAAGGGAAGATTTTTTTTCTCTTTTTGCGGAACTTTTTCTAGGGAAGAAAAAGAGGGAGGAGCACTTCATGTTTATATCTGAAGCTTTACGAGATGAATTTGGAAAAACAAATTGTGTATTTGAATTCCTCTCATATAAATACCCAATTTCAAAAAAACAATCGCTCAAAACGGAGTTCGGGAAGTAAAGTTATGAGCATTTTAAATTCAGCAGTTTTTCAGGGTTTTTCCGGAAAAAGCCACGATTTTCTGTCGTAACTTATTGTTCTATTTTTTGGGGGTTTTCATAGCAAGATTTATTTTACAGGGAAATGTGATGGCCCTAGTATTGAGTCATTCATTAAATAAATAAATTCATCATGGGAAGATAATTGGCCCCATTGGATAGATCTCAAATTGCAAGGTGATGCTGCCATTTGGTGGAAATCGCTTGATTATAAGGAGATGATGACACTCTCCAATGGAAAATTTGAAAAAATAATGTTAGACAAGTGGTTTCATGGAGAAAATAAGGATATAGAGAGAACCAAGAGTTTATTTTCATGTGAAAAATCTATATTATAGGTTCATGGTTGTATTCATAAAGAAAATATCATTGTTTCTATTAACCCTAGTTGCACGCATAATTTTATCAATGTTCAATTGGTTAATAGATTGCAAGTTCCAATAAAGAATATTTAAAGCACACAGGTTGAGGGTGAAAATGTTCAAAATTTTAAATATTTGAAGATTACCATGGATAAATATGTGTTGCATTCATATTTTTATGCTATGGATATGAATGAAGTGGATATTGTTTTGGGATATCCTTGGATAGAATTAGTGGGTACCATTAATATTAATGTGCAAAAGAAGTTTTTAAAGTTGTGGTATAAGAAAAAGAAAATTACATTGCAGGATGTGTCTCTTAGTTATAAATATGGGCCCATGGAAGCTAGCAAAGAAGTTGTTGTTGATTCTGAAGTTGAATCAGAGGCAGAGTCTATAGAAGGAGATGAAGAAAAACTACAGGAAGGACATAATTAAGAACTCAAAGAGGTCATTGATTCAAAGGTACAAAGTGTTGCAGATTTGAAGAAAAAAGAGAAGATACATACAGTTGTTGTATATTTCCATCCACATCATATAGATACACAATAGTCATCAAGGTAAGGGCGTTTTCATCAACACATTTGTGCACCAACAGGGCACTAGAAAGGAAACTAATCAAGAGGTGCATGGAGGACTACCAACACTACAGGAGGAACTCAAGCTACAAAAAAATTCCAGGGCAACCCCGCCATGATGCAGAGAAAGATCAAGGTGGCGAGGTAGCAGATGGACATCATGTTTGACTTCCATTGGGATGGATGGATGGTCATACTTGGTACCGGTTGGTTACATTGTTTACCCGATCATATTGTATGGATTCTTCTCATGTTTCGAGGAAGAAACATGTGAAGGGGGATGGAATGTAGTATACCTAGGGAGGTAATATGGGGTACCTAGGGAGGTACCCAATTGGAATGTGGCTATTTATTATTAGTGGAAGTTATTTAATATATGAGAATGTGATCATTCAATGTAAGATGAACTAGGTCCACTATATTAATAAAGACCCACTATGGTAGTTGGATGTAATAAATGAGAGAAGGCTCTCTAGAAGGTTCTTAGGAGATAGAGAGAGCTATATAAAAAAGTGTAAGCAATGTAATGAAGCATAGTGAAGAATATTTTGATGGTACAAGCAAGGATTGCTTGAGGAGTGCATTCCTTCTTTAAGGAATAATACATGGTGTTACCCTACCTCAAAGGTTTTGTCTCCATTTCTTGTGTTGAATATTTTGGTGAATGGTTTGGATTATTCTTGTTGAAATTCTTGGTTATTTGGAGATTTATCTTTAAATATGGTATAGGTACTTAACATTTTATTTCTAAATCCAACCAGTTCTTATGATATTAAAGGGATTATGTGATCTTGTTATGCGTACGGATCCGATGTATCTTCCTTTAGTAACTTGTATTTTATTTACTTAGCATATGATGGTAGATTCTAATCGTAGACCCTGAAGGTTTGATGGATGGTCTTGGTTGATTGTTTCTTAAGAGGTTGTGTCCATCAATTGTTTTATGATAGGTATGATGGACTTATCAAATGTGTCTTAGGTAGTAATGGTGCCACCAATTAAGTGAATGTAGGATTTTGTAGAAGTCTGTTTAACTTGTGCCATGAAAGTATAGTTAGGAGTACTCAGGCACTTGATTTAATGTTGATATAACTGATGATTAACCTTGTGCCTTTACTTAAGTTGACATGAGATTTTTCTAGAAATTTTTACTCTCGCGTGCAATGGATATTTAAATGTTACTGTATGATTGATAATGGTGGTGGTTATCCTTGCGTCAGGGTTAATTGATGTTTAGGAATGATGGATTGGCGAATTGAATGATCATGTTGATGATATTTTTATTTCTGCAATTTATTTTTTATTGTATGCTCTGGATTTTCTTAGGCGTAACGGAGGGTTGTTACATGTGGTATCAGAGTGAGGTTCAACCTGTGACTTGGGATCACTATGACTTTCATTGATATGATTGATTATATTGTTGTTGATCAAGTTGACTTGTGTGTGTGTAAGTAATCATGGTTAGAGGACTTCATAGAGGAAGACGACGGGGTGCTAAGGGAGGAGGTGCAACACCTCCAGTAGAATCCCTGCCTGAGGGGTCTCACCCCCAGGGAGACAAGTAGGTTCTCGGAAAGGAGCAGATAGCGGTTGGTGATGTAGTCGGAATGATGAGATATTTTCAGTGCATGTTCGAGGCACTGATAAGTTGTTTGGGTAGAGATGAGTCCAGGGTGCCGACACCCACTGCGGTTCCACCGCACACTCCGGTCAGTACTTGTAGCATTCACCGTGAACTCGAGAAGGTCAAATTTCCAGAGTTCTTTGGTTCCCCGGACAACACAACCGCCGAGGCATGGTTGGAGAACATGGCGATGTGCTTTGCACTTCATGATTATACCTCCAACATGAAAGTCTGCATGGTGGTCTTTCAATTGAAGGGGAGGACTCTTCTATGGTGGAAGACACTCCTACCACAAATGAACATGGTCATCGAAGACGTGTCATGGGAACTGTTCGAGGAACGATTCCGAGAGAGGTACCTTTCAGAGGAATTCATTGAGCGTCAACTCAATGAGTTCAACACCTTACGATAGGGAGGTTGTACGGTGCTCGAGTACGAGGACCGTTTTATGGAGCTACTCTGGTATGCTCTGCACCTTAACACTGAGAAAATTAAGGTCAACGGGTTCGTGTTCATCCTCAACAACAACCTGTGTGCAAAGGTTAGGATTTTGATGCCTCAAACCTTGCATGATGCCATCCAGAAGGCCCTCATAGCAGAGGAGGAGCTTATCAGTGAGGCTCATACCAGGACTCCAGCGAGACCAGTAGGGAAAGTTTCATCCGGAGCACAACAACATCAGACACTAGCCAGACATGCATTGGAATATCATGGCTTCCAGAGGGGATCCACTTTCATTACACCCCGACAACCGACGCCTCTGTAACAGACACCTTATCGGGGACCACATCATTAGCAGCAATGCCACCCGTAGCAGTAACATTTTAGGCCTGTTCAATAGAATAGATCGGGGTTCCAGGCCGGTGGGCCATCATTTTCTACTTCAAGTATGAGGACTACTAGGCCAAAGAAGGGGTGTTGGACATGTGGGGAGACACACTACCAGCGTGACTGCCCAATGGAGAGAACCAGAGAGTCCAGATCAACTGGACCAACTACCATGGGAGATATGGGCAAGGCCCATCAGATTCATGCAATCGTGAATAACCACCAGGTAGAGCACCATTTGAATATGCTTGAGATGATAGGTACTTTCGTTGAACATACCCTTAGTATTTTGATAGATCTCGGTGCTACCGAGAGTTTCATTTCTGGTGCAACACTAAAAAGGATTAAGGTAAAGGAAGTCAAACAGGATGAGTTTAGCTTTGTAGAGATGGCTTCGGGAGCCAAACAAAAGGTTGGAGGAAAGGTTACAGGATGTATCCTTAACCTGGGAGAGTTTGTCACAAGGGCCAACCTGTACATCACAATCCTAGGATTGTATGATGTCGTGATTGGTATGGACTTGTTGGAATCGCATGAGGCGATACTCAACTATAAGATAAAATAGTTGAGCTTGGTCTATCACGAGGGACAGAGACATGTGATTGTAGGATGGAACCAGGGAGTTTCCCTGAGGTTCATCTCTTCCTTATAGCTACGGAAGAGTATGCGCAAGGGGTGAAATATTTATGCGATCCTTTCATTAAACGAGAAGGGAGTAGCGGAAGGTCTAGAACACCTTCCAGTGGTGAAAGTGTTTGCGGACATATTTCTGGAGGATTTACCTGGAATGCCTTTGGAAAGGGAATAGGAGTTTACCATAGACCTAAAACTGGGGACTAAACCGATAGCAAGAATGCCTTATCGGATGTCGACCCCAGAGTTACAAGAGTTGAAAATGCAATTGAAGGAGTTGTTGGTCCTGGGACTGATAAGTCCTAGTGTGTCACTGTTGGGTGCACCTATTATTTTCATATGAAATAAGGATGGATCATGGATGCTTTTCATTGACTACCGTCAATTGAGCAAGGCTATGATCAAGAATCAATATCCATTGCCTAGAATTGATGATCTGTTTAATCAAATGAAGGGTGCGACGTTGTTCTATAAGATCGATTTGCGATCAGGGTATCATCGGTTGCGGATCAAGGAGGATGACGTCCCTAACACCACCTTTAAGACGATGTTTGGACATTACAAGTTTATTGTTTTACCGTTTGGACTGACAAACGCCCCAAGAGTATTTATGATTTTGATGAACTGGTTTTTCCACGAGTACTTGGATAAGTTCGTCCAAGTGTTCATTGACAATATTTTGATTTACTCTAGTATGACGGAGGAACATGACGAGAACTTGTGCTTGGTACTACAGTGTTTGCGAGAGCAAAAATTGTATGGGAAGTTGTCCAAATGCTCATTTTGTCAATCGAAGATTCACTACTTAGGGCATGTCATCTCCGGAAAAGGAATCGTTGTGGATCCAGCTAAGGTCGAGGCTGTTATGGAATGGCCTGCACCTACGAATGTCTCGGAAGTGTGTAACTTCATGAGTTTAGCAGGATACTATCGACGGTTCATCGATGGATTTTCAAAGATAGCAAATCCAATCATGGAGTTGCAGAATAAGAACAAGAAGTTTGTTTGGATCGAGAAATGCACGGAAGCGTTTCGGAGGCTCAAGGAATTGCTGACAGCCGCACTGATACTAAAGGTCCCTGACATGGACGTTGACTTCTTGGTATGCACTAACGCATCCAAGGAAGGCTTAGGCGAAGTCTTGATGCAAGATGGACGAGTGATTTCTTACATTTCGAGGAAACTGAGAAGGCATGAGGAGAACTACATGACACATGATTTGGAGTTATTAGCCATTGTATATGCCTTGAAGGTTTGGAGACACTACCTTGTTGGACAAAAATTTGAACTAAAGACTGACCATTGTGGACTACAACACATATTTACACAAGGTGACTTGAACGCATGACAACGACGTTGGTCGAAATTGCTTAACAAATATGACTTAGAGATTACTTACATAAAAGGAACAGTGAACTGAGTGGCGGATGCATTGAGTCAGAGACCACACAACTTTTTAGTGTTGCCTCTTCAGACGAGTCTACGTGAAAAGATTCTAACTTTACAACGTGACGATGAATGGTACAAAGAGGTCAAGGGTTTTATCGGACAAAACACAATGATGGTACCACGATTTGAGGGATTTTCATTTGATAGCAATGGCTTATTGAGGTTCAAAAGTCAGATCTACATACCGCCAAATGACGAGTTGAGGATGTTGATCCTAAGCGAGGCTCATAGAGCAGTATACATGGCTCACCCAGGAGTCATGAAGATGAGGACAGATCTTAAACCCTTATTCTTATAGAAGGGAATGAAGGTATACATAGTCAACTATGTGGCCAGATGTCTAGAATGTCAGCAGGTAAAGGCTGAACATAGACACCCAACAAGATTACTACAATCGCACACTATTCTGGAATCGAAATGGGAGGTTATTTCAATGGATTTTATTGTTGGATTGCCACTGACGGCAAGGAGACATGACTCGATTTTCATAGTAGTAGACACTCTGACAAAGAGTTCTCACTTTATTCTTGTGCATACGACGTATCGGGCACCTGACATAACTAGATTTTTCATCAGTGAGATTGTGAGGCTGCATGGCGTGCCTAAGAGGATTATATCCGATCAAGGATCGATGTTTACTGGATGATTTTGGACGAGTTTCCAAGAGGCCTTGGGAACCCAACTTAACTTTAGTACTGCGTATCACCCGAAGACTGACGGGCAGAGCGAATGAATGAAACAAACCTTGGAGGACATGTTGCACATGTACGTGATAGACCAACAAAAGTGTTGGGAGGAATTCTTGCCACTAGTGGAGTTCGCTTACAACAATAGTTACTAGAGCACCATTAAGATGGCATCTTTTGAGTTTCTTTATGGGTGGCCATGTCGGATGCCTTTGAGTTGGGATCAGCTTGAGGATAGGGTCATGGTGGGACTAGAAGCGATCCAAGAAATGAGAGAGCAAATGCAAACAATAAGACAAAGGATTAAAGAAGCGCAATATTGACAGAAGAGTTATGTCTATGCGCACTATGTCGACCGTTGTTACGAGGTCGGCAATCGAGTTTTCTTGTGGGTTAAACCGCATTAGAGTTCGATCAAGTTTGGGAAGGGAGCTAAACTCTCTCCTAGGTTCCTGGGACCCTTCGAGATTATGGAGAGAAAGGGCCCCGTAGCCTATCGACTAGCCTTGCCTAATTCCTTGAGGCATATGCGCAATGTTTTTCATGTATCTATTTTGAGACATTATATTAGTGATCCTACACATGTTATTGACATGAGTTCCTTACAGGTATCAGACGAGGGGGTGCTCACGGCTGAGCTGGTCCACATATTAGATCATCGTGTTCAACAGCTACGATGTCGAATGGTAGATCAGGTCAAGGTCCAGTGGGACAATTATAGTCCACACTTGGCGACTTGGGAGGACACATCTGATATGCACCAACAGTTTCCATTTTTGTTTGATAGATAGACATATGATACTGTGATACACTTTATTTTGGCTTTTTTACTGTGAAACTTTGGGACGAAGTTTAGACCAAGAGGGGGTGTATGTAACATCCCACTCTGGTGCACTGAGTGAACTTATTCTTTGAGGACACTTTCTCGCAAGTGATATGGATTATTATGCTATTAAAAATTTTGATTTCTATTATGAGGCGTTATGGGTTGAAGACATGTTGTTTTACCACTTTGACTAGATAGGTGCTATTGACTCAGTTTTACTAAGTGTGTAGGATTTTGGACCTCAAGGATACAGAGGTATCGATGGAACAGCTGGAATCCAGATCGATTCAGGGAGTGTGCCATTGGGTTTTGATTGTTTTACTATGATATTAGTGCATCTGACTGGGTGATATGATATGGATATGTTCTGACATGATTTGTTAATGATGCAGGCTGACAATAGCTTGCCAACCAGACTGACATATGGAGTAAATGGGTCACACACGACTACCAGAGATGTTAAGGGAGAGGTGTGGACAACAGCCCTACCACATCCTACTAGCACTCCCATCGTGGCTCGAACTGTAGGTTAATGATTACCTAGTTCGAGAGGACTGACGATGCCATGAGGAAAGACTGCAATAGTCACTCACGATGATTCTAAGAGGTGCGCAATAAGGCAGGGGACTTATTCCTTAGAGGTCCTTAGTCTCCCACAATTTCACCTAGTGGAGTGTTGACTCCAGGGGTTATTGATGTCTACCAATCAGTCAAGAGGCGAGTGGCACCCTTGGAGCACGTAGTGCATCCTAAAGGGCACGTCGCACAAAGGAACAGATGAGGCGAGTGGCATCCTTGGAGCACCTAGTGCATCCTGAAGGGCACGTTGCATTGATGATGATAGAGGGATGAACCTAGATGGCCCTAAGACAAATAACATGTTAATAAATTTTAAAACAATTTCCCTAATTAAATATTGCTCAGTGCAAAATCTAAGTTCTAAGTCTAAAATTACGCTAGGGGTAAAATTTTGTCTACCTTTTAAAAAATAAATAAATAAATAATAAAATTTAAAATAAAAACCACTTAAATAATAATATGATCTTCATAAAATTTTGTAACATGAAGGGAGTAAGAAATTAAATTATTCATAAGAAATAAAACATATGGATATAAAATGTAAAGAGGGAATTAATTATTTTATCTTTTGATAATTTAAGAAGATACTAAATTGAGGATAAAAGGAAAAAGGGGTTAAATTCCACACCTGCCTTTTTGAGTTCTAAGTAAAAGGGGAAAGAGGGAAAAAAAAAAAAAAAGGAAACTAGGAAAAATAGGTAACATAAAAAGGAAAAAGGGGAACTTAAGGGAAAAAGCAGAAAGTCAACTTAGTAAAGAATCTACATTTAAGATCTTTCTAATTTTAAACTAAATTAGCAATTTCATAATAGGGAAAACCTTTAAAACTTGTAAGGGAATCTAGGGACACCTAGGAGTGATTCTAGGAGTAACTCTAGGTGGGTGAGAGAAATAAAGATAATTACTTAATTAAAGAAATTAATTTATGGAGGAATGTAGGGGATGGGGGACAGTTGTACGGAAAGGAAATTTTAGGAAATTATTTCTAAAACTTTAATTAAATGAGATTTTAGGAAAGAAAGGAAGTTTGAAACTCTATAAAATAAAGGAAGGAGAAGGATGAAGGATAATATTTTGTTTGTGTAACGTTACGCTGCAGAAATATCATCTTGACTGATTTACTTGTGGGAGTTGGGATACCCAGCTCAGAGAGTAGTGGTAGCTCGGCCTTGCGAGGTGAGCTGGGAGCTAGATGAAATATTTGGATAGTGTGTGTGGCCCCTTTGTGGCTTGGGGGGCTAAGGAGAAAGAAGAGTACCCCTAGAATTGGCTGGGAAGTACCGGTGAGGTCTTGATGGTTAGCGAGCGGGAGTTTCACAGAGCGCGGGACATCATTCGAAGTGGGTGATCAGGCAATGATACACTCTTTTATTTTGTAGAAGTAGAATGCATTAGGACTTATGCTTGTATCTACATATTGATTTGTAAATGGATTGGATGTTTAGATTGATAGTGGACCCCTTTTTATTAGCCTAGTGGATTGTTTGGTTGATTGATTTCCCATGGCCTTCGTCCCTGCATGACTCGACATCCCTGTGGTTTGACTGTGACCCATGCGATTGTTTTATTTTTCATCCCTAGCACTCCATTCCTTGCCTGAGCAGTCGGCCAGGAGCCTGATCTATGGTCATCTCCTTAGTGTTAAAATACCTATGGGTCTCAACGCCCTTCTTTTATATGCAAGGATGGTGATGCAAAGGTGAACCTTTAGCCGTCTCCCTCTATTCATGCCCTTGCCTGATTGTTTGACTTGCATCTTCCGGTATGGCCTCTACATATGGATTATCTTGTTTCCTTGTTGTTTATATTTCTGTGCCTTGACTAATAGAATCCCTGCGATCCCTTCGACGAGTTATCCTTATGCCCCAGGCGTTCTCTTACTATTGTCAGCATTTTTATATTGGTATCCCGAGATGTGAAAGGCATTTAACTTCAATCTGCGTTGTTTTCTTTTGATATAT
The DNA here is from genome assembly GCA_009831015.1 of Picea engelmannii. Lineage (NCBI taxonomy): Eukaryota > Viridiplantae > Streptophyta > Pinopsida > Pinales > Pinaceae > Picea > Picea engelmannii. Next base: position 412,973 of record ML786788.1, on the reverse strand, counting down.
CTGCATTCATTTTAATGTTATAGCTGGGAGTTTACATATAATTGCAATTATGTACATATGCCTGCATTCCATCCATGAAATACATAGGGAAATTCTTAAATTCACTATGCACAGAGAATTTGGATAGTGCTTGTTTGTTGTTGAAAATAATATATTGGACACCGATTTATATGTATTGTATAACAATTTTAATATTCAGAGAATGATTGATATTCAAAACAATTTAACAGTCATAAACAATTTTATCCTTGATAGCATATTGATCGTTAACATCATGGGATAACGATAATTATTTTCCAAAAGTTATGGATTTTATTATTCGTTATTGTGGATTTTTATTGATAATTAAACACCAATTTTATCCTTACTGATGCATTTGATTGGGAAATATATTTTTACTACTGCGAATTGAATAACATTGATTATAGCAATTGAATTTGTGAGTACAGTGACTAGCATTGAACCTCAATTGAAGCAAGTAAAGAGAATAGCATTGATTTAGTGAATTTACGATTTCATGAACAATGTTTTATATTGACAGCAAATATATGACTGGCAACGATTTTAATATTGATGATGGACAGAGAGCTATCCTCTATATTTATATAGACAATGTTTTATATTGACATCAAATATATGTCTGGAAGCGATTGATATTAGTGAATGCCATACAACTATCTTTATATTTAAATAGACGACATTTTGTATAATTACTTAGACAACATTTATCAGACGGACACCAGTTACAGTCTTCATGCTCGACTCAACCCAGATGATAATAAGCTTTTATTGTTGTCAATTTCATTCTCCATTTCAAAAGTTATTAATAAAATTTGTTCAGTTGTGATAAGGTGAGTACAATAAAATTTAAGTATTCTCTCCCTTCCAGCTGAAAGGGAATCACGAAATCGAGAAGTAATCACCAGTTTGGGGTGTAGGTGTATGTCCTACAACGAGTAGGAAATAAACACAATTGAGGCTCAAACACTTCTCTACCTACCACTGCCCAATACAACTTTATAACCATGTTCTTTGTGCACACTGGCAGGCCAATAATATTAACAGGATTGTTATTTGAGCAACCCATTATCATCACTCAAGGGACATTCAAAATACTTCCATACGCTTGCATTACCATCGCCTTCTGTCCAATGTCTTCTAAGATATATAGTGGCATTTTTGAATGATGCGAGTACTCACAAATTTCAGGGATCCAATCAGATATCAAGAGGAGGCGACATCAGAGATCACAAAGATTACAATTTGCCCCGTCTTTTGTTATGTCACTTGGCATTCCTTCTCTTCAGAGGTACCCAGTGTGATCTCAATTACTCTTTTTAGATAGGCTGTTGTTCTATGAACTAAAATATTTTGCACCATGGCTAAGTCCAGTCAATTCAGCTGTCAGCCATGAATTCTTCTTTTAGTCTAAGCTAGCTTTATGTCTAGTTCATTGTCCTTGCCAATGAGATTTAGGTTTTTAGTACCTTTATTTTTCAAATAATGTAGAACTAATTTTACCTTGATCAAACTTTTAGAGTTTCCTTTTTGACGTAGACCTATTGGCCCTCGGGCCGAGATCCACTCACAGGATCATTCTTTAACCCCTTCGAGCCAGATCGACTCTTTCAGATTCCCTACTAGAATCTCCTTTCAAATCAATCCACAGGTCCTTTCGAAACTCCCTTGTGCGAACATCACTAGGCGTGATCTCCTTTCTATCCAAGCGACCACAGTGCTATGACCAAGGGCCTAACCCAAGGTCATTTTTGCAAATCGTAATCTCGCGAGTTCGTGAGTCGAGGCTCCCATCTCTTCCTTTTAATTCTCACGATACCCAAAATGTTGATACGGGTATGGCTCTTCCTCTATCAGTTCCTTCCTCACGTGACCACCGGCTAGGATAAGCGCTAGCACTTCTCACTACTCGTCACTTCACAAGTTCGAATGTACAACCTTGGCAACTTTCTTTCACGAACCCCCAAGAGGAAATGTTGACTTTTCTCCTCTCATTCTCGCTACTCGCGACTTCGCGAGTCAAATGGTCAAGCTCACGTACTCTTATCTCGTGAATCCTTGAGACATGAGAAGTCAACGGAGTGTTGAATCCTTCCACTAGGTGACGTGTGTCCGCTTGTCTATTTCCCAGACCCACCTTGTGGTTCTACCACATGTTTCCTCCATGCCTCGGCTCTCGACACTTCGTAACTTTTGATGTAGAAAATGACTCCTTTCAACCTCCAAACCCATGAATGCGTGATATGTGATGGGGTTCCTGATACAACGGTCCTCTCGTGACCTGGATCCAACGTCTATCCTCGCTCCTCGCGATTTCACAACTTCGTGACTTGGAGCACCCAACCCTTGGGCTCTTACCTTGCAAACCTCTGAGTTCACGAGATCCCTGGATCTCTGCCACCTGTCCTCCTCTGATGGACGGTCCCAATATTCTCACAACTTCACTACTCGCAAAGTTGAAGGACTTCCCTCTCTGACCTTCGGTGTCTGAATCCCTAATAGAGAGGATCTCGTGACACGTTTCCTTCCAATCGGATGGCTCAAATTCTTTTTCTATTTCAGGACTTCACCTTTCACGACCTCACAAATATTGATGCAAAGGTTTTAAACCTTCAACTCGCGAATCCACGAAATGAGATTCCAACAACCCTTATTGGATTATATCCTACGGTCCGATTCTCTCGAGATTGCACTTAGAAAAATTCTTACTGTAACTTCCCTGCTCCTCTACAAGATCTGACATCCCTCGAAACTTCATGAATTCTCCACAGAGAATTTCAACCATTCAATTCCTCCTTAACACTCCTGTGAAATGAACAAGTATTCCTTCACAAAACTTATCCACCAGCAAACAACATTGCTATGAATCCTTCCAACACTTCAAAGCACTAAATCTTCTGAGATTTTACCCCAAAATTGAGTCTTCAAAAAGACTCCTACATGCACTCCTTGCAGCAATTCTTCAAATACTTCCAAGTATTTGAACCTCTTCAACTCTGCGCACTCCCTGCGACAACAGTCTTTCAACAGTTTCACTCAGGTTGTAACTCTGAGACTTCACTCGGCCTATGCACTCCTTGCATGGATCCTGTGCTTAACTTGCACTTCTATGAGAATGAAAACAATGTTATCCCTACTGAGTTGCAGAGACAAACTCTGACTTCTGTCAACGCACACCTTGTGGACAATTTCACTACACTCCTTGTAGGAAAACTCTTGCTCAGATAGAGAAACAATTGAAACTCATTCTTTACTCTCCCTCCCTTCAGATTTCAGACATTCAACACGAAATCATACATTCATGCATCAAATCAAATGCATACCAGAGAGTAAACAAGCACATATCAATCAGCATGTACAACACAGAAAGCAATTGGACACCATGAGTCTGAACTAAAGATATTTGTATTAATCCAGAACTTTCGTACATGGGTTTTTACTCTACATACCTTTCTACTTCTTCTTCTCTATTCTCTCTTCGATTGATTATGCTGCTAATGTTACAATGATACAAGTGAGGGTGTCTATATCCATTTTCCCTCCGGCTCCTAAAACTGTCTAATCTAAGAATTCAGAGCTACCTACTTACATTTACTAGCATAAATTCCTCTTAGTCCTTCAGACGAGAGCAGGACGCTCAAGGTCTGATTACAATCTACAAGTATGCTCTTTCTTAACTATTACATTTAAGTTTAGCGTATCCAACTTCAAAACATTTCAAACAATTCATCATGTGCCCAAATGCATTGGCATTTTGGTGCAGACGTCACCTGGCCACGTCCGCGCTCACCAGGACCTTCTACCTGCCAGGCCCGAAGAGTTAAATTACTCTTCCAACTCCTTTCGGAAGTTCTCAATACCCATAGAAATCTCCTTTCCACGACCTCCCTTTTTCCTTGTCGGAAAATTGGGTTTCGTGTTATCGCGAAACTTGTGGGCACGGTTCTGGTCCTACCCAAATCCCTGAAACCCGATGGGTTTCAATGCTGACTCTTCCTTGTTCCTATCAGGGATTTCCCTATCAGGAAATCGGCATATGTAGTGTCGTGTTTCACTGTCTCCCCAAATCTCCAAACCCCGATATGCGATGGTGCTCCCGCTATGGCGCTAGCCCCTTCGGCTGCTCCTCCTCGTGCAACCTGTCAACCCTTGTGACCGTGTCCTTCCCCCTTATCGGGATTTCAGAGTTCGCAAGTTTGAAATGCAAATAACTCTCACTTTAGGAATCCTCGATCCCCGATCTCCGATGCCACCTGTATTCCACTCTCTCCTGTGGTCCCACACTGCCATGTCACCTTTGAGATATCGTGGATCGTGATCCCAACGTGCAAGTGTCCTCTGTAGTCGAGAACCCCGATTCTCCGATGAGCAGAATCCCGATGGCTCTTGAGTTCCTCCTCAGTGCGATCAAGTTTAACCCGTGTGCATCTCTCCGAGATCTAACGACTAGCGGGATTTCTCTAGGCTCCTCTGCGAACCCTGACCGTCGGTTTCTCCTCCTTGAGGATTTCTTCTTCTCTAAAGCTTCATCCTGTTCGAACCTTCTCCTAGGTCTGTATCCACGGTAACATGGAGGAACTATCCCTCCTGAGCTTGTCAACTCTGACTCCTTCAGAGACTTTGCACACACTTCTCGTGCTCAACCTCAACAACTCTCAAAGTGTTGAGTCTTCCTGACTCTGTGCACTCACAACCACAGTAGTCTATGCCTCCTTTTGCTCAGACTAGCCACTGAGACTTCCAGTTCATCCTGCACTTCTCTTGTATGGCTCTACTAACCCAAATTGAATTTTGGACGAATGAGAATAAGGGTTTAACTGTCGAGCCTCATCAATGCACTCTATGCGGATGAATTCAACTGCACTCTATGCAGGAATCTCCTAGCTTAGACAGAGAAAAAATTGAGACTTATTCTCTTTCTCTCTCTCTTTCAGACTTCAGTTTCAAACCTGAACTCTCATGCACAACATATACAAAGAAAATGCATAACCAGAAAACATACATACAAGAGAACATAACTAACATACACAGAGAAACAACACCAGACCTGATTTTGAATCAACGACTCTCTTCTATTAATTCAAATCTGTACATAGGTGTTCTCCACAAATTCTCTGCTTGCTCTCTCTTCTCCTCGCTCCTGAATGAAAAAAAAAATGAATTTCTGAATTGTGTTACAATGTACAAAGGAGGGTGTCTATATCCGTTTTCCCTCTCGAAACTAAAACTGTCTAATCTAGACTTAAACATCTATCTACCTGCATTAAATCTAATAAATGCCTCCTATCTATTTCAGAAAAGAGCATATGGCTCGAGGTCTGATACATCATACTAAAGGCGCTCCTTCATAAAGGTTCATTTAAGACTTACGCTACATTCCCAAAGCTCTTTTCAAAATTTGATTTTGTTTATTCCAGCTATTTTTTCGCTTGATGTGTTGGCTCACTTGCTGAGTTGGTGATGCTCCTACATCATACTCCTCGGCTTGAAAAGTTTCATGGTCTCTTGTCCATGAGATCCTGCACGGTCTATCGATGCTTCTGTATCACTGCTTCTGTCTCCCAGCTGGCATCCTCCACTGGGTGGTTCTTCCATTTGACCAGGTATTCAAAGTATTCCTTCTGCCTGGTCCTCTTACCCACTCGTTTGTCCAGTATGCACTCCATCTGCGGCTTCTCTGCAACTGGTAATTGCTTCTACCACTGGATCAACGGTTCCTCAGTTCTAGTCTCTTCTTCTTCAGCCCTGTATGGGTACAAATCTGAAACATTAAATATCAGAGATATCCCAATGCCATCCGACAACTCAACTTCATAAGCATTCTCTCCAAATTTCTTCAGGACTCTGCATGGCCCAATCTTCTTCATCTTCAGTTTGTTGTATGTTTCCCTTGGGAACCTTTCCTTCCTCAGATGTGCTAGAATGATATCTCCAACTTTGAACTGAAGTTGTCTCCGATGTTGATCTGCTCTGCACTTATACTCCTGATTTGAATTTATCAGTCGTTGCTTCACCTTACCGTGAAGTTCCTTCATCGCCTCGGCGAACTCCTCTGCACTAGCACTGCTAGTCGTAGTCTGTTCTGACTCCATGAGTTCATAAACTCCCCTCGGTTGTGTCCCATACACAATATGAAATGGACTCTTACCTGTGCTCCTATTTACAGAATCATTGTATGCAAACTCTGCCTGTGGAAATATGTTGTCCCAGCTAGTATGGTGCTCCATCACCAAGCTTCTCAGCAAGTCTCCAAGACTTTTGTTGACTACCTCTGTTTTCCCATCTGTCTGTGTATGGTAAGATGAACTAAAGCCAAATTAGTCCCTAGCTTCTTCCATAGAGTCCTCCAAAAATGACCTATGAATTTTGTATCCCTGTCCGATACTATGCTTCTCGACAATCCATGAAGTCTAACAATCTCTTTGAAAAACAAGTTTGCAATGTGCGTCGCATCGCTGGCCTTCTGACACGAAATAAAATGTGCCATCTTAGAAAATTTTTCCACCACCACAAAGATGGAATCAACCCCTCTCTGCATCCTCGGCAAACCCAATACAAAATCCATACTGATCGCCTCCCATGGCCTCTCAGGTATGGGTAATGGCTGATAAAAACCAGCATTCTGCTTCCGGCCCTTCGAATGTTGACAAATTCGACACCTGTCAACAAACCTCTTGACATCTTCTCACATGCCTGGCCAAAAATAGGCTTCACTCAACTTTGCAAACATTTTATCGTGGCCAAAATGTCCTACTAATCTACCACTATGCTTTTCCTTTAGCAGATTCTCCCTCATGGAGCAATGTGGAATGCATAATTGATTGCCTCTGAATAACAGTCCATTTTGGATCATGTAATCCATCCATGGGATTCTGTCTCTGAGAAATAGATTCTCAGCTGCCTCGTATGCCTCTGCAAAATCTGCATCACCTACATACATGTCTTTTAGATTTTCAAAACCCAAGGTCTTGACTCGAAACTCCTGCAGCAACAAACATTTCCTACTCAAAGCATCAACCACTTTGTTAGCAGTCCCTGAAATGTGTTTAATGACAAATGTAAAATTCTACATATACTCTACCCATTTAGCATTTTTTTGATTCAACTTCTCCTGTTGAGTCACAAACTGTAGTGCATGATTATCACTATATAGAACAAATTCTTTTGGCATCAAATAATGCCTCCACTTCTTCAACGCCTGTATGATAGCATAAAATTCTTTATCATACGTTGAATACTTCACCTTGTCCTCATCCAGCTTCTCGATGAAATATGCTATTGGTCTATCCTCTTGGCTTAAGACCACTCCTATGGCAAAGCCACTTGCATCACATTTCACGTGGAAAACTTTGGAAAAATCTGGCAACACCAAAATCGGTTGTTCGGTGATCTTTCGCTTCAAAAGATTGAAGCTTTTCTCTGCCTCTTCAGTCCAATGAAAAGATTTATGTCTTTTCTTGACTGTGTCCATCATTGCTGCGCTAATTCCACTGAATTTCCTAATGAATTTCCTATAGAAACTTGCCAATCCATGGAAAATTCTCACCTCAAAAACATTCCTCGGTGATGGCCAATTCCTAATCACCTCTACTTTACTTGGATCCATTTTTAATTCATTTTCCGATATGAAAAACCTCAAGTAAATAAGTTCTCTCTTCATAAATGAAGACTTCCTCATGTTGATCAACAACTTCTCTTGCTGTAGCTTCCTCATTACAATGGCCAAATGTTTCAAATGTTCAGCCTTCGTCTTACTGTAGATCAATATATCATCCAGATATACGACAACAAACTTCCTGATGAATTCCCTCGGGACTTCATTCATCAGTTTCATGAATGTGCTCGGTGCATTTTTCAAGCCAAACGGCATGACCAGCCATTCATACAAACCCTCATTAGTCTTGAAGGTTGTCTTCCATTCATCACCTTCCCTCATACGAATCTGATGGTATCCGCTTTTCAAATCAATATTTGAAAAAAATTTGCCCCGCTCAGGCAATCCATCAAGTCATCCATTCTCAGCAGTGGAAATCTATACCTGATGGTGATTTTGTTAATGGCTCTGGAGTCTGTACACATTCTCCATCCTCCATCCTTATTTGGACTTAGTACCGTTGGAACGGCACACGGACTAAGACTTTCCCTGACCAGTCCTTTATCCAACAGCTCCTATACCTATCTTTTGACCTCCTCATTCTCCTGTGACGTCAACCTGTACGCAGCCTTATTCAGCAAACTGGCTCCGAGTATGAGATCAATGTGATGAATCACACTCCTCATCGGTGGCAATGAACGAGGTAGTTCATCGACTATGATATCAGTGAAATATCCTAGTAGTTCCTAAATCTCTTCTGGCAAGTCGTCCACTCTTGTGCTAGTCAGGACAATTCTCGGTTTCTTGACCACAAAGAATTTTGGATCTTCTTTCTTCTCCATCTCTGTGAGAAGCTCTTTCCCACTCATGAGAAGTATGGTACTGCTTACTTTCGGCTTCACCTCCTCATCCTTTTTTGGAAGCAATCTGTGTGTCCTCCCATCCTTCTCTAAAGTATATGTGTTCATTCTCCCACCATGAACCACATTTCTATCATACTGCCATGGTCTCCCCAGCAATACATGACAGACATCCATGGGAATGACATCACATAGGACTTTATCCTTATATTCACCCATCTTGAAATCAACTAAACATTGTTTAGTGACACTCACCTGATGTCCCTTCTGTAGCCATGATACTTATGGACTCGGGTGATTAGTCGTATCCAGCTCTAGCTTTTCTACCATCTCGGTCGAAACGAGATTGTCGGTGCTTCCACTGTCCACAATGACCTTGCATTTCCAACCCTTGGTTTTGCATGTAGTTCGGAAAAGTCTGGTCCTTTGAGCTGTGTTCTCCACCTCTTTCTGAGGTGTTAAGAGAACTTTGTGAACTGTCAGTGACCTCCCACTTCCGGTGTCTTCATTCTCAACATCACGCCTCTGCGCCTCAGTGATGTGAGCTTCTCCTTTGTCCTTCTTCCTGTCTGAACAATCAACTGCCTTGTGTCCATTCTTTGCACATATGAAGCATGTGATGACTCCACCTCAACCTCTTCCCCTTCCTCTGGTATGAGGAAAAGTGTTTGCATCAGCATAATCCCCTCTCTGTTCACTATGCTGTCTCCTCGGCTCAACATATTGTTGTCTTTGCTGTGAGGTTCCACCTCTCTCAATCTTACCCTGAGGTTTTTTCCATTCCTCTTTGGGCTTATGATATTTCTCTTGGGCAACTGCCTTGCCTCTAGGATGACTTCTGCCTTGTCCTCACTGTCCTTTCTTACGGCTCATCTTCTCCTCGGCTTTCATAGCCATCTGATAAGCATATTCAACCATTCTGATGGTTGTCAGGCTTAATTCGTCCTGAATGTCGTATCTCAACCCATTCAGGTATCTAGCTACCTTCTCATCATCTCTCTCCCGATGACATGCCCTGATATTGAGCTTGTAAAACTCCTCGGTGTACTCCTTCACCATCATCAACTTCTATCTCAGGTTCTGCATTCGCCTGAACAGTGTGATTTGATAGTCCCTCGAGATGAATTTCACCTTCATCTTCGTGATCATCCTGTCCCAACTTTTGATCTTTGGTTTACCTTTGGAACGTCTATCCACTTGTAGTTCATCCCACCATAATGTCGCATGTCCCTTCAACTTCATGATAGCATGCCTTACCTTTTTATCCTCTTCGATATCTTCATAATCGAAGTAGGTGTCAAGAGCTCTGATCCAGTCCAACAACTCTTCTGCATCCAAGCTTCCTTCGTAGACTGGAATGTCCATTTTGGTCTTTGAACTCATCCTGGTGATAACTTTAATCAATAGCTCAGTTGATGCCTCCTCTGCTGTGACCTCTCCCTGTGGTACAGCTTCAGCTTCACCTTCGGAGTCACTTAGATCTCCAGTATTTCTTCCGCTCTAAAGCTTCGTCCTGTTCGAACCTTCTCCTAGGTCCATCTCCATGGTAACACGAAGGAACTATCCCTCCTGAGATTGTCAACTTTGACTCCTTCAGAGACTTTGCACACACTTCTCGTGCTCAACCTCAACAACTCTCAAAGTGTTGAGTCTTCCTGACTCTGTGCACTCACAGCCACAGTAGTCTATGCCTCCTTTTGCTCAAACTAGCCACTGAGACTTCCAGTTCAGCCTGCACTTCTCTTGTACGGCTCTACTAACCCAAATCGAATTCTGGGTGAATGAGAATAAGGGTTTAACTGTCGAGCCTCATCAACGCACTCTATGCGGATGAATTCAACTGCACTCTATGCAGGAATCTCCTGGCTTAGACAAAGAAACAATTGAAACTTATTCTCTTTCTCTCTCTCTTTCAGACTTCAGTTTCAAACCTAAACTCTCATGCACAACATATACAAAGCAAATACATAACCAGAAAACATACATACAAGAGAACCTAACTAACATACACAAAGAAACAACACCAGACTTGAGTTTGAATCAAAGACTCTCTTCTATTAATTCAAATCTGTACATAGGTGTTCTCCACAAATTCTTTGCTTGCTCTCTCTTCTCCTCGCTCCTGAATGAAAAAAAAAATGAATTTCTGAATTGTGTTACAATGTACAAAGGAGGGTGTCTATATCTGTTTTCCCTCTCGAAACTAAAACTGTCTAATCTAGACTTAAACATCTATCTACCTGCATTAAATCTAATAAATGCCTCCTATCTATTTCAGACAAGACCGTATGGCTCGAGGTATAATACATCATACTAAAGGCGCTCCTTCATAAAGGTTCATTTAAGACTTGCGCTACATTCCCAAAGCTCTTTTCAAAATTTGATTTTGTTTATTCCAGTTGATTTTTTGCTTGATGTGTTGGCTCGCTTGCTGAGTTGGCGATGCTCCTGCATCACATTTTGTCCCACGCTTGTTTGTTGTTGGTGATGCTCCTGCATCATACTCCCTCGATTGAAAATTTTCATGGGCTCCTATCCATGAGCTCTCGCACAGTCTGTCCATGCTTATGGATCTCTGCTTCATTCTCCCAGCTTGCATCTTCAACTGGATGTCCCTTCCACTTGACCAAGTATTCAAAATATTCCTTTCTCCTAGTCCTATTACAAACTCTTTTGTCCAATATTCCTTCCATATATGGTTTCTCTACATCTGGAATCTATTTTTTCCACTGAACCTCTGGTTATTCACTATCTTCTCCAGCTTTGTATGGGTACAAATCTGAGATATTGAATATTGGAGAAATTCCAATCCCATCAGGTAATTTAATCTCATAAGCATTTGCCCCAAATTTCTTCAAGACCTTACATGGTCTGATCTTCTTCATCTTCAGTTAGTTATATGTCCCCTTCGAGAACCTTTCCTTTCTCATATGTGACAGAATCAAATCACCAACCTCAAATTGAAGTTGTCTCCTGTGTTGATCTACTCTACGCTTATACTCTTGGCTCGAGTTCTGTAATCACTCCTTCACCTGGCTGTAAAGTTCCTTCATTGCTTCGGCAAAATCTTCTGCACTAGCACTCCTTATCTCATCCCATTCTGAATCCCTCAGTTCAGATACTCCTCTTGGTTGTCTCCCATAAACAATTTGGAATGGACTCTTCCCTGTGCTCCTATTGATTGAATCATTGTAAGAAAATTCCGCATGTGGTAGAATATTGTCCCATTGACTGTGGTGTTTTGTTACCAAGCTCCTCAGAAAGTATCCCAAACTTTTTTTCACAACTTCTGTCTATCCATCCATCTGAGGATGATAAGCTAAACTGAACGACAAGTTTGTTCCTATTTTTTTCCATAAGGTTCTCCAGAAGTGTCCCACAAACTTGGTGTCTCAATCCGAAACTATGCTCCTTGGTAAGCCATAAAGTCGAATGACTTCTTTGAAAAACAGATTCACAATGTGAGTTGCGTCACTGGATTTTTGACATGATATGAAGTGTGCCATCTTAGAAAATCTATCCACCACTACAAAGATCGAGTCAAACCCTCTTTGTGTTCTTGGCAACCCCAATATGAAGTCCATGCTTATTGCATCCCACGGCCTCTTGGGTATGGGTAACGGTTGATAAAAGCCTGCATTCTACCTCTTCCCTTTTGAATGTTGATGAATTCTTCATCTGTCCACAAATATTTTGACGTCTTCTCTCATTCTTGGCCAATAATATGACTCTTTTAACTTTTATAACATCTTGTCATGACCGAAATGTCCGGCCAATCCTCCACTATGTTTCTTCTTCAACAAATTCTCCCTCATGGATCATTTTGGAATACAAAGTTGATTACTCTTGAATAGCAATCCATCTTGGATCATGTACTCTGTCCATTGATTCCTATCCCTGAGAATTGGATTCTCAGTTGCTTCATACACCTCCTTAAAATCTGGATCATCTATGTACATGTCCCCGACATCATCAAAACCCAGTGTATTAACTCTGAACTCCTGCAATAGAAAACATTTCTTGCTCAAGGCATCAACAACTTTGTTAGCAGTTCCAGAAATATGCTTGGTTACAAAAGTAAAGTTCTTCATGTATTCAACCCATTTAACATGTCTTTGATTCAACTTCTCCTGTTGAGTCACAAATTGCAAAGCATGATTGGCATTGTATAAGACAAACTCCTTAGGAATAAAATAGTGTCTCCATTTCTTCAATGCCTTAATAATAGCATAAAACTCCTTGTCATACGTGGAGTATTTCACTTTTGCTTCATTCATCTTCTCGCTGAAGTATGCTATCGGCCTATCTTCTTGGCTCAAGACTGCCCCTATTGCAAATCCACTTGCATCACATTTTACTTGAAATTTCTTTTTAAAATCCGGAAACACCAAAATTGGTTGCTCTGTGATTTTCCTTTTTAGTAAATTAAAACTTTTCTCAGCCTCTTTTGTCCAGTGAAAAGACTTGTGTCTCTTCTTCACTATGTCCATCATGGGCTTGGATGTTCAATCGTCTCCAGCTCCATGTTTTCTACCATATCTGTAGAAACAAGATTATCTGTGCTACCACTGTCCACAATGACCTTGTATACCCTGTCTTTGGTATTGCAAGTGGTCCGAAAAAATCTGTTCCTTTGGACCGAGCTCTCCCCCTCCTTCTTTGGCATTAAGAGAACTTTTCGCATCATCAATGATCTTTCACCTTCAGCATCCTCTGCCTCAACATTCCTTCTTTGTGCTTCGGAAATGTGAGTTTCACCACCTTCTTTCATCTTATCTGGACATTCATAACATTTGTGTCCATTCTTTTCACATGTGAAGCATTTCACCACTCCACCTCTTCCTCGTCCTCTACCTTTGGTATGAGGAAAAATGTTTCCATCAGCATACTAACCTCTCTGTTTGGTATGCGTCCATTTATGTGAACTTCCACCTCTCTCAGTTTGAGTTTGAGGTTTCTTCCAGTCTTCCTTTGGTTTCTGATTTCTATCTTGGGCAACTAATTTGCCTCTGGGATGACTTCTGCCTCGACCTCTTTGACCTTGTTTTCGGCTCAGCTTCTCTTTAGCCTTCAGAGCCATATGATAAACATCTTCCACCATTCAGATGGTCATCATGCTCATCTCATCCTGAATGTCATATCTCAAACCATTCATATATCTGGCAACTTTTTCATCATCACTTTCGCGATGACCTTCCCTGATGTTCAGCCTGTAGAATTCTTCAGTGTACTCCTTCACTGACATCATCTTCTATCTCAAATTTTGCATTCTCTGAAACAGAGTAATTTGGTAATCCCTAGGAATGAATTTTGCCTTCATCTTTGCAATCATCCTATCCCAATTCTTGATTTTCTACTTGCCTTCGCAGCATTTGTCAGCGTGTAGCTCATCCCACCACAATGTTGCATGTCCTTTAAGCCTTGTGACAACATGTTTGACCTTTTTGTCTTCCTCAACATCTTCATAGTCAAAATATGTGTCCAGAGATCTAATCCAGTCTAGAAGCTCTTCAACATCTAGGTTTCCTTCATATACTGGAATATCCATTTTTTCCCTAGCACCCATTCTTGCAACAACCCTAATCAGGTGTTCATTTGCTGCATCTTCGGCTGCAACTTCTTCTCCTTCATGTCCACCTTCATTTTCACTTTCAGACTCACTAACATCTCCAACACCAGCTGTGCACATCTATGCTATATCCATGTCCACAAGTCTGGCACGTATGTCACGCATCTCTCTTTCCATGGCTGGATTTGGCACCTGCCTACCCCTTCCTCTTGGCATTTCCATTTCCTTTGGTGGATCGGGTGTTTTCTTGTCTCTTCTTCTCAGTGGCATGGCTGAGATTTCTTTCTCACTTTCCCAATCTAAAGTATACAAAAATATTAAATCTCTGATACCACACTAACGCAGACCTATTGACCCTCGGGCCGAGATCCATTCATAGGATCGTTCTTTAACCCCTTCGAGCCAGAACGACTCTTTCAGATTCCCTATTGGAATTTCCTTTCAAATCGATTCACAGGTCCTTTCGAAACTCCCCTGTGAAAACAACACTAGGTGTGAGCTCCTTTCTCCCCAAGCGACCACAGTGCTATGACCAAGGGCCTAACCCAAGGTCCTTTTCGCAACTCGCAATCTCACGAGTTCGTGAGTCGAGGCTCCCGGCTCTTACTTTTAAATCTTGCAATGCCTGAAATGATGATACGGGTATGGCTCTTCCTCTGTTAGCGCATTCCTCATGTGACCATAGGCTAGGCTAAGCATTAGCACTTCTTGCTACTTGCCACTTTGCAAGTTCGAATGTCCAACCTTGGCACCTTTCTTTCACGAACCCCCAAGAGGCGATGTTGAATTTTCTCCTCTCATTGTCACTACTCGCAACTTTGCGAGTCAAAGGGTCAAGCTCATGTACTCTTATCTCGTGAATCCCTGAGACGTGAGAAGTCAACAGAGTGTTGACTCCTTCCACTAGGTGATGTGTGTCCGCCTATCTATTTCTCAGGCCCACCTTGTGGTTTTTCCATGCCTTAGCTCTCGACACTTCGCAACTTCTGATGTTGAAAATGACTCCTTTCAACCTCCAAACCCCTGAATGCGCGATATACGATGGGGTTCCTGATCCAATGGTCCTCCTGTGACCTATATCCAACGGTTATTCTCACTCCTCGCGATTTCACAACTTCACGACTTGGAGCACACAACCCTTGGGCTCTTACCTTGCGAACCTCTGAGTTTGTGAGATCCCTAGATCTCTACCACCTATCCTCCTCTGATGGACAGTCTCGATCTTCTCATGAATTTGCTACTCGCAAAGTCGAAGGACTTCCCTCTCTGACCTTTGATGTTTGAATCCTCAATAGAGAGGATCTCATGACACATGTCCTTCCAATCGGACAGCTCAGATTCTTTCGCTATTTTGGGACATCACCTTTTGTGACCTTGCAAATATTGATGCAAAGGTTTTAAACTTGCGAATCCACGAAATGAGATTCCGCGAGTGATCCAACGACCCTTATTGGCTCAGATCCTATGGTCTGATTATCCTGAGATTGCACTTATAAAAATGCTTACCGTAACTTCCCTTCTCCTTTGCAATATTTGATGGCCCTCAGAACTTCGTGAATTCTCCATGGAGAATTCCGACCTTTCAATTCCTCCTTACCACTCCTACAAAATGAACAAGTATGCCTTCACGAAACTTATCCACCAGCAAACAATGTTGCTACGACTCCTTCCAACACTTCAAGGAACTAACTCTTCTGAGCTTTTACCCCAAACTTGAGTCTTCAAAAAGACTCCTACATGCACTCCTTGCGACAATTCTTCAAATACTTCCAAGTATTTGAACCTCTTCGATTCTACGTACTCCCTGTGATAGCAGTCTTTCAACAATTTCGCTCAAGTTGTAACTCTGAGACTTCACTCGGCCTGCGCGCTCCTTGCACGACTCCTGTTCTTAACTTGCACTTCTACAAGAATGAGAACAATGTTATCCCTCCTGAGATTGCAGAGACAAACTATGACTTCTGTCAACGCACACCTTGTGGACAATTTCACTGCACTCCTTCCAGGAAAACTCTTGCTTAGACAGAGAAACAATTGAAACTCATTCCTTACTCTCCCTCCCTTCAGATTTCAGACATTCAACATGAAATCATACATTCATGCATCATAGAAAATGCATACCAGAGAGTAATCAAGCACATATCAATCAACATGTACAACACAGAAAGAAATTGGACACCATGAGTCTGAACTAAAGATCTTTGTATTAATCCAAAACTTATGTACATGGGTTTTTACTCTACACAGCTTTCTGCTTCTTCTTCTCTATGCTCTCTTTGATTGATTATGCTACTAATGTTACAATGATACAAGTGAGGGTATATATATCCATTTTCCCTCTGGCTCCTAAAACTGTCTAATCTAAGAATTCATAGCTACCTACTTACATTTACTAGCATAAATGCCTCTTAGTCCTTCAGACAAGAGCGGAACGCTCAAGGTCTGATTACAATCTACAAATACGCTCTTTATTAACTATTACATTTAAGTTTGGCATATCCAACTTCAAAACATTTTAAACAATTCATCATGTGCCAAAATGCGTTTGCGTTTTGTCCCACACTCGCTTATTGTTGGCGATGCTCCTACATCACTTTTTATTTCTAAATGCAACCAATTCTTACGATATTAAAGGGATTATGCAATCTTGTTATGCGTACGGATCCAATGTATCGTCCTTTAGTAACTTGTATTTGATTTACTTAGCATATGATGGTATATTCTAATCGTAGGCCTTGAAGGTTTGATGGATGGTCTTGGTTGAATGTTTCTTAAGAGGCTGCATCCATCAATTGTTTTATGATAGGTATGATGGACTTATCAAATGTGTCTTAGGTAGTAATGGTGCCACCAATTAAGTGAATGTAGGATTTTGTAGAAGTCTGTTTTATCTTGCGCCATGAAATTATAGTTAGGAGTACTCGAGCGCTTGATTTAATGTTGATATAACTGATGATTAACCGTGCACCTTTACTTAAGTTGACATGAGATTGTTCTAGAAATTTTTACTCTTGCACGCAACATATATTTAAATGTTATTGTATGATTGATAACAGTGGTGGTTACCCTTGCGTTAGGGTTAACTGATGTTTAGGAATTATGTATTGGCAAATTGAGTGATCATATTGATGCTATTTTTATTTTTGCAACTATTTTTTTTATTGTATGCTCTGGATTTTCTTAGGCTTAACGGACAGTTGTTACAGTGAATCACTATTCCTTATTTTTAAATATTTTAATCAATTGTTAATTTATCATAATTACTAACCATGATCATTTATCAACAAGAAGTATACAATGCATAAATTAAATGTAATAGTCATAAAAATTGTATTTCATTTACAAGTTACAATCTTATAAGAGACACCATATTTTTTTTCTTTTGAGCACCAACTCAAGGAGACACCAATCCCCTGGTTTTAGAGCACCCATTAAAGAAAGAAAATACTCCATGTTTTCAAGAACCAACTTGAGGAAGAACCAACTCCATGTTTCGGGCTTCAACCTGTAGAGGACACCTATCCTCTTATTTCAAGCATCAACTTGAGGAAGCACCAACTCCCTGTTTTAGGTTTCAATCTGTAGAGGACACTAATCCTCCCTTGCTCCTCCCTTCCACCCTTACTTCATAAATGTATTCAAGATTCTTCTTTGGACTCTTATTTTTTTTTTATCTTCTGAATTGAACCAGAAAAACACCTTCTTTCTACCAAAACCCTTTTGTTTATATGGTCTTCCAACAAGTATGTTATTGAGCCATTGTCTCTTTTTAAGAATGAACCATTGTGTCTTTTAATAATGAACCATTGTGCCTTTTCATTTATTTTAACAACAATGTTGATATTTTTTCATTGAAAGTTTGGTTTATTTTAAAAGAATCCAAATCTTGTGTAAGTTGTTCAACATTTATCCTTTCACATAAAAAAAGGTCTTGTAGCATCAATGAAATGGCTAGCTACTGAAATATGTTTCACTATTTGTTGTAATTGTTCTCAGTTAAGCCCTAATCCTGAGAATTTATCTAAATTTGAACTCATATTTTGATCTTGTGTGAATTTTTGCACTGACATTGTGCAGGTGCTTAGCTTGTGGCCCATTTTCTAGAGAATAAATAACTGTAACTAACAACTTAAGTAAACAATGCACAAGCTATGATCTATATTCTAGCTTGTAGGCAATTTTTTTTTTAATTTTACCAAGTGACTACTCCTGATGATGAAGTGCTATCTCGGTTAGCACCTTAACTGCTTCAAGACTCCATAAGGCTTCAACTTGTCACCAAGAGTGATTGCACACATAGCTTATTTTGGCACTTTCACAAATTGACGATTAGATTTTAATCAAGCATTGAGTGGATGCTATAGGATGATATGGGATTTTAGATAGATCCACAGTTCATATTTAATCAATCATTTGAGTGAACGATCCACATGACTTTCAAAAATGAAACATGCACACAAAATAATTACTATCTGGAAATGCAATACAATATGATGTTGACACATGGACTATTAAATATAACATAAAATTATTTTTGGTTCGCCCTCCTACATTAACGTTTGTGCTAGTTTCAATGCAAAATAGATTTAGAGTCGTTGATTTGGGATTGCTCCAGATTGATAATTATTGTGGCTTGTTTCAGTGGTCCAACGATCACAGTAAGACTCCTAAATATACTTTGTTTCTTTCACACACCTATAACACTTATCAAAGCATCAATCTTTTACAAAAAAAAAGGAATGATTGCAACCTTTAGTTTATCAAACCTTGTATCAAGGTAAAGATGCAAACTCTCAGGTAGATTGAGATCAAGTCTGTCTCTTTGATCCCTGTATTTGTTTTAATTGACTAGGTGATTACGAATTATTCCAAAAAATCATTGATTCCCATTGGGTATATTTCATAATCTTCCCAGTATTCATTCTTTATATATTCAATTGCTTATTATATGAATGAATTCTTTGACTTGTATTGATCAATTGTAGTCCTGGTACACATTAGAAATAGAATGACCATGTTCAGGAGAGCCAACAACTCCATATGAAACAACCCCATTAGGTTAATTCTCTTGCAGAGTTCCCTTGCAACTAGTGTAGCAAAGTTCTTTAACAGAGTTATAATCAGTATATGCAGTTAAAGTGAAGTATTCTCCTTTTGGATAACATAATCCAAAATCCAAGGTGCCTTTAAGATATCTGAAAATTATTGTAGCTTCCTTCATGTGAGTCTCTTTAGGTGCATATTGAAATATGGTCACTAATGCATGATATCTAGTCTTACTGTTGTTGCATATAATAGGCTACTAATCATTGATCTATACATGGTTTGGTATACTTCTAATGATTCATCATCTTTACTTAGTTTGTAACTTGTAACTATAGGAGTGCTCATAGGTTTACAGTCTTCCATCGAAAATTTCTTCAACATTTCTTTAATGTATTTAGTTTGAGATTTGAATATGCCTTTGTCTGATTGTGAAAATTGTAAACCCAAGAAGAATATTAGTTCACCAATCATTGACATTTCAAACTTTTTTTGCATTTTTTTAGAAAATTATTTTCTTAGAGGATTTTTATTACTCCCAAAGATGATATCATCCACATATACTACCAAAATAATCATATTATGATTTTCAATTTTAATGTAAATGGTGTTGTCAATAGCTCTACTTCTGTATCCTTGTTGATGTAAAAGATTATCAAGTCTTGGAAACCATGCAGTAGGAGCTTGTTTGAGACCATACAATGATTTATTTAATTTGTATACATAGACTTTATTTCCTGATAACATAAATCCCTTTGGTTGTTCTATATAAACCCCTTCTTATAGATTTCCATTTAAGAATGTTGATTTGACATCCATTTGATATATTTTAAAGTTTTTGGGACATGCAAATGCTAATAACATTATGATAGTTTCTAATATGGCTACTGAGGAAAAAATTTCCTCAAAATCAACCCCTTATACTCAGGCATATCCTTTTCACACTAGTCTTAATTTATTCGTGATAGCTTGACCATCTTCATTAAATTTATTTTTGAAAACCCACATGGTCCCTACCAATAGGTGTCTATGAGTTTGGCTTCATTTCACATAGTTCTAGTTCCTTCTTGAATAGTTCTATTTTTTCTTTCAACAACTCCATTTTGTTAAGGAGTTCTTGGGGCTGAAAAATGTCTTTTAATTCCATGATATTCACAAAACTCATTAAATTCATCTGAGGTAAATTGCCATCCATTGTCTGATCTTAGGCACTTGATATTTAGATCAGTTTCATTCTCAACATGTCCTTTGAATACTTTGAATTTGTTGAGTGCTTCTTATTTTTCTTTAAGGAAGGATACCTAGATCAATCTTGTATAGTCATCAATGAATATAATGAAGTAATGTTCATCTTGTATACTATTGTCTCTTATTGGTCCAAAAAGGTCAGTGTGAACAAGTTCCAAAGGTTTTGATGTAGAGTATTCCTTTGTCTTGAATCTTAGTCTTGTCATCTTTCCAAGTTGGCAGTGCCTAGAAACAAAGTTTGAACGTTTAATAATCTTTAGCATATCTCTTACAACTTCCTTATTACTAACTTGTATCAGATTGTCAAAAACTATTTGTCCCATTCTTCTTTTCAATATCCATCTTTCATCTACTTGGCTCATGCAACACCTTTCTTATTCTTCTATGTTTAAGATATATACATCACTTGTTGTTCTTGGTGTGATGGCTACAATTTTCCTGAGCCTTCTTCTTTAATTTTACATTTTTGAGAGTCAAGTATGAGTATGTGACCTTGATCACATGTTTGTCTCAAATTAAGGAGATCAGGTTTCAAATTTTCAACCAAAAACACATTTTCTTCTTTGGCTTTGTTATTTCTCACACTTATTGTATCCTTTCCAAGTATCTTGGTAGAGCCATAATCTCCAAATGTAGAATTTCCTTTTTCTTTTTCTTTCTAGACTGAGAATTTTTTTTTGATATCCTATCATATGTTTAGAACATTGACTGTCAACATACCATTGGCTTTTTTTACTCTTGGAATGCAGGTCTACCTTACATTCTGTTTCTTTTTCTTCCAAGTGTTTTTCCTTCCACGTATTTCTATAATTTTCTTGAATGTTAGTGAAACTTATCTTCATGGAAAAGTTTTATAATATACACTCAATATCTTTGTGGCCATAATTGTTGCACTTGAAACATTCAACATTGTAATAGTTTAATGGAGAAAATTAATTATAGTTTATATTATCTTGAATATTATTATTCGTGTTGTTCTTATAACCATATCTTTGAACATTTTTATGATTGTACTTTGTATAAGCTCTACAATGTAATGCTTTATGCCCAAATTTACTGCAAGAGAAGAAATATCCAAGAAATATATGTTGATACCTTTTGGAGGGAGTTCTTATTGTAATTGTATTCCATCTATATTCATTTTCTTTTGAAAGAAGAGAAGATTTCTGTAGATTAGAATCAATTTTTATCTTGTCTTATTTCCTTTTGAGAGAGAACTGAAGGGAGGCTACATAAATTTTTGGATTTTTGTTAGTTTCCTGAGGTAGAGAGTTAGATCCTTTGTTAAAATTCTTTCGGTCATAACCCAACCCTGTATTATTTCTTGGTGATATTTGACTACTAATAATATTGTCCAAGATTTTTGAGTTTTTTTTTTAAATCTTGAGTGGTTCTTCCCTTTCTCAAGTTCCTGTTTTAGAAGTACAATTTCATCCTCTATCTTTTCACAATCTTGTTGCTTACCATTTAGTTTTTTTTAAATGAATTTTTCAATTCCTATGGCTTCTTGGAGTTTAGTCTTCAAGTCAACAACAAGTTTCTGATTCTTTCATAGTTTTTCAAACTTCCTTTTCTCTTTATTTTTGTTTCCCTTCATATTCCACTAGTTATTATTTCAATTACTTGTTCTTCTATTTATACTTCCTCGGTTCTTCAGAGAACACTAATAAGTTCTTCTTCAAGGTTTACTTCTCCTTCAAATTCATATTTTTCTTCATTCTCATCAGAAACATTACTTGGAGTTTCTATTCCCATAAATAGAAGTTATGTATCATCATCTTCACTCATGTCTGAAGAACTATTGTCTTCTTTGGAGTAAATGTTTTTTATTTTTCTTGTAAAATCTCTTCTTGTTTCCATTTTTTCCCTTTTTATTTTCTTTATGGTTGTAGGTATCTTCATCATCACTATTATCCCTCTTGGGATAGGGACAATTCGAGGAAACATGTCCAAATTTTCCACAATTGAAGCATTTGAAGGGTAACTTCCCTTTATATTTCCCAGACCCTTTCTAGAGATTCCTTGTAAAATTGGTCTCTTCTTCATCTGATATATCTAATTTTTTTTAATTTTGCACATGTCCATGTTTCTTTGTTGTTTTTCATTTTTTGAAAGTTGTTTCCCTCTTTGATGGCTTATCTTTCCTGGTTCTCATTTCATAGGCTATGAGAATCCCACGAAGCTCATCTATTGTAAGTTTGTCAAGGTTTTATCGATCTACCAAAGTAGATACCTTTGAATCATGTCTCATTGGAAATTATCTCAAAACCTTTTGGACAATAGTTTTCTCTTTTAAGTTTTATCTTGGTACTCTGATTAAATTGACAATTTCATCCACTCTTTGAAGATAATCTACAATTCTTTCTTCCTCTTTCATCCTCATATTTTCAAATTTCCCTCTGTATGTTTGTATTTTTGCTTGTTTGAGTTTTCTATCTCCTTCATAGATGACTTTAAGTTTATCCCATATTTATTTTGTTGTTTTAAAATGCATCACATTTACAAATATAGGGTTTGCTAATCCACCCAAAATTGCATTAACAACTTTTGAATTCATTGCAATGTTTCTCTGCAGCAACATCTGAAGGTGGAGTAATTGGTGTTGTGTAACCATTTACCACTTATTTTCAAACATCACATTCAAGATCCATCAGATAACCTCTCATCCTTATACTCCAAAAAACATAATCATATCCTTTGAAAAGTGGTTCTTTCTTAGAGGACATTCCTTCTTGTTGATCCATTGTCTTTTTTCATAATCTTCCTTCAAGTGGTTAGATTGTGTTGAAGGAACATGCTTTGATACCAATTGTTGAAATATTGGCAAACACTGAGAGGGGGGGTGAATCAATGTTGCTTCTTTTTAAATATAATAATCAATTGTTAATTTATCATAATTATTAAACATAATAATTTATCAACAAGAAGTATAGAATGAAGAATTTAAATGCAACATCCATAAAAAGCATATTTCATTTACAAGTTACAATATTATAAGAGCCACCAAAGTTTTTTCTTTCTTTTGAGCACCAACTCAAGGACACACTAATCCCCTGGTTTTAGAGAACCCACTCAAGGAAGCACCAACTCCCTATTTTCAAGAACCAACTTGAGGAAGAACTAACTCCCTATTCTAGGCTTCAACATATAGATGAAACCTATCCTACGATTTCAATCATCAACTTGAGGAAGCACCAAATCCCTATTTTAGGCTTCAACTAGTAGAGGACACCAATCCTCCCTTCCACCCTTACTTCATGAATGTCTTTAGGATTCTTCTTTGGACTCTGCTTTTGTTTTTATATTATTAATTGGACCACAGAGACACCTTCTTTACACCAAAAACTTTCTGTTTATATAGTCTTCCAACTTGTATGTTATTGAACCATTGTGTCTTTTTAACAATGATCCAATGTGTCTTTTAATAATGAACCATTGTTCCTTTGCATTTATTTTAACAACAATGTTCATATTTTTTCATTGAAAGTTTGGTTTAATTTAAAATACTTCAAATCCCTTGTAAGTTGTTCATAATTTATCCTTTCACATGAAAAAAGGTCATGTGGCATTAGTGGAATGGATGGGTACTGAAATTTATTTCAATATTTGTTGTAATTGCTCTCAATTAAACCCAAATCCTGAGAAGTTATCTAAATTCAAACTCTAACTTTTCTCTTATGTGCATTTGTTCACTGACATTGGGTTGGTGCTTGTTGGAAGTAGACCAAAGTGTAAATAAAGACTATTTTTGGAAATAAGGCATGCACGAGGGAAGCGGCAACTAGAAGGAAGAGCAGCATGCGCACATGCATGGAAGACCTAACGACATTAGGGTTAAGGTTTTTGAAATACATTGTAATGGATGGAGAGCTAGAAACGTATAAATATAGATACCTAAGTATCATAGAGAGAGAGAGAAGAAAAGAAGGGACCAGAGTTGGAAGGGATATAACAAGTATATAGGAGGAGTCCTATTTTGATAGCTAGTTGTAATATTTTGTTATATGACCTAGTTTTGTAAGATTTTGAGCTAGAGAGGAGTAAGGAGGGTGGATATTGAGGGTTATATCACAGGTTGAGGAGCCTAGTGCGATCTAGTCCACCTCATAATATATCTCAACCCGACTGTGAGGAGTTGTAAAGAACACAACATTGTATTCATGGAACTGCTATAATAAAAGAGCTTGAGATCTTTGTGGATGTATCCCAGGAGGGGGTGAACCACAGTAAAACCTATGTTATGTGATGAATGCATGTATTTCCTTACTGTTTCCATATTTTTTGATATATTAAATGAATGAGTTGGTTATATTCCATGCATAATCATGAATGACAATTTATTGTGTTAATAAGTTAGAATAGAACTCCCAGCACACAATTCTTAGATCTCCACTCAATCCTGGGCTACAAACACATGAGTATTGCAACTACCCATTAAGACTATATTAGGTGATACTGCGTAGTGCACTCTGTGCTATTATAACCCTAATTTTCTCCATACATGCATACCTAGCATTTGGCCCTCTTACATGCAATTTTTTCCAATCCATCACTCAACACCTCTTCTTAAAAACATTATTTTTTAAGATGTGCGCACCCTGCACCACTACTTACCACATACATACACTTTTTGCACCACTACATCCCACGTAAATATGCTATATGCACCATTACAACCTGTGCATACTTTCAAAAGTTGAAAAAATTAAAAGGTTGCAAGGAATTCTTTGAGATTACGAGCTATTGGGTAGTTTCCCAACTAATCCACCACCTATAGCTCATCACCCAACCAAATAACCATAATTTTCCCATATAAAAGGAGGTTTTGGGCTATTATTCCACATCTAATCATAGGAACAGTGAAACTCTACCTGTTTCACATCCCCTCCTTACCCCAAGCATTTGCAGCCTTGTTGTGAGAATTTCATCAAAATTCCCCATTTTGCCCTTTTTCCTCCATCATAATCCCATTCCATTTCCCGAAAAGAAGTGTGAGAGGAGAAAGATATGCAGAGTGGCACTTGGATCTTGGTTAAGAGGAGCCCAAACCAGGTTTGTGGAGCAATCGTCAACCTTGTTGTAAGTAATCATTGCGATATCAATAAAAGAAATATTGTTCTTGTCCCGAAATATGATGTGTCAAATGTTTGTATTCAATTTATGTTTCATTCTAACATCTAACCCATGATTTATATATGAAATGCATGTTGGTAGTTTCTTGTTTATATATTTGTGAATGCAGGACAACCTTGGGAGGAGGTTTCAGTCAGTGGAGCTATCAAGCACAAGAGGATCGACACTGAATGTAGAGTAAAATGTACATTTACCTGATCTTTGTTATTTTTTCTCTCATGTATGAGTCTGGGGTACGTTTGGGGTATTTATAAGAGTAGAATAATTTTACACGGTCATTGATCTGCACACATTGTAAACCCTGGTGTAGCCATAGGGGGGGTTTTCTTGCTAGCAGAACTAGCAATCGTACTAGGGAAGCCTCTAGGGTTTTAGGGGATGTTTTGGGTGTTTGAATGGTTTTATTACCTTTGAGTTTCTTGTTGAGTTTATTGAGTCTCTAAGGGATTCTGGTCACATGTTGGGGCCATAACATTTATCCCTGCCATGTCAGTCTATCTATTTTACTCTTTTTTCAAGAAGTACAAAGGTGTACATGACCCGTTGTGGGTCAGCACGTGTACATACACACCTTGATTCTAGACAGCCTGCATACATACATAAGATTCTTAAGCATTAGTAGCATACTTGTGTTAGGAAACAATTTTTAAGTAGGGGAAGTCAACCTATTCCTTGATTGAGGTTTTTACTTCTTGGGGTTTCTTGACTGGAATCCAGTCTCTCTGTTTTTACATTCAAAGCTTGGGTTAGAGGTCATTTTTATTGTCTTTTTAAATATTTCTTGTGTTTACTTCGAAAGGGTTTTAGGTGAGTCTTTTATTTGTTGATCAACCTGTTTGGTGTCTTTAGTGACTCTCCACAAGACGCAGTGGGCCAGAGGTCAGTTTGAGTCTTGTATGGTGTTTCTTTTACTCCCTTTCATTTTCTTTAAAGAAAAATAAAAAAAGATTTATTTCAAGTTTTTCCTGTTTAAAGCATTTCCAAAAAATAAAAATAAATTACCATAGTGTTGTGTTTTCTTCTCATCTTGAAATCATTTGAAAAGAAAAATAAGAAATATAATCCTTCTTTGCTAGTGTTCTTATAAGTTTCATTTTTCTCAAGAGTCTTAACAACATCAGTTGCACTACCGCACCCCTTTTGAGTAAATCAATCCTTAAAAAGAACATTAAATCTAAAATTAACTAGACTCTTTATGTTTGTAGGGTCAACCAATTAGTTTATGGTTAGGGCCTTGAATTAGGTTGGAGAGGAAACTCTTCAAGGCCACTAAATCAAACATTGGAGTCTAAGTTAGGGAGTGTAAAAGTCTAGTAAATGTGAAAGTTATCCGGGACCCCCCTCTAACATAGGGGATAAACATGAGGTCGTGTGAGGAAAGGTAGCAAAGATAACCCCTCCAAATGTGGACCAAACGTAGTGGGGAATGCATATTGAGGACTTGTTGTGGGATACTATCAGTTTCATTTGCCTACGGAGCTTCATGGATCTAGAATTCATTCAAGACCCTCAGTTGTCTTCTAGACCACTTGTTTTAGATACCCTCGGTAGGTTTCAGACTTGTTATCCTACTCATTGTGGTCCATCAGACTGTCGACTATACTCACCTGGTGATTGTTCATGAGCTGGCAACTTAGTTGCCTTTATTCTAGGGACTTACACAGGTGATTGGAGGGGTATACCATGGTACCTAGGGCAGACGTTGGGCCACTCTTTGCAGAGTATACCTGGAGGGTTATTTCGTGTTTGAGTTGCACTTGCACCCATAAGTTTCTCTAGTGTTGGCTGGCGTAACTGTTCTTCCTACTAGATAGTGGTTTTCTTGATTTATCTTATAGCAATTTTTCTAGTGTGTGCTCTGTGCTCCCTAGTTTTCCATAGTGTTTTAGTCAGTCATTTATTTGGGTGTCTAACCTAGGGTGGTAGACCACCCACTCTGTTGGTCATGAGGACCTTTTAGTCTTCCTCTTAGAAAGTGGAGCCACCTCTTTATAGGCATTGTTCTGATAACACTGGTTCACCAGAGTCAATGTGTGAGACTTTTACAGACTTGAAAGATCCTGCAAGGGGAGAACCTGTGCATAAGATCTTCATGGCTAAGTTTCTTGATGATACCCACCAAGTAACCCCTTTTCAAGTGCAATAGGATTATTTTGTTTTTCCTTTCTTCGAAAACGTTGGTGTCCCTTTGATGGCCACTTTGTACATTCCTCAGTTGAATGTGGGACTACTGGTTTGGTTGGGTACCATTCCAAATGTGTCGAATGATCTTGACGCTTCTTAGTTAAGCACCTTATTTCATGGGAATAATGTTGATGTTCCTTTATCAGCAAAGTCTTCTCCTCCTCCTTCTCCCACCTTTGGTGAAAGTACAGTTACTAGTAACCAGAAGTCTAAACGAAGTAGAAAGAGGAAGGATAGGAAAAAGAAATCACCAACCTATGCGAGTCATGTTGGAGATAGGTCGTCAACCTATGCAAGTCATGTTGAATACCAACACCCAACCTATGCAAGTCACGTTGGGGAAAGCACCCAGCCTCTGCAAGTCATGTTGGGGGAAAAAGTTCACTCACTGCTAGTCATACTAGCAATAGGCTTGTAGTCTCTGCAAGTCATGTTATCAACCCATCACCAACCTATGCAATTCATGTTGGAGATGTGCAACCAGCCACTGCTAGTCATGCTAGGGGCATTGATTATGTTGAGAAACTTAGATGGATAGGACATAAGCTTAAGTTCCCTTATAAGCTTTGCAAGGGAGATCACCTTACCCATATGTGCCCTGCAATTCCAAAGGTACAAATATTGTGGTCCCTGTCTGTAAGATCTTTTGATTA
Organism: Picea engelmannii; assembly: GCA_009831015.1. NCBI lineage: Eukaryota > Viridiplantae > Streptophyta > Pinopsida > Pinales > Pinaceae > Picea > Picea engelmannii. The sequence goes on along the minus strand of ML786788.1, from coordinate 384,671 downwards.
TGAGTATACTAAGGTTTCCTCATAGTTTACTTAGTCTTCGTTTGGTGAAGTGGTCATGCCGATGCAGTCTTCGGCTGATCCCACTCCTCTTTTGGGGGGTGAAGTGACTTTAGACCATGTAGTCTCACAACCTATTCATCCATTGGTTGAGAAAGTGGTCATGCCGATGTAGTCTTTTTTTTATCCCACTCTTCTCATGGAGAGTGTTGAGTATACCAAAGTGGTCACATCGATTCAATATTTGACTGGTCCCACTCTTCTCTTGGGGAGTGATGTGTCTACTGACTATGTTTTTAGCATTTCTAGTTCAGTACTTTCAGAACAAGGGGGGAGTCCGCTCACTTTGAGAACACCCCTCCAAGCCCTAGGATGGTTTCCTTTGATTGGAATGATCTTCTTGATCCTCGTCTTCCTTCTTCTGCACCTTTTCAAATAAGGGTTGAAGTTAATTCAAAAACAAATTATCGATATATTGTGGATGAAAGAGCATCTACAAGCATTGTATCCTCCTTGGTTTGGAAAGTCTTGGGATGTCCTAAGCTTGTGTCTACTTTGCATGAGCTGTTGGATTTTGACAGACGTCCTAGTGAATGTTTGGGGGTTCTTCCTTAGTTACCTATCTCATTAGGTGGGAAGACTGTCCTTGTTGATGTTATAGTGGTGCAAGGCCTGTTAGATTTCAATATGATTCTTGGGCATGATTATGTATATTCTATGAACGTTGTGGTTTCTACGCTCTTCCATGTGATGCATTTCCCTCACAATGGAAGCATTGTCATTATTGACCAACTAGCATCTGATAATCACCATCCTAATTCGACATTAGTTTAGGCTGCCCCTTTATATGTTCCTAGTGTTCGTGTAGACTCTACCCCACCACAGGTTAATTATGTGGCATATTATCCTCGGTGTTCAATTGCTTCTGAGTAGGAACCTGTGCAATCATGTTTTCCTTCTCGACACTTGGTGTCAACAATTGATACTTTGGTTTATCCAATGGGGGCATGGGAGCCTTTGCTTCCCCCTCTAGGTCCAAGTGGTATTGATTCTCCTTATGAGTCTGATCTCGTTGTTTGTAGATCCTCAATCCCTCATGCTTGTGATTCTTCGCTGATAGACTCTACCAATCCTGGAAAGAGCCTCCATCATCATATGGAATATGGTCAGTTTACTTCACCCTTTGGGACTTTCGACCCTCGTTTCCGTGATTTCTCGTATTTTGAATTTCCTTCAGATGAGGCTATCCTTGAAGCCATGACTACAATTTCTATACTATGGGAGGACTTACACCGTGGTTTGTGTTTTCTTCCCTTTTGGGAGACTTTCCAAGTTGACTATCGAAGAGACTCTTGGTCTAATCCTAGGAGTGGGCTCTACCTAAACCAGTTTCATACATAAGTCATAGCCTCCTGGAGTCTTCTTTAAGCCCTTTTTAGACTCTCTAAACATGAAAATATTGTCGAGCGATCTTGTTTTCCTTCACGCTCGCCAAAATAAAACTTGAAGGCACGTCTGTCTGATGGTAGTTTACCCCTTTTTCGATATGGACGATCAATTTTATGAAGAAACGTATACTCTAGGAGCTTCGGTTCGCTAGAAGAGTATTCTCAGGTATAAGTTTAACCCTTTTTCGGGCATGAGGGACTAAATTTATGAAAAAGGAACCCCCACGGAGTCCATAGTTAAGCTCTTTTCAGAATCCCTAAAATTGAAAATATCGTCGAGTGACCTTGTTCTTTCACACTCATTAAATTGGTCTAGAAGAACATCCCCTATGGAGTCCATAGTTAAGTTGTTTTCAGACTCCTTAAAATTGAAAAGATCGTCGAGTGACCTTGTTCCTTCACACTCGTTAAATTGGTACAAAAGAACATCTACTAGCATGAGTTTACCCCTTTTTCCGCCCTATAGATTAAGGAGGAAAAAGGCACACCTCGGGAGATTCGTCTCAGCGGGAGAGTTCTCCTAAGTAAATTTTATACTTTTTCGGGATAAGGAGACTAAATCCAGAAAAAGGTTGTGATTCCATAGTTAAGCTCTTTTCAGACTCCTTAAAATTGAAAATATGGTCGAATGATATTGTCTTGTCACACTCGTTAAAATAGTTATGATTAGACATCTTTTTGGTGCAATTTTACCACTTTTTCGAACAGACTAGAATATTTTTGAGAAGGTACCCCAGTGAAGTCTTCTTTTACATTTTTCCAGACTCTCTAAACATGAAAAAACCATCGATCTTACCTTATCTAGGCTCATGAAAAATACATTGAAGGGGGTTTCGTCATGTCTTGCTATTCACATTTTCATATCTGCGTATTTCTCCTAATGTCGGCTCCATGTTTCTCTCAACTGAACCTTTGAAGCATGCCTTATATGCAAGCCTTGTATCACTTTACCTTTGCGACCTAACACCTTGACCCATGGAGGAATTTTCCCTGAGTGTCCTTTTCCTGCACATGTCTCCTTGGTATGAGCATTAGTGTGTTCCTCCAACTTGGAAATAGTATGCTTGCAACATTCATTCCTCCTTTGTAACAGAGCATTCTTTTATTAATTTTAAATCTCTTTAAAAATATTGAAAAAGAAAATAAAAAAAATAAATACCCCAAAAAGAGGTCGGGAAATATATATTCTATTTTGGTAGCACAATGAGTCACCCTTGGAAAAAGCAGATCCTTTTGTTTATTCGTCAATATTTGGGATTTAATATGACCTTAGGAAGTTGTTCTCGCTACATAGAGTTGTGTCCTCCTACGTTTGGTTATTCTTCCAAACACATGGAGAGTTTGTGTTTCATCCTACATCATGAAATTATGTCAATGTCACACTTCTCAAGTCTGATAATATTTCGTGCTCTTGTTCAAGGGAAGTTTTACCTATCCTGAGTTGGCCTTTCTATAGTTTTTCTCTTGCCTTCATGCCCGACCATCTCAAAGTCCAATCAAGTCCTTGTTCGAAATCAATGAAATTCTATGCCTAATCACCGAGATCCTCTTTTCTATTTCCGACGAACTGTCGAAGACCTATGGATATTGAATTTGTACACTCATGTTACACTCCTACCCAAGTTTTGAATATCTTGAAGTTGTTGCTCGAGCTCTGAAGGCCTCATCTCCAACCATCAGGCATTACTGACTTCTTGAAGATGAATACTATACATGTATGTCTTTGATTTTGAGATGTAGATCCATTGTGTATTTATCTTGGCTACACTTTATATAGTTATATGAAATGGATTTGTAGTGTATTTGATTGGAAACCATGATTTATTTCATCCCGAGCATGGGTATGCCTACCTCGAAGAGACAATTGTTATTTTTGCAAATGGCACCTCCCGAACTCTGGTCCCAAGCTCACTCGCTTCGTACATTAATAAATATTTTGTAATGTATTTTGGCCATCAGATGCTCTTCTAACCTCAGAAATTAGGGGGCATCTGTTGTAACCCTAATTTTCTCCATACATGCATACTTGGCATTGGTCCCTCTTACATGCAAATTTTTCCAATCCATCACTGAGAAACTCTTCTTAAAAACACTATTTTTGAAGATGTACACATCCTACACCACTACTTCCCATGTACATATTCTTGTTGAAAAAATACATCCCATGTACGTACACTATATGGACCATTACATCCTACGTATACTTGCAAAAGTTGCAAAAATTAAAAATTTGCAAGGAATTCCTTGAGATTACGAGCTATTAGGTAGTTTCCGAATTGATCCACCACCTATAGCCCATTAGCCAACCAAATAACCATCCTTTTCCCATAGAAAAGAAGGTGTTTGGGTCTCATTCCACATCTAGGAATAAGAATAGTGAAACTTTGCCCGTTTCACATCCCCTCCTTGCCCCAAGCATTTGCAACCTTGCTGTAAGAATTTCATCAGAATTCCCCATTTTGCCATTTTTCCTCCATCATAATCCCATTCCATTTCCTGAGAATAAATGTGAGAGGAGAAAGATATGAGGAGGTGCACTTGGATCTTGGTGAAGAGGATCCTAGACCAGGTTCATGGAGCAGTTTCCAACCTTGTCGTAACCAATCATTGTGCTATCAATAAAAGAAATACTTTTCCTGTCCCAAAATATGATGTGTCAAATGTTTGTATTCAATTTATGTTTCATTATAACATCTAACCCATGATTTATATATGAAATTCATGTTTTTAGTTTCTTGTTTATCCGTTTGTGAATGCAGGTTGGCCTTGGCAGGAGGTTTGCAGTCAATGGAGCTATCAAGCGCAAGAGGACCGACACCGGACGTAGAGTAAAAGGTATAGTTACCTGATATTTATTAATTTGTATTTCATGTATGAGTCTAGGGTATGTTTGGGGTATTTATAAGAGTAGGAGAATTTTACATAGTCATTGATCTACATACATTGTAAACCCTGGTGTAGCCACAGGGGTTTTTTTCTGGCTATCATGTGCATTGCGTTGCCTTCTAGTTTACCAGGAGTGTCGATAGTTTTAGAGGTTTTGTTGGAACCCCAGTAAACATGAACTCTAGTTAGAGAATTTAAAGATACAAACTCAGAAAAAAATAAAAATAATAACCAACAAATGGATTTTTTGTTGTCGGTTGGAATAGTAGAGGATTGAGTAGACGAGATCTATTCAAAATTTGTGAGATCGGTGGAAGGCGGGTAATAAGAATACTAAAGAGGACGATGAGAACGAGAAAAGAATGAGCCTCTAGAAGAGGACTTTAAGACTGTGGAATCCCACAAAATAAGAGATCAAAAGTTGGTTGAAGACCAAAGAGATGGATTTTGTATAGAAAGATAACAAAAAACCGAGAGTAACACCGCAAAAATATCTTGAGAAATATGTCTTTACTAATTTGCATGAAGTCTTCTTCTATGATTTTCAACACTTATTGTAGGAGTGGATATCAAGGTTGAAGGATAACCACACAATGAACTAGATCCGACATTTAGAGTGGAACTCAGTATAGATTGAGCAGTTACAAAAGGTGAACAACAAATTCACCCGCGCAGTAGATTTTTTACTTAACATTATTGTAGCAAGATTTATAATAGAGTTTGCAGTAGATAGAACAAAGTCATATAGAGAAGCGGACTGAGAGTTTCCACGTGGAACTTGAGGAAGATGTATTCGATCACTGTATACTTCTATTAAGATACTTCTATATAACAAAGGTGTAATGAGGATGGAGTCAAACAACTAAACTTCCCTACGTGCATGGGGAAGGGGGGAAGCACTGACAAAAAGAGGAGAAATGGAAGGAGAACTGGAAGGAGGAATGGATAAGAGAAAAAAGGAGGAACCCTTAGACCCAATCATGATGGACGACAACCAGATCAAGAAGATCATGGCGACAGCTAGAAAGACACGCAATGGATTCCCTATCAATACAAGGTAAATAGAAATAAGAGAGTCATAGCCACTAGGGAAGGCTTGGTGAGTGATGAAGAAGAGGTAGAGGATATCTAGGTTATGGAGCAGATTGAGGAAATGTTGTGCACAACATATGAGAGGAAGATGAGAGTTCCAAGCGTGGGAAGAGAAGAAAGAAATCCTATCCATATTAATGTCAGTGTGGAACCCATAAACCCATGTACAACTAATACACCAAAGAGAACACCACCGTTTAGAAAACCAAATTTTGGGAGAAGAAAGAGAACAAGAAGTACATCTACACAAGGAAAAACAACTGGAGGAGCCAGTTCAGAAAGAAATAGTCAAGTATCTACACCGCGTGAAGGTAGTAGTTCAATGTTCAGAATGGAAGGACACGATCCCACCATTAGGTTACCATAATTCAAAGGAGAAGCATTGGACGAACCAAAAAAGCACTTGTTCATCTGTGAAAAGATCTGGGAAGCAAAACAGATCAGAGACAAAGATACTAAACTTGCAAAGCTAGCGATTACAATAATGGATTGCGCACTGGATTGGTATATTAGTTTAGCTACAAACAATACACTAGGGACAACCATAACAATTGTATACATCAATATATTACTGATAAATGAGTTGTAGAAGCCAAGTTCAGAATATCACTACATGAACAAGATGATAAAAATTAGACAGAAACCAGGAGAATCCATATGGGAAATTGACCAGAGATTCAAATGAATGAAAGGAAAGTTGAAATATCTCATGATCGATATGCAACACATGAGCCTATTCGTCAATTCACTGCTACCACACTTGAAATATCCATTGCGACAACAGAAGTTTCAGACACAGGCAGAGGCTCTACGGGCAACCTTGCAACTAGAAGAAAACCAATATCAAAATATGGATCAAACCATTGAATATATGAAGGAGGATTTGAAGAAATTAATGCTCCAGTTAAACAAGAACAAAAGTAAGGACAAACGAGAAGCTATTCGGTGTACCGCATGTAGAACAAAATGGCACCATAAGAATGAATGTCCAACATTAACGCAGTATATGGAAACAAGAATTCTAAATCCATTACCAACACGAGGAATATGGTGCAAGATATGTAAGAAACCATGTCACGATCCATATCACTGCCCAATGATGCAGAAATACCAGACAGTCCCAAAGAGTTCATATTGCAACTTTTTCAGGTCAGTGGGCCACGATGACAAATATTGTAGAACTATGGATTTGATGCAAGAGAGGACATCAGATGCATACATGGTGCAGGAAGAAATGATGAATGGGAAATCCAAACCACAATTTAACCAAGTTCTATCTCCATACAACATTGTGCAACAATAGTATAATATTGTGCAACAACCATATAATACTACACAACCACAGTACAAAACAATGCAACCGCCGTACAATACCACATAGTACCATCAGGTGCCGAGAGGAGATCAAACTGGCTACAAAGGTGTAGGATGAGCAAGAGAAGGTTTCGAGAGAGGTGGAGGACTAGTGGTATGTCACAATTGTCAAAATACGAGACATTATGAAAGGGAATTCTCACTTCCACCAACAACTTGTATGTATTGTCAAGCATCAGTTCATGACATGGAAGAATGTCCTACATTACTAGGGAATATATAGGAAATGATGAATCAGAACAACCAAAATGTTCAATGTATGAAGGACAAAACATCAACATAGTTACACGCAAAGGAGCTAAAACAGGAAGCGACACAGTCCGACAAGAACCAGTACAACAATAGTGGGTGAAAAAGAATGTCGAACCAAAGAGACAGTTTGATGCGTAGAACGAGAAGGAAATATTTTAGCAAGCCAGACAAGAGTTCATGAAGCAAGACACTGCATCAACTTCAACTATGCAATAGAGAAAGGGAGAGCCAAAGTATGAGATTCCTCCATTGTTGGATCATACCAAAGAAATGAATCCCCTTGGACAAGTAAGTACAATCAAAGGAATTTTTCAATCATGCGTAAAACTATTGAATGATCCACCCATTCTCAAAATATTTCAAAATATATTAGAAAAATGTAGCATAGAGACAAAAGGAAAACTAGAACAAAAAAAAATCAGTCACCTACATACAAGGAGAAGAACAAGCAGCGAGTTGAGGCTCAATGCCAACATAGAAGATTTCAATATGGGAGATATCATACTAAATCTAGGATCATAAGTCAATGTATTACCAAAAAAGACATGGCAATGTATTAGAAAGACCACATTAGGATATTCACCTATTCAACTAAAACTAGAAAACCAGCACAGGGTCCTACCAATTTGTAGACTGAAAGGAGTGACATTAGACCTGGATGGAGTGCACACCAAAGTAGACTTTGAAGTGATTGAAATAGTGGTCGACACAACACCATATCCAACATTGTTTGTCTTGGATTGGGAGTTTTATAACCAGGCCATAATCAATTTAAACACCTGAAAAATGACATTTGAGTCAGGGGAATACAGGTTCATTGCATCATTGGACCCGTAAGAAGGGGAAAGGTTTGTAGAACCTACTTGCTTAGACTTAGAGGAAATCAACTAGTTGTATGGAACAACTACGCATGATGAGGATTATGTAAACCCAACCGCATACAGGATACTCAATTGGAAAAGCATTACTTCATGTGTGACATACTCATATACAGGTTTAGAAAACTGGCAACAAAGGATACACAGAGTTTCCACACAAAGGTGTGTAAGAATAGACTGCACATTAAGATGGGTAGTCACGAAGATAAGAGAAGTGTTAGAAAATCATATACTCTTAGAACTCGATATAGCACTCAAGGCCACACATGTAATATGGTGGGGAACACACAAAGAAACAATCTCATATTTGTACCAATGTAAGTGGTTACGACACATAAGGTTTGGTGCAGAACATAAAAGCAACAAGCAACATAAATATGATGGAGAGGGGGAACCAACGAAACACTTGGAGAAGTGCAGAGTGATGTGGAAAATGACACCCCCGGAGGAATGGCCTCATCGCTTTCTACACACCTTAGAAGGCATACCAACAAACTGCTATACAGACTAGGAACTGAACAAAGGAACCTCAAACTAGATAGTACTACAACATAATTTTACAGTCACTTTCTCATTCAATCATGAGAACCCCAACATAGATGAAACACTTAAGTAGATAAGAGGAGTGATATTCATTAAGGAACTAGAAGTTGAACTCATAACAAAGGAACAATATTGGAACAGACAGATAGTAAAATAATTGTTTTCATGTTACCATGTGCAGGAAGAAGCACCAGATGAAGATGATCCAGGCGATATTCAGATCAAGGAAGAAGAAGGAGAAAGAGGAGTGGAAGGTCCACCTCTAGAATCATAAGTATTTGTTGTGTTGATCAAAGTGAATAAATTCAACATTGAGATAGTTGAGAATATCAAAATGGCTAGCATTGGAGACTACTAAGATGACCAAATAGTAGAAAGAATAATAGAGTTACTGCGCAAGTACAACGACCTATTCCCTAAAACATTTATAGAATTGAGGGGTATAGAAGGAGAGCTAGGAGAAATGAAAATACCACTCAGAGATGAAGCAAGACCGATCAGGTAGCGACCATACAGACTAAACTTGATATATAAGAAGAAAGTTAAAGTTGATATCGATAGAATGCTCGAAGCCTGAATCATAGAACCTATGGAAGAATCAGAATGGATAAGCCCGATGGTAGTTCAGGAGAAAAAACAAGGTAGGATAAGAATATGCATCAACTTGAGGAAGTTGAATGATGCATCCTACATGACCCATTCCCTACACCTTTCATAGATGAAGTGTTGGAGAAAGTTGAAGGACACAAAGTTTATCCATTCACAGATGGATTCTCAGGCTACCACCAAATCAAGATAGCACATGAAGATAGACAAAAGACCATGTTTTCTACATAATGAAGATCCTACTAGTACATGGTCATGTCGTTTGGACTAAAGAATGCACTAACAATACCTTCCAGTGTAGTCATAGCTGCATTTAAGGAATTTATCCACCAATTTATAGAAGTATACTTGAATGACTGGAAAGTTTGTAGTTTTTTGAAAGACGATGTAGAGGTATTGCAGTTGATGTTAGAAAGGTGCATGCAATGCCATATATCATTAAACATCAATAAGTGCATCTTTGAAACACTGTTTGGGATACTATTGGGCCATATAATATGCAAACAAGTCTTACTAGTAGATCCTACAAAGATTGCAATAATTGTTAACTTACCACCACCAAAGATAGTCTATACTCTAAGAGCGACACTGGGACACATGGGATACTGCAAAATTTTTATCAAAGGATATGCACAAATTAGTGTGCCACTGGAGAAATTGTTAAGAAAAGATACAAAGTTTTAGTGGAATGAAGATTTCCAACATGGTCACCGCACTGTTATAACCCTAATTTTCTCCATACATGCATACCTAGAATTTGGCCCTCTTACATGCAAATTTTTCCAAGCTGTCACTGATTATATCTTCTTAAAAGTACTATTTTCGAAGATGTGCATGCCCTGCACCACTATTGCCCACATACATACACTTGTTGCACCACTACAGCCCGTGTACATATGCTAACTACACCATTACAGGCCGCGTATACTTGCAAAAGTTGCAATAAAAAGTTGCAAGGAATTCGTTGAGATTATGAGCTATTGGGTAGTTTCCCAACTGATCCACTGCCTATAGCCCATCACCCAACTGAATAACCATCCTTTTACCATACAAAAGGAATTTTGGGGGTGTCATTCCACATCTCAGCTTAAGAACAATGAAACTCTACCTGTTTCACATCCCCTCCTTTCCCCAAGAATTTGCAACCTTGTTGTGAGAATTTCATCAGAATTAACCATTTTTCCCTTTTTCCTCCATCATAAGCCCATTCCATTTCCTGAGAAGAAGTGTGAAAGAAGAAAGATACGTGGAGGTTCACTTGGAGCTTGGTGAAGAGGATCCTGGACCATGTTCATGGAGCAGTCGTCGACCTTGTTGTAAGTAATCATTGTGATATCAATAAAAGAAATACTTTTCCTGTCCCGATATATGATGTGTCAAATGTTTTTATTTAATTTATGTTTCATTCTAACATCTAACCCATGATTATATATGAAATTCATGTTTGTAGTTTCATGTTTTTCTATTTACGAATGCAGGCTAGCCTTGGGAGGAGGTTTGCAGTTAGCAGAGTTATCAAGCGCAAGAGGATCGACACTAGACGCGGAGTAAAAGGTACAATTACTTGATCTCAAATTTTATTTCATGTATGAGTCTGGGGTACATTTGGGGTAGTTAGAAGATGAGGAGACTTTTACACAGTCATTTATCTTCCTACATTGTAAACCCCGGTGTATCCATAGGGGGGTTTTCCCACTATTAGTATTTACAAAATCGGAAAGGATATTCCATGTACATGTAGATACATCAACCATATCACTTGGAGCTATTTTTGTGCAACTAGGAGTGGGATATTTGGATCATCCTATAACATTTGTGAGCATAAAACTATCATAATCTGAGCAGAATTATAACAAAAAAGAGGGAAGGCCTATCTATGGTCTACGCACTGCAGAAGTTCAGACATTACTTATCAGGAAAACCTTTTAATATGTTCACTGATCACTCAACCCTTAAATACCTAGTCAACAAGACAATTTTGAGGGGAAGAATCTGTCGAGGGTTACTACTATTTCAACAGTTTTATTTTGAAGTAATATTCAAGCCAAGAAAGTTGAATGTGGGACGTGACCACCTATCAAGGGTCACGAATAGAGAAGAATCTACAAATTTAGAGAACAACTTTCCGGATGCATAGTTATTTTCATTCCAGATCATCGATGAATAATTTGCAGATATCATTTAGTACTTGAGTACAGTTACTGATCCACAACAATATAACACCACGCAGAAGAAGAACCTGGTAGTCCAAGATGTAGACTATTAGTTGATCGTAGGACACTTATACAAAATGGGTGCAGACAACATCTTGCGAAGATATGTGCTAGAACCTGAAAGACCAACGGTTTTAGCAGAATCCCGTCAGGGAATAGTAGGAGGACATTACGAAGGAAAATCTACCATGTAGAAGGTATTGCATGCAGGATTATGGTGGCCAACCATTCATAGAGACTCAAAAGAGTAATGCCAGAGATGTGATGTCTGTTAGAGGGATGGTAAACCCAATAGAAAGGACGATATGCCATTAAAACCACATGTAACATTGCAGGTATCCAAAAACTAGGAAATTGACTTTGTGGCACCAATCAACCAACCAACAAAAAGAAGAGGATAAAGGTACATTATCATCATGACAGAATACCTGAGAAGATGAGTGGAACCAACACCAGTGGAGTATTGTAGCATATAAACAACAATGCACTTTATATTTGAACAAGTAATCACTGTATTTGGTTGCCCAAGAATTTTGATGAGCGGCCAAGGCACTCACTTCATTAACAACACTATTAAAGCTATGAATGAATAATTTGAAGTCCATCATCAAAAGAGAACTCGTTACCACCCACAGGAAAATGGAAAAGTAGAAGCATTTAACAAAATCCCGGAAAGCACACTGACAAAGATTTGTAATGTCAACAGGGATGATTGGGATCTCAAAATACCAACAATATTGTTGGCATACAAGACCACATGCAAGAAGTTGACAGGGCACATGGAATTCAAACTGGTATACTGATAAGAAGCAGTGATGTCATTAGAATTTCTGGTACCCAGTCTACGTGTAGCTGCAATTACACAAATGATAGAACAAGGCGCCATATAGGCTAGGATGAGTCAATTTTTAGTCATGGAGGAAGATAGGATCTTAGTAGGGTTCCACCAACAAGTTCATAAAGAAAGGAACAAATATTGGCATGAAAGACATATCAAGAAGAAAACTTTCAAGGAAGGAGACTTAGTGATGATGTATAACAGCAAATCCATTCAACATCCAGGAAAAGTTAGAATGCACTGGTTAGCAATGTACGAAGTAAAAACTGTCATAGATGGGGGAGCTGCACAAATGAAAGACTATGGAGGAGAATAAATCATAGATATGATCAATGGGATATGACTGAAGTTGTATAAGGACAATCAACCACCCATAACTTGAAATTCATCATGCAATTAAAAAAAACAAAAAAACAAGCAGGATAGCAAACGGTACCAACAGAGGTACAACACATTGAAAGGAGAAGGAGCATGCACATGTAGGAATACAAACCTGACGAAGACAAGTCCAATGATTATTTCAAAACGGAAATAAGAGGGAAAGGTAACGATGACAAAAGAAGTACTAAATGATGAAGGCAAGTGAACTTGAATACACGAAATGACCGACATGATGTTGCATTAATCGTGCCAAATCGAGATGGTGAGGGAGAGTAATTGAAAGTATGAAAGAACCATAGGTTCATTGAATCTGTAATAAAGGTAGTCTCTTCAACAAGCTTCATATGATGCCTATACAAAGAAAGGACATGGCAGCAAAGAGCCTGTTGTGAATTTAGAAGAGACAGAGAGCAATGGAGCATATGAAGAACATAGTGAAGTTCGCAGAGGTTGCATAAGCCACTAAGATTGGAGGACGATCGAATTTCACCACCATGGCACAACCTAAACAAGTCAAATTGAGCTAGAATGCTAGAAAATCCATATTTAAGACCAGAGCACAAATACAATCGCAGGAAAGAGAACAACAACTGCAAGAAGTCGTCAATGTAGACAAAATCCCATCACCTGATACAACAACAGCTAACCCCACACCCATTATGAAGGAAACCCAATAGACAACACCAACAGGCATGGTCGTGGATATTCCTGAATTGGATTTGGGTTGACAAAATGAGGACACAGCTGGTCAAGTGCAACTAGGAAACCTTGAAGAAGCCCCAAGAGTCAATGGGATGGTTTCGAATCAGGAAGCAGTGGCTGAGCTAGAGGAATCACAGACAGTCGTGTCAGAACATCCACACGAGGGGTATATGGAATATGCCACAAGATTGTTGAAACAATATGCCTAAGAATGACCAGTGGAGGTTGGGACCTTGATTCAACCACCACCACAAAAGGACAAACACATAGTACCTAGGTCACCACGCAAACAACCCACAACAATAATTGTTTTCTCATGCATATCAAAAGGGGTACAGGTGAAAGAAGACTTTTTATGTTATGTCAAGAAAATAAAATACTCAAACCATGATGTAACAGATAGAGACAAGTTCCTAGAGTTCATGAAGCAATTTTACCTATAGGTAGTGGATGTAAACCCATTTGGGGAATCGGTTCCTCAACCACTCCAATGGGCAGCAGGATTGGTGAAAACAAGGATTTTAGATATGTTGGAACTACCACACTTTGGTAGAGGAAAGTATGCCAAAAATTGCATCAAACGGCTGATGGTGGTCACACATGGCGGAGATATATGGTTGGACAGTCTCATCTCAATAGATGTATATCTCATTGTGCATGTCACAGGGATGCCATCATGGGGCATGGATCCCACACAATTTCTTGACGATAAAACAAAGGAGGAATCACTCACTGAGGAGATGAAAAATAAATATGACACTGAAAGGGGGATGTGCAGAATCATCATCAAACGAATCAGTGACGTCGCGAAAAAAATGACCGCAAAAATTATGGCCTACAAGTTGTTCAGAAAATGTCACAAGGAGGAAGTCTTGGTCGGTGTTGTCGCAGTTGCAACACAATGCGTTGAGGGCACCACAGTTAGTTGTGACCCTTATTTGTTGAATTGTTTCTAGATGACTGCAAGGATGTGTAGGATCTGGGAAAAAAATTCCATTACTCATGGTTATTCATGCTAATATCCATTATGGGATGGATAGAACCAAAATATGTATCTTTTTCCACCATACCCAATCCCAATCATGGAGCAAGATATTTATCGCTTGGCTCCACTTCGAACGCCAGGAATATAAACATGAATGCATCTATATTTGAAGGGTATATTCATGATCTACAGGATACCATCGTCAACCTTTAGAGAATAACAGTGTAGTTTGTTGCATACTATCATGACATAGATAACTTCAATGCCACTCGACATGTGATGTGGATCTAGGCGTGGAAGGACCCCAACAAGCAGGGGCTACAACTGCATTATTGCATCACGGAGGTGACATAGAAATGGATATCAAGGATTGGGAGGACAATTGGAGGATCCCAGTCCTCACTCAAGACATACTTGTAGGGTCAGAGGAGGAGGAAGCAAGGTAGGAAAATCTACATGATGAAGAAGCAGGGAAGGAAGAGACATAGCCCCAGGGAGTCACAGTGCCCAAGAAACCAAGGATAAGCTAGACAAAGACAAAAAAGATGAAAGGGGAGACATCTAAGACAAGAACCCTATTAGTAATATTTCTCATCCGAAGCACAAAATCGATCAGGTCTGCAAGTGGCGCGATGAGCATCGAGTGCAACACACAGAAGAATTCCTTTTCGGACTTAAAAATCAAGTGAGTGGGAAAAATTATAGTGTCAATGGTCTGGATCCATCCATATGAGCAGATCAACGGTTGGCGGGAAATCATGAATAGAGAAGTTGTGCTGAAATTAACATAATAGATCGCACCCATATTGTATGTAGGGAAGAATAGCAGCTGCCCATCCAAACGACACGTGGCGTGAGATCTAGTCACGTCGGATTTTCGGCAGTCGCGAGTTTGAGGGGTGAGAGTTTCATGGTGTTCTACATCTCGAAACCTTGAACCTCGAAAGTGCCGAAGGCACCCAGATTCGGGCCCATAGTATCGCGAAGAAGCCTCAGCCGTTCATCCACAAGAGACACCTGGTGCGCGTGATTAGGCTCCTCGCCTTTTTGCCCATCCCAGCTTTGAAACGCAAGAAACAACTCCATCATTTCCCAATGCGTGAAATGATGAGAGCGTCCAGGACCTGGGGCCCACAACATTGTTGGGAGAGTTCAGAACCGTCAGATCGAGAGGGGCGTCTGGCACCAGATTAAACCATCTCAGCATTTCTCTCATCGCGATTTCAAGAAGCAAGGATTAACTCCTTCCATTCACGAATGTCGAAAGCCCTTTGGGAGTAAACACAGGGTCACAGCCCGTGGCCACTTGGGAAAGAAAGGAACTGTGTTGAAAGGGGCCAAAGACACCGAATCTAGTCACCGAAAGGATCGTCTCGATCTCCAGGTACCATCTGATATGATCCCGCTCTCGGCCTTTGCTTGGAGTAAATAAAGGCGAGAAGGGGTGGGTGAAACCTCTCCTCATGCATTAAGTACAAGGTATGGAAGGTCTGGAAAGCGTTCTGCTCGAGAGGTTCCTGTGTACCCAGTTCTTCAAAGAAGACATGCCAAGTCCCCGACTAGACAGAGGAGGTCTGCACATGCTAAATCGACATTTACTGGCTCAACTACTCCCCCTGCAAGAGACATGCACAGTTAAGGTGGCTTCTGACAGAGAATGCCCGTCCGAATTCGGCTCAAGGGACATCGAGTATTGAATGATCAAGGACACCTATGTTAGGTGATTTTCCTGAGTATATAGACTCACTCTTGGTATTTTATAAAGGATCGATGGTTGAGCAAAGCTCCCAATTGTAAAGTTTTGATGAAGCGTTGGTCACTCTGGTTAATGTAGAGGGCATTTGATAATTCTTACTTTATGGATGTCAGCCTCTTTTCCCATATCTTTGTTTACTGTATTAGAACCACTCGGAATTGGAGGATCCAGTCGAGTTGTAGCTGTTATAGGATGATGTAGGTTGGATCACTGTAATATCTACATTATTCCTAATCAGTTCCTGTGATTTTCTCAGCGCTGAGATGACTTGGAATTGACGGATTCATTCGAGTCACTCCTTAGCTCCTTGAAGCTTTGGACCAAGAGGATCTTGGTCTCTGAATTTTTCTTCCGCAAGCTCCCAAAGGCTTGTCACCCGAGGAAGTCTTGCTTATATTTCTCACAAGTCCTCCATCTACCACCCTTTAATCTATTTACTGACAGAAGTTGCATCAAGACCTCCCTTGCTTTCTACATACCAGGTCCGGTTCCCTGAGTCAAAGCTATATTTTCTTGAGTCTTTATCCATATGATCACCCCATTAAACAAATCGTGACATAAAACTGATGGGCGTTAGGCTCTGCTCCTGCAAGCAATCCAGGGGTGACTTCTGACGCTAACATTTATGGCGTTGTTTCCATGGATGAAGTCGAATATTTTCCCTGGGATTGAACGACAATGATTAACTGATTCTGAAGGTGCATCATATATCAGAATTATCAAGATTGCTACTGTGCACCTGGTGACTCCATTGTGACGACCCCACTGGGGTGAACCTGCCGTGTTAATTGTGGCTTTCAGAGGCAGGCATACGTGGTCTCATCCACAGTTGCCTCTAGCTACACTTGAAACTGACCGGGAGGCGGTTCTCAGGAAAGGAAAGGCTCCCTCCATCGCCCCCATCTGGAAAATGTTCTTTGATGGAGCCTCTTCCAGGGAAGGTGCTGGAGCTGGGGTGGTTTTTGTGTCACCTACTCAGGAAACCGTGTCTCTATCATACAAATTAGAATTTGAAGCTACCAACAATGTGGCAGAGTATGAAGTGCTTATCCTAGGATTAAGAGTCACAAGGGAAATGGGAATTCGGGAGGTAGCGGTGTTTGGAGATGCCAAGTTGGTGGTCCAACAAATCAGGAATGCTTATCAGGCTAAGCATCCCCGACTCAGGAGTTACATAAATGAGATATGGGACCTAATCGACAGTTTCTTCTCAGCGTTTAACATTTCTTTCATCCCAAGAGAGGAGAACACAACGACAGATTCCTTGGCTACATCATCAAGCAATTTCAAAGTAGCCTTGTCGCCCAAGTTCAGATATGAGGTAGAAGTAAAGTACATGCCGTCCATACCTAACAATGTCAAACATTGGAAGGTATTCGAGGATGATCTCGAGATCAAGAAGTTCTTGGAGACTGTCGAAGAATTTTCAGAGATTCATATCGACCAAGACTCTATCTCTGAAGAAAAGCTTGGTGGGGATAATTTTCTGAATAATATTGCAGAGCGTAACATTGTGCAGCTACCCAGTAATCATATTCCAAGAGGACTGGTTCCTTTGGAAAGGCTTTTTGATAGAAATTATGTGTCATTAAAAGGGGAGACCTCAGAGGAGGACACTGGTACTATTCAGTGCAACATTGGGACCGAGAGTGAGCCCAAGTTTGTCAAATTGTCAAGAAGTCTGACAAAGGAGCAGAGGTCCGAATACATTGGATTTTTGAGGGAATTTGTTGATGTGTTTGCCTGGACCTATGAAGACCTAAAAACATATGACATTTCTGTCATCGAGCATAAAATCCCATTAAAAGAGGAGGCAAATCCATTTAGGCAGAAGTTGAGACAGATCAATCCTATGTTGTTGCCTATCATGGAGAGGGAGGTGAAGAAGTTGCTTCAAGCTCAGATCATTGTACCACTGAAATATTCAGAGTGGGTAGCCAACTTGGTGCCAGTAAGGAAAAAGAGCGGAGATATCCGACTCTGTGTAGACTTCAAAAACCTAAATAGGAGCTCACGAAAGGATAACTACCCCTTACCAAAAATGGAATACATACTGCAGAGGGTGACAGGAGCTTCCAGGATGTCCATGATTGATGGTTTCTCTGGCTACAATGAGGTCTCTGTTCTACTTGAAGACAAGGAAAAGATGGCATTCACCACTCCATGGGGCACATTCATGTATGCCAAGATGCTGTTTGGATTAATGAATGAAAGGTAAACGTTTCAATGTGCCATGGACATAGCTTTTTTTGGGGAAAGGGATAAATTTGTGGTTGTCTATCTGGATGACATCACAGTATTTTCAAAATCTGATAAAGAAAATTGTTGTCATCTCAGGAAGGTTTTTCTGAAATGCAGGAGTTTTGGCATTTCATTAAACCCCAAGAAATCTTCGTTCTCCATGCAGAAGGGGAAGCTACTAGGCCACATAGTATCAGCATAAGGAGTCAGGATCAACCCCAGTAGAGTGGAGGAAATACAAGCCTTATCAATCCCGAGGTCCAAGAAGGCAGTCCAATCCTTCCTTGGTAAGATTAATTTTCTGAGGAGGTTTGTACCTAACTTTGCTGAGGAGGTAAAACTTATAACAACCATGTTGAGGAAAGAAAATGAAGTAAGGTGGACTTATGAATCACGACATTCCTTTGAGAAAATAAAGAAGTCCTTGACAGAATCCCCTTGTGCTTATTAGCCCTGACTACTCAAAGGATTTCCTTATTTTATCCTTTGCCTCACCTGACACGGTGGTTGTTGTTCTATTACAGACAAATGACATTGGGCTAGAGAAGCCTATTGCTTACTTCAGTCGAGCATTGAGGGATGTCGAAGTCAGGTATGACACTATGGAGAAGCAGGCCTATGCTCTAGTAAAATATCTCAAAGATTTTAGAACCTATGTCCTGCAGTAAAAAATCATCGCCTATGTCCCCTCGGCTACTATTAAAGACATTCTCATTCAGCCTAACATAGATGGGAGAAGGATTAAATAGATAGCCAAGATTCTGGAATTTGACCTGGAAATAAAGCCTATAAAATTGATCAAAGGTAAGGGTTTAGACAAGTTGTTGGATGAAGCCAATTGTCAATCTTTGGGGATAAATTTCATCAACAAATTCTCGCCATATGAAAGAGACCCTCAAAAGGAGCCCCCATTAGATTTATGTCCTTGGTATAAGGATGTCATATACTTTCTGCAAGAGTTGCGACCTCCAGATGGCCTGCAAAAAAACAAAGCAGGAGCTCTGAAGCTCAAGGCAATCAGGTATTGCCTTATCGATCAAATTTTATATTGGAAAGACCCCCTGGGGGTGCTTTTAAAATGCATGAGTTCACAAGAGGCTGACAGGATCATGGTTGAATTTCATAGTGGCCTATGTGGAGGGTACCATTTCTAGAAGGCCACAGTCCACAAAATTATTCAGAGCTGGGTACTACTGGCCTACCTTGTTCGATGATGTCCACAGAGGAGTTAGAGCCTATATCCAATGTCAAATATTTGCAGGAAAACAACAGCTCAAGTCTCTACCTTTACAACCAATAGTTGTTTCGGGACCTTTCCAGCAATGGGGCCTAGATTTTATTCGAGAAATCCACCCTGCTTCCAGTGGGAAGCATGGATAGATCCTGACTGCCACAGACTTCTTTACCAAGTGGATTGAAGCTATCCCCACCAGGAGTGCTTCCCACAAGGTAATTATTGGATTCCTGGAAGACCTCATCATGAGATTCGACTGCCCAAGAAACATTGTTACAGATAATGCAAACTCATTCAAGGTCGAACCGTTGGTCAGGTTCTGTGAGTGATTGGGAATCAAGCTAATTCACTCCACTCCATACTATACCCAGGGAAATGGTTTAGCAGAATCCTCCAACAAAATTCTCATAAGGATCATCAAAAGATTATTGGAGGAAAACAAAAAGGCTTGGAATTCAAAGCTGAAATTCGCTCTATGGGCCAATCGGGTGACTACAAAGATATCTATAGGCATATCCCATTTCTAGTTGGTTTACGGAGTAGAAGTTGTCTTCCCTTCTCAGCTGGCCATTCCCATAGCGAAATTCTTCCAGGATTATCAAGAGGATCCCAATGACATGGTCATAAGGATTCATCAACTGGTAGAAGTCAAGCAGGCCAGAGAGTAGGTAATAGACAGAATTCAGGATCATCAGCAAAGGATCAAGTAGGTTTTCGATAAGGGGGCCAAGAAGGAAGAATTTCGGAGAGGAGACCTGGTGCTGAAATGGGACGATCCTAAACAAGACAAAGGAAAGCATGACAAATTTGAAGCCCTGTGGATCGGCCCCTTCAAAATCTCTGAAGTTTTCTCAAATAACACTTACAGGATGCGGGATTTGGAGGGTAAAGAAGTTTTTAGCAGCACAATAAATGGGCATTTTCTTAAAAAATGTTTTGTCTGAGCCTTCAGTGGCTGCTATGTTTTGTAAATATTGCCCTTTCTGTTCTTTGTTTTTACTTTTATTGTGTCGGCTTAGTAAGTGACTCCATAGCCCAACAACAAGGCAAGGGAACTACAAAATGAGTCTTTAGAGCATCACAGGGACGAATCTATCCCCCATGGAGCCTAGTGTTAGTAACATTTCTCTTCCGAAGAACAAGAGCGATCAGGTCTGTAAGTGGCATGATGAGCGCTGAGTGCAGCACATAGAAGAAGTCCTTTTTGGACTTAAAAATCAAGCGAGCGAGAAAAATTATAGTGTCAACGGTCCGGATCCATCCATATGAGCAGATCAATGGTTGGAGGGAAATGGAAAATAGAGAAGTTTCACCAAAATTAACACAATAGATCGCACCCATATTGTATGCAGTGAAGAATAGAATTTTCCCATCCAAACGACACTTGGCGCGAGATCTAGTCGCGTCGGATTTTCGGCAGTTGCGAGTTCAAGGGGTGAGAGTTTCATGGTGTTCTACATCTCGAAACCCCGAACACCAAGCAGCCTCAGTCATTCATCCACAAGAGACACCTGGCATGTGCGATTAGGCTCCTCGCCTTTTCTCCCATCGCAGCTTCAAAATGCAAGAAACAACTCCATCATTCCCCGATGCGTGAAATGATGAGAGTGTCCACGACCTAGGGCCCACAACATTGTCGGGAGAGTTCAGAAACGCTAGATCCAGAGGTGCGCGTGGCACTAGATTAAACCATCTTGGTGTTTCTCTCATCACGATTTCAAGAAGCAAGGATTAATTCCTTCCATTCACGAACGCCGAAAGCCCTTTGGAAGTAAACACGGAGTCATAGCCCATGGCCACTTGGGAAAGAAAGGAACTGTGTTGAAAGGGGCCAAAGGCACTAAGTCCAGTCACTGAAAGGATCATCTCAATCTCCAGGTACCATCTGATACGATCTCGCTCCCGGCCTTAGCTTGGAGTAAATAAAGGCGAGAAGGGGTGGGTGAAACCTCTCCTCACGCATTAAGTATAAGGTATGGAAGGTCTGGAAAGCAATATGCTTGAGAAGGTCCTGTGTACCCAGTTCTTCAAAGAAGCCATGACGAGTCCCTAACTAGCCAGAGGAGGTCTGCACATGCTAAATCGACATTTACTGGCTCAGCTACTCCCCCTATAGGAGCCATGCACAGTTAAGGTGGCTTTTGATAGAGAAAGCCCGTCTGAATTCGGCTGAAGGGACACCAAGTCTTGAATGATCAAGGACACCTCTGTTAGGTGATTTGCCTGAGTATATAGACTCAGTCTTGGTATTTTGTAAAGGATCGATGGTTGAGAAAAGCTCCTGATTGTAAAGCTTTGATGAAGCACTGGTCGCTCTGGTTAATGTAGAAGGCATTTGATATTTATTACTTTATGGATGTCAGCCTCTTTTCCCATCTCTTTGTTGACTTTATTAGAACCACTCGGAATTGGAGGATCCAGTCGAGTTGTAGCTGTTATAGGATGATGTAGGTTGGATCACTGTAATAGCTGCATTGTTCCTAATCAGTTCCTGTGATTTTCTCAGCGCTGAGACGACTTGGAATTGGCAGATTCAGCTGAGTCACTCCTCAGCTCCTTAAAGCTCTGGACCAAGAGGATCTTGGTCTCTGAGTTTTTCTTCCCCAATCTCCTGAAGGCCTGTCGCCCGAGGCAGTCGTGCTTATCTTTCTCACAAGTCTTCCATATACCACCCTTTAATCCATTTACTGACAGAAGTTGGATCGAGACCTCCCTTGCTTTCTACATACCAGGTCCAGTTCCTTAAGTCAAAGCTATATTTTCTTGAGTCTTTATCCATATGATCACCCCATTAAACATATTGTGACATAAAACTGATGGGCGTTAGGCTCTGCTCCTCCAAGCAATCTAGGGGTGACTTCTGACGCTAACAAACCCAGAAGGGGAAGAATAATAATATGCATCCGCCCCAAGTACAATAGAAATAGGTCGAGGTAGCACAGGGGACTTCATCAAGTCCTAATCCACAAGAGCCAGGCCCAACTAAGAAACTAGATACTTAGACAGGGGGTGCATGCAAGAAGATGAAGGTGTAGAGAACACCTCCAGAATACACAATTATGGAGGATGATGTAGAAATGGTGGCCCAAATGGTTCAGGATCACGCATTCGAGGATTTTGAGAATGTTGTGTGCCACAAGGACAAAATTCAATAGGATATGGAAGAAATGCAATATCTCCTCAAGAACATCGGGGACATGCAGGTAGTTAGCAGCAACATGGAAACAGGGCCATCAACATCACAGACAGGAGGCAAACATGAAGCAAGTGAGAAGGATACATTCCATACAATATAGTAGCCGAGTGCAACATTTCACATTACACCCTGCATTTTGTGCATGTATGATATCGTGGGGAAGACACCCCTAAAGGACTTAGCTCAATTACAATTGGTATTGTCACGGATACCATCAAAGGCTCTACATAAAATACACGTTAGTGTTACCTAGGAGGTATAGTCTTGTGCACACATAAACATAGCCGAATTACAATAGGTAAAGGACAAACGAGACAAACTAGAATTGATATATGAGTAGGCCAAGCCCGAGACCAATGAGGAGAAGAAACACGTGAGTAGATTGGAACAAAAAGTGGTCGAATATTACGAGAAGATTCTAGAGACTACACAGAGGGATGCACTCACAACAAAAAATAAGATTGATTAGATTGCGTAGGCAATCGATCAATATCAACAAAAGATCGAGAATATTTGTGAGAAACTCACACCTACCACTCCACTGGAAGTAAGGGAGAAAAGGAATAAGGAGGCAACAAAGTAGTTACAAATCATAGAATGACAAGTCCACGCAGTGCTCGACTTGTTTGACAATGCAGGACAGCTATGCACAAAGCTAGAAGAGGATCAACAATTCCAGTGGTGGGACAAGGAATAAGAAAGGATAAGCACATCTATCCAAGACCTCAAGCAGAGAAATAAGACAATGTCCATAATGAAGCGCATAAAAGGGGCACAATATATGAAGAGATTATAGGAAGAACTCACCATTGCGCAGACGCAATAAAAAGAGCGCTAGGATCAAATGGAATAGCTCCAAGAGAAAGTAGCAGAGATCATTGCACAAGAAGAGGAAGCCAAGACATATATGGCACAAACCCATGAAGAGTTTGCATGGTTGATCATTGATGAGATTGCAGTACATACTGTGGATGCACTGAAGGAGAAGACTATGCAAGCTCAAACATAAGCAACAGAGATGAGGGAGAAGTTCCAAGAGATCACCAGGGAGATCAACGAGGAACACAAAAGTTAGGTGTCTTAGGATGAGCCACATGTTAGTGTTGGGGGCCTGTTGGAGGTAAACCAAAGAGAAAAGAAAGGATATTTTGGGAAATAAGGCATGCACGAGGGAAGCGACAACTGGAAGGAAGATCATCATGCATGCATGCATGGAAGAAATAACGACGTTAGGGTTAGGGTTTTTTCAATACATTTTAATGTTTGGCAAGCCAGACACGTATAAATATAGATACCAAAGTCTCTTAGAGAGAGAGAGCGAAAATGTAGAGACCAGAGTTTCAAGGGATATAATGAGTCTATAGGAGTCATGTTTTGATAGATAGTTGTAATATTTTTCTATATGACCTAGTATTGTAAGTTGTTGAGATGGAGAGGAGTAAGGGGGGTGGATCTTGAGGGTTAGATCGCAGGCTCCGGTGCGATCTAGTTCGCCTCATAATAGAGCTCGAACCAACTGTGAGGAGTTGTAAATCACATGTCGCTATATTCATGGAACTGCTATAATAAAAGATCTTGAGAACCAAATCTTTGTGGATGTATCCTAGGAGCGGGTGAACCACAGTAAAAACGTGTGTTATGTGATAAATGCATTTATTTCCTTACTATTTTCCGTAGTTGTTGATATATTAAATGAATGAGTTGATTATATTCAGTTCATAATCGGGACTAACAATTTATTGCATTGATAAGTTAGAATAGAACTCTCAATGCACAATTCTTATATCTCCACTCAACCCTGGGCTGCAAACACATGAGTATTGTAGCCACCCATTAAGACTATATAGGGTGAGATTATGTAGTGCACTCTGTGTGCTGCGTTTCCTTCTGGTTTACCAGGAGGGACAATAGTTTTAGAGGTTTTGTTGGAACCCTAGTAGAAATGAACCCTGGGTCCACAAATTAAAGATACAAACTCATAAAAAAGTAAAAAGAATAACCAACAGTGCTTATCTCATGGCTCCTTTTACACATAATAAAAAATTGTAACTAATAGCTTAAGCAAACAATGTGCAAGCTTTGATCTAAATTTTAGCACGTAGGTAATTTTTTTTAATTTTACCAAGTGACGACAGCCGATGACCAAGTGGTATCTCGGTTAGCACCTTAATTGCTTCAAGAATCCATAAGACTTCAACATGTGACCAAGATCGATCGCACATATAGCTTATTTTGGTGTTTTTGCAAATCGACAATTGGGTTTTAATCAAGTATTGAGTGGACAACCCAGGTTGGTTTGGGCATTTAGATAGATCCACGGTTTAGATTTAATCAATTGTTTGAGTGAACGGTCCACATGAATTTTGCAAATGAAACATGCACACAGAATAATTACTATGCCAAAATGTGATACAATGTGATGCTATCATATGGATTATTAAATATAACATAAAATTATTTTCGGGTCCACCCTCCTACATGAACTTCCATGCTAGTTTCAATGCAAAATAGATCTAGGGTCGTTGATTTGGGATTCCTCCATATTGACTATCATTATGGCTTCGTCCAATGATATAACGATCACAACAATACTCCTAACAATACTTTTTTTCTTTCACACACCTATAACACTGATCAAAGCATCAATCTTTTACAAAAAAAAAGGAACGATTTCAACCTTTAGTTTCTCAAACCTTGTATGAAGGTAAAGATGCAAGCTCTCAGGTAGATTAAGATAAACTCTATCTCTTTGATCCCTGCATTTTTTTTTTTTAATTTACTAGGTCATTACAAATTATTTGACAAAGTGATCGATGCACATTGGGTATCTTTCATAATCCTTTCTGTATTCCTTCTTTATATATTCAATTATTTATTGTCTTAATGGATGCTCTGACTTGTATTGATCAATTTTAGGTCTGATATTTGTTAGTAGTAGAATGACCATGTTCAAGAGAGTGAACAACTCCACATGCAACAACCCCATCAGGTTAATGCTCTTTCAAGGTTCCCTTGCAAACAATGTAGAAAATTTCTTTAATAAAATCCCAAAATTGTATATTCCCCTATTTAGTTGTAGATGGAGAATAAATACTTCATTTATCTGGTATATAGGATGCAAAACATTGAGGTGGATTTGGATGGCATAAAAATAGTGGCACACTTTCAGGTCAATGAAATAATGGGGGGAAAGGATCCTTACCCAGCTATGTTAGGCATTGACTGGGCCTATGAGAACTATGCTATAATAGATCTTAAGAAAGAAGTCATGACATTTGAGTCTGATGGCATGAAAGTAACCCAACCCATAGACCCTTATCAAAGTCCATGCAGCGATGATTTTAGGGGATAAATTTCACTCATGGGATAATTTTCTAAGGTTTTTCCCAAAAAAATATTCGCTATTCTAAAAAATATTCGCCCAAATTCTACAAGATAAAATTATTTTACCTTAAAAATCGCTAGAATTTTATACAAACTATATAAAATCCTTAGAAATTTGAATCTTTTTACAAAAACATCGCCAAACATTTTATAGTTGGCATATGAAGGATTGGCAAGATTTTCCAAGGTTTCTACATTTTAAAATAAATTTCCATCCTTAAAAGCATCTGTGGGTCCATGGTATAGTAATCCATCATATGATAGTATGGAACAGGATGCTCTAGCTCAAATCTACACTATGACTGTATGCAACAAAGCATATTATGTTAACCCTACTACAAATGGATCCATAAGTTGGTAGAGTATTCATTATGTGGATGAAGACTCTAAAGATACTTGGGAAAATTGGAAACAAGGTAGGTATGATAAATTTTAAATATGTTGCGCAACTATCCGAGAGATAAGGTGGATTGGAGCAAAGATTAGGGAGTTTCCATCACTTCAGATTTAGAGAGTTTTCTCATTAATATGGAGGGTGAGGTTGCGACAGAACATAAACTATCAACTCTTGACTTATCCCTAAAATCAGCTCCATCCAGGTGGTGGATACTCACAAAGATACTCTATCCTCTTGGGACAAAATCAATCTCGCTATGCACCATTGGTTCCTTCTGCTAACACAAATATTGCACCTAGGAAAAGACTAGAAACAAAAGTCTATCCTTGTAGATATATGATGGTGAGTCTAAACTAATTGCACACATTGAACATTTTTTATAGGTATGGAAGGATGCACAACTCCCTTCCTCTTTGTGGACACATACTTTCTTTCATTCTTTGGGAACTATTCCCAAATCATGGTACATGCATGAGAAGCAAGAAGAAAAAAAGAATGCTAGAAAACACTTCAGAATCAGTTCTTCCATGACTTCTCATTCTCTCGTAAGACTCTTGAAATTATATTTGTGTTGAAATTAATCAAGAGAATGTTTCTTAATACTAAATTCAATCCCAAATAACCACTCTTAGTGTATACTAAGAACAAACATTTTCTTGAGTATAGATTTTATCCATCCATCGTAGGAATACCTATAGCTTATAGTAAAGTTTATAATGATCGAGGAGACCCCAAGGAGATGGAAGAGATTAAACATTTAACTTTTCAAGAATCCGCGGGAACTAGAGAAGTAAAGGATACCATATAAGGTGATATCAATATCTCATACACTCAACCTTTGAGGTTTCCAGAAGTAAACATAGGGAGTGAGGAACATCCTAAGATGGAATCCATAGGTGATATTGGGATGAAAAAACTATGACAGAGATATAGGCTCTGTTGTTGAAGTACAAGGATCTCTTTCCTAAGATTTTTTTAGAACTGAAGGGAATTAAGGGGGATTTAGGAAAAATGAAGATTTATTTAAAACCTAAAGCTAATCTAGTTAAGCATATACAATATTATCTCAATCTATGAGTAAAGGATAAGTTCAATAAAAAGATTGACAGAATGTTAGGTGTCGGGATAATTTTTTCCTCTAGATGAGGTTGAATGGATCAGCCCTATTGTAATCTAGAGCAAGAAGGGTATGGATGATATTAGATTATGTGTCAACTACATAAGTTTAAACTTATCCCATGCACATGACCCTTTTTCGATTCCCTTAAGTGATGAAGTACTAGATTAGGTGGTGAGAAAGGAAGAATACTCATTCATAGATGGATTATCTGGGTATCACTAGGTTAGAATTGCGGACGAGGATAAGTGGAAGAATACCTTCACTACAAAATGGGGATATTTTTATTATAATTCTATTCCCTTTGGACTGGAGAATTCCCTAGTTTTTTTTTCCTGAATCATCATTGTTGCATTTTGTGACTTCATTCATGAATTTCTTTAAGTGTACATGGAAAATTGGGCTCTGTACAACCTATTAAAGTAGCACATAGGTTTATTATGGTTGATGTTTGATCATTGTACACAACTAAATATTTCTTTAAACCTAAATGAGTATATTTTTTGTGTACCATTTGGAAATTTTCTAGAGAGTATAGTATCTAGGGAAGATGTAATAGTGGACCCCGTGAAAGTTGTGTTCTTCCTCAATATTCCCCCTCCTACAAATACTAAACAATTGTGGTCAATGTTGGGACACATTGGATACTACCACAAATTTACCTGAAATTCTGAAAGCATAACTTCCCCTTTGGAGAAATTGTCGAAGAAATTTGAAGCTTTCAAGTGACAACCAGAGTGTGATCAAGATTTTGACAACCTCCGAAAACTTAAGCACTTCCCATATTCTGGTATACCTGAACTAACAAGTGGAATTCTATGTACACGTTGATGCCTCTAGAATTGATATAGGTGAAATATTTGTGTAACGTGGTGAAGGAAACCTATATCACCCCATCTACTTTTCTAGTAGGAATATCTCTCAAGCCAAGTGCAACTACACTACCACCGAAAGGGAAGGTTTCAAAATGGTTTATTCTTTGAAAAAGTTTAGAAATTATTTCTTAGGAGGCCATTATAAATTATTTAATGATCATTCTTCTTTAAAATATTTTGTTAGCAAGATTGTGTTAGAAGGAATAGTTTGTAGATGGTTGTTTTTGTTTGAGGATTTTTCTTTTGAGTTCATTGTTAAGCTAGGTGAATTAAATGTGGGTTTTGACCATTTTTCTAGACTAGATTCAGGAGAAAGTGGAGAATATGTATATGACCAACTCCCAAATGTAGATATTTTCAAAGTTGAAGCTATTCCTGATTACTTGTCTGACATTTTCTCTTTTCTGAGCATGAGTGTCTACCCTGAATTTTATTCTGTGACTCAAAAGAGACACCTAATGGTTTGTGCCAAACAGTATCAGTTGATTGTAGGTTAGCTATACAAATTGGGTCTAGACAATATCCTCAAATGATGAGTACTTGACCATGAAATGCTGGATATCTTGTGGGAGTGTCATAATGGAGTTGAGGGATTCCACGTAGGAGGTAAGGAAATAGTACATAAAATATTACAAGCATGATTATGGTGGCTAAATTCATTTGAGGATACCAAAAGATATTCTAGAGTGTGTGATTTCTATCAACAGGTTGGTAAGTCGTCATGCAGAGATGAGTTCCCATTACACCTGGTTCATGCCTTGCAGGCCTTCGAGAAATGGATTATGGACTTCATAGGTCCCATTAATCCACTGGCTAAGAATTCAAAGGAAATATAAATTATTACTGCAATTGATTACTTGACTCATTGGGTTGAAGTAAAAATTGTTCGGGATTGCTCTACAAACATAGAAGCACAATTTATTTTTGAGAACATCATTACCAAGTCTGGTTGTCCTTGAAGTTTGACCAGTGATCAAGGATCCCACTTTATTAGTGAGACTATCATGACCCTCAGAAGAGAGTTTTTGATTTATCACCATAAGATTAGTTTGTGCCATTCACAACATAATGGGACAGTGGAAGAATTCAAAAATATATTGGAGAGGGGATCTACTAAAGTACATTGTGCAAGTCAGGATGATTGGGATGAGTGAGTTCTAGTTGTATTATGGTCCTACAAGAATAATACAAAGAAACTGCATAAGTATATTCCATTCCAATTGGTTTATGGAAAAGAAGTAGTTGTTCCTTCTGAGTTCATCACTCCAACTTTGTACATTGCACATGTGACTTAGATGACAGACAATGAATCCATTGTAGAAAGGGTTGCAAAATTGATGGAACTCGAGGAAGCTCGATTCTTAGTATATTTTCATCAAACTCTGGAAAAGGCCAGACAGAAGGATTGGAATGATAGGAACATTAAGACCAATAATTTTGTGCAAGGCGATCATGTCCTATTATATGGCAGCAAGTACCAAAATCATCTCAGGAAACTACAAATGCATTGGCTTGGACCTTTTATTGTTGTATAACTCTGTGACTCTGGAACTGTCAGGATCACACAAATCAATGGTATTCTTCATCCAGGATGGATTAATGGTACATGCATGAATAACTACTTTTATTCTTAATAAGTAAAGTTTTGTTGCACTCCTCTCACTGAGAGTGAGTCGAGTAGGTATAATTTCTAGTTGTTTTTCTATTTCCCTTTTCTATCAATAAAATGGTGATGTGTTCAACTTTCATTTGTTGTAGAGTCTACTTGTCATTTTCAAATTATCCAACCCATATATCACCTTTGTGGTTGGGGAAGTTTAAATTGAAGTCTAAATAAAATCTTGGCACATTTAGTATCTTCCAAATTTGAAATTTGTGCCCTGTTGTAGTCACATTGTTAGGTAAATTTCATTGATACTTTTTTTCTTGTCGTCCTATCATCACCAGTTAGAGTCATTTAAATATTAACAATTTTTGGTACTTCTTCAGTTGACTTTTGGTGTGGCCATTACTTTCCCATTCAGCTTGATATCCTTATGTTGTGTTTCTTCTTATGCTCTTAATTACCCAAATCGCTTGTGGATTTTTTCATGTTAGATGGATAGATACGATGTTAATTCCAAGTCAACTCTTCATTGTATCTCTTAATGACTACTAGTTGTGTCACTTCCATATTTTTTCCTATATACTCATCTTTTCCTAATTATTCAATGTTATTGTGTTTTCTCCAAGTTAGTTGCATATCCAGTCCTGGAGCCCCTTCAGCATTTTGTGATCTCGCACCCATGCTTTTTTCCACCAGTATTAGTCGTTTACCAATATAGGCCATATAGAATGGTTCACACTTCCGATTGGGGGTCCATCCCCAAAGTCATTGTTCCAAACAAATTCATTGAACCATGGTTCTAGGTCATGGGGGATTTTCATGGAAAGATTGAGCAGACCTGACTACTCAACATTGTTCTTGTAGATGCATTGTAGTATCCACAAATGGAAAACCATTAATTTATGGATTTCTTAACCGTCATGTCTGATGAATTACAATGGGATTGAAAGTCATCCTTGGGATTGCAAATAATCCTTCATTCCCCTTCAAGATACTACCTTTCTCAATTTGCACAACCTATCAATGTTCAACACTACTGGAGAAGTCACTCAGTTCACTAAGTTTCTCATCAGTCAAGTGCATAAAGGTGTTTTGTGATTGGACCAAGCCTACCCCATCCATGTCGAGGATATTCAAGAGTTGATCGGTCTCTCCATGGAAGGCCAAGATGTCACATAAGACTTTCGGGGCTTAGGAAGCATGAACATAAAAAGGGAGAGATCAATTTATATGGTAAGTATGGAATATAGAGGGGATTTCATGAACACTCATTGAACAAATTAATGAAAAGAAGGTATGTTGTTCTTTCTACATAATTGCAATAAATTCCATGAACAATTACTCACAAGGAGAGTGTACATTTGATGCTATAGTAGTGGTCGAGTTTAGTAAAAATGGAACACCCTTGAACTGGTGAAAATGCCTTCTCACAAAGGTGTTGTGGGCATGTGGTGGTGTGCATGAGAGGGATACATACTTCATATGTGTCTATATTTTATTCATGTATACTATGTGGAAGTGCCAACCGCCTTAGGGTTGAATCCTCTCTCATGATCCAAATAGTCAAATTTCCAAGTTATTCCACCCCTGGAACACTCACATTGTTGTCACTCACTCGAAATAACATGACATTGCATTTTCCCAATGGCACAACGATATTATTTTCACCATGCAATGCCCATGGATTCTGTAAGTGTTGATCAACCGACACACCCATAATATTTGGTTTGACATGAACCATGATTGCACATTTGTGAGGCCCTTAGCTACAACTCCAACCATTTTTCACACCCCTCTATTTCCTTTCTATTTGGATGAGGAAATATTGTACAAGGAAGTCATGGACTGGTCGAGAGTTACGAAGGAAAATAAACAATCTGGTTTTACCTATTTGATGCCTTCTATCTCACAGAGGTTAGTTCCTATGCAGACACCGAGTGCAATTCCCAACTTAGAAAAGAGATATAGGGTGCCTTCAAGTTCTGAGAACATGAAAGATGAAGGTGAAGAGGAAACACTACTTAGGGGGGAAGTTTAGATCCCCTTCTCCTCCATCCTAGATGATGTTACTATCTCAAGTAAGTATTTTCTTGAGGCCTTTACTTCTTCTTTTCCTATTGAGAAAAAGTGTAACGATTCTCCATCTATGTCTACCATTGATCCCCTTATCAAAGATTCTACTCCTTTGTCTTCCCTTATTCCATCCACTCGCACCACCACCCCCTTTACCTCTTTATTTCCTATCATCATTATTCCTAATGATCCACCAGTCCAAGCCCAGTCCACTTTCGTCATAAAGGAGATCAATATCCAACCTCCTAGTTCAATTGTGGATTCCTCATATTCCACTCCATCATCCCCTACCCACACCAATTTTGACATGGTATTTCCAAATTCTATCGACCCCTCTGCCACAAATTCCAACACCATTGTTCCCATCCCATTCATTTCCCCAAGGTTCTATAGGTCCAATTCCCCTTGAGCACACAACCATAAATTGTTCTTCATTCAAAGCCAGAGACCATGCTAGAGACACAATTTACAATTGAGCAGGATCCTCCACAGGACCAGCTAGATACCCATGAAAACAACCACTCAACTCATAACATGACTTTGGTAAAGGAACAGATTTCTCCCATGTTGCAAAACCCTCAACAATGTCAAACTATTCTGGATTTATGTATGGAGAAAACATATGTAGTTGCAACTCTTCTGCAAGAGGTCTAGGACCAACTTGCATGTAGCTTCAGATCTCCCTTAGCTAGTCTGGATGGCATTGGAACCCCCAACCTGTTAGAACATTTTGTTTCCAGTGGCCAACCACTTGTTGTGAGGTGGCCTTTGGATCCCTCTCTTATAACTGGAGAGATTTCAAGTTCGGCTACACCACAATTTTTTCACATTATTCAAGCCTCCACCAATAAACTGGAGTAGAGGATCAGTACATTTGAGCACACCAATGATGAGCTCACACAACAAACACCAAAAATGTGAGAGATTTTATCTATAGCTGCTTCCACCACATAATATGAGCATGGATTGCATGTACAGATTGATTCCGTAGTTGCTCCTATGTCATAGAAATTTGTTCAAGTCTATCCCACCGTTAGATAGGTTTCTCTCGATATCCCTAAGGAAATCAATCTAGTTTCACCTCTGCAATGAATTAAGATCATTGTTGATTCCTAGTCACAAATAGTTGCAATTAATTAAGATAATTGTTGATTCCTAGTCACAAATAGTAGCAAAGACCGACACCCTGCAACAAGAGTTGGCTACAATCAAGTTGAAAGAAAACGGGTAGCCCAAATACATGATGTAGAAGATTACATATGTAGTTGTGGAGGGAAATCAGGTTAGGCACTCTCTTCATGACCATGTTGATGAATGTCATCAACTCTATGACATGGTTAACAACTCAATAGGATTCAGTGGAATCTGTATTATTCTAGATATAAAAAGTATGCAGAATAGAAATAAAATGCTAGAAATGGAAGATAAACAACAATAAAACCATAACAACACCACAATAACACCAAAATGATATCAGAATAACACTAGAAAAAGCACTTCGATTAGTGAGAGCAATGTTCACTTGCCTCTTTGAGGGGGTAACCTCCAGAAAAGAAGAGCTCTATTACAATAATATCCAAGACAAGAGTTCTCATACCCTTGACTCCTATTTATACTAAATATGTCTATCAAAAGAACCATCTAGAGGAAGATCCTTCTAGAAGTGGAAGATTCTATTAGGTCTTCTTATATTCGAATTATTCTTCCTTATTGCTAGGCCTTATTAATATTGAACTTTATTACATCAGAATATATTATTATACCTACGTCAGGGGTTATGTCCCTAACATGTCCTCCCCCTTAAAAACAACCTTGTCCTCAAGGCTTGAGATGTGGAAATTGTTGCAGAATGGTAGTTGGTTCCCAAGTGGAATCTTGTGGGGTTGTATCTTTCCACTGGACTAACACTTCCTTCATGGTTCGCTGACGTAGGCGATGCTCACGCTAGTCCAAAAATTCTTTTGGTTGTAGACAAATAGATCCTTCTTCATCCAACTTAGGAAGGTTGGTTTGAGTTTGGCACTTAGTTCCAATAACCTTCTTTAAGAAGGAAACATGAAAAACATGATGTGTCTTAGAATGACTAGGCAAAGCTAACTAATAGGCCAGCTGTCCCACACGCTTGAGAATGGTATAAGGACCATAAAATTTGGGAGCCAGTTTCTGAAAATGGTTATCCTTGAGGGAATTTTTCTTGTAAGGTTGCAATTGAAGAAACACGTGATACCCTTCTGAAAATTGACAATCAGAGAAACCTTGATCTGCTTGTTTCTTCATGTGATTCTGGGCCATGACCAAATCCTCTTTAAGGGTATGGAGACTAGCCTCTTGAACTATAAGCATTTGGTCCACCACTTGGACCTTCGAGACACCTGGTAAATATGAGAGAACTGAAGGTGGATTTTGTCCATATACTGCTTCAAAAGGAGTCATGCAGGTAGCTATATGGTATGAAGTGTTGTACCACCATTCAACTAGTGGCAATCATTGAGTCCACTGATTTTTCTTTTCCGATGAAAAACACCTCAAATATGTTTCCAAACACTTGTTGACAACTTCAGTTTGACCATTAGTCTGTGGATGATAAGTTGTGCTGAGATGAAATTGGGTGCTTTGTATCTTGAATGGTTCTTGCCAAAAATTGCTGGTAAAAGTTCGGTCGTGATAAAAAACAATAGAATGCAGCATGCCATGAATCTTGAATACCCGATCCATGAAAAGTTGAGCCACAATGGATGTTGTAAATGGGTGTTGAATAACACATAAATGATCATACTTGGAAAGGCGATCAATGACCACTGTGATGATTGATTTATTTCCATATTTAGGTAAGCCTACAATAAAATCCATAGAGATATCCCAACAAATAGCAGGTGGAATTGTAAGCGGTTGTAGTGTGCCAGGAGATTTGACTGTTTTTCCCTTGTTTCGTTGACACACATCACATTCAACCACAAAATTATGAATTTCCTCTTTCATACCCTCCCATAAAAAAGAACGTTTGACCCTGCCATAGGTTTTGGTAAACCCTAAGTGCCCAACTGTGGGTGTAGCATGAAGCTCAGAAAGTATCATGGATTTAATTTTTGATTGTTTACTCAAATACAAACAACCTTTGTATCAAAGCTCATCATGGAGCCAAGAGTACCCAGGGGAAACTGGAGAATTGAACTGCAATTGTTTTATCAGATGCAAACTTTTGGGATCGTGTAGCCATTCTTGGAGAACTTCTTGGAGACAATATGGTGCAATGAAGGAGAGAGAAAAAATGGACCCTCCATCTTCATATTTTTGGGAAAGTGCATCTGCAACCACATTCTCTTTGTATTTCTTGTAAATGATCTCATAATCATATCCAAAGAGCTTAGTCACCCATTTTTGTTGCTATGGGGAGGAAATGCGTTGTTCCCTAAAATACTTGAGGCTTTGATGATCTGTCTTAATTTGGAAGCACTACCCTAATAGATAAGGGTGCCAAAGATCAATGGCATGTAGGATAGCCAACATTTCCTTTTCATAGATTGATTTGCCCAAATTTTGTTCAAAAAGTTGTTTGCTAGTAAAGGCCAAAGGTCGACCCTCTTGCATAAGGACAACACCAATTCCTTTTCCTGAAGCATCACATTCAAGGACAAAGATCTTTATGAAATCAGGATGTGCCAAGACTAGAGTGGTACAGATGGCCATCTTCAAAGTTTGAAAATCCTGAGAAACTGTTGGAGTCCAGGTGATTTTTTTTTTTTTTAAGGAGTGCAATGAGAGGGGCCTCAATCTTTCCATAGTTCTTAACAAACTTGTGATAATAAACTGTTAATCCCATAAATCCATGAAATATTTTGAGAGTCTTTGGGTGAGGCAAGTCTTGCATAGATTCAATATTTTTAGGATCCACCCTGACATTGTGCTTGCCAACAAGATGAACCAAGTATTTGACTTCTGAGGCACCAAAATAGCATTT
This sequence comes from Picea engelmannii, assembly GCA_009831015.1. Classification (NCBI taxonomy): domain Eukaryota; kingdom Viridiplantae; phylum Streptophyta; class Pinopsida; order Pinales; family Pinaceae; genus Picea; species Picea engelmannii. The sequence goes on along the minus strand of ML786788.1, from coordinate 348,639 downwards.
AGATTGTTTCAGGAAAAGGTGGTGTTGAGAGAGTAGATGGAGAACTCGATCCACATGAGAAAGATGGCATATCCAGGTTTTTCTATAGATGAGGATATCATCAAATAAAACTAAGAAAAAATGATGGAGAAAAGGATGAAAGACATGATTCATGAGGCTTTGGAAAGTGGAGGGAGAATTACATAAAGCAAAGGGAATGACCAAAAACTCATAGTGTCCCTCACGAGTTATAAAGGAAGTCCTAGGAATGTCTGCCTCTTTCATATGGATCTGGTGGTAGCCAAAACAAATATCAAGTTTAGTAAAGAACTAGGAGCCACTCAATTCATCGAAGAGGTCATCAATGACAAGAATGGGAAATTTGTCTTTAATGATGAGTTTGTTGAGGGCATAGAAATCAGGACACATGCACCAAGAAAATTATTTATTCATGACCATGACCATAGAAGAAGAGTAGGGGCTCGTACTAGGGTGGATAACACCTGCGTTAAGAAGTTCTTGAACCATTTTCTCAATTTCATTTTTTGGGGAAAAGGGGTGACGATAGGGACAAATATTGGGAGGAAGGATTCCTGGAACAAGGGAAATGGAATGATCATGAACACCACGGGAAGGAGGGAGTCCCTGGGGAGTGGAAAAAACCACTTGATGTTTAGAGAGGATGGATTGGAGGTCTTGTGGCACAGAGGGTGTCTCAATTGCTTCTATGGCGTGGAGTTGGGAAATAACACCCAAATGACCTTTTTTGAGCATATTTTCCATGCGATGGGAATTGATGATCTCAAGGGAACCTGTAGTGATTCCTTGGAACTTATATTGTTGGCCCTCCTAGTTGAATTGCATGGTTAATTCCTTAAAATCCATGAGAATGGGACCCAAATTTATTATCTAGTCTTCACCCAACACAATGTCACAACCACCCATGTCGATAACAAACATATGATATTTCAGGTGGTAGTCACCAATTTGGAGATGCACATTTTCACAATGCCCTCCACATTTCATGTACCTTACATTGGCAATCATGACTTAGAAATTATTGACTACACGGATATAGAAATTATTTTCTTGGGCAGTGCAGTGATGAATAAAATTATGGGTGCTTCCACTATCAACAAGAATGATGACCTTCCTATGCTTGATGTAGCCAATTAGTTTTAGGGTTTGGGGAGTAGAGAATCCAGTGAGATCATTTAGGGAAATGATCGGTTCTACTTTGGGAGGGTCTAAGGGAGGGGAAATGTCTGTGGGTTAAGGTGACTTAGACATAAGGGGAGCTTCAACATCCTCTTATGAAACATCCTTCGAGATGGCGATAAAAAGATTTTGTTCCTTACACTTGTGTCCCAGAAAATATTTTTCATCACAATTATAACAAAGGCCTTTAAGTTGGCGTTCATCCATTTCAGCCCTGGTCAATTTTTGGATATTTAGTGGAGTAGAAGGAGTGGGATTTATTGGTTTAGTGCGAGGAATAAAGGAGGGTTTCTGGTTTTGAGAAGAGACAACCTGTTGTGATTCCTTATCTCGTTTAGTAGCCTCCACCCAAATCTAAGTCCGAGCCATGAGGACATGGGCACGAATCTCATCCTTGAGGCCACTGATAAAACATTGTCAGAAAAAAGCATCAGACATGCCCTCTATACGAAAATCTAATCGCTCAAAAGAAGCTATAAAGTATTCCACTGTGCCATATTGTTTCAACTTTTTTAAATGGCCTAAATGGTTGGTGTCAGTGTCAAAGTGTTCATAACGCTCTACCACAATGTGTGTCCAAGAAACATACCCTTGATGATCAATTTTTCTCCATTGCCACCATTGTCAACATTCTTGATCTATATGGAGAACACCATACTGGAGTTTGGTCAAATCATCTATAATGTTGTACAAAGAGAAATAATGTTCCATTTGAGTTACCCAACCAGTGGGATCAGATCCATGAAATTTGATCACATCCACCCACAGAAGGCGTAGGTCACGCTGAAAGTGATGGGACTGAAAATTATGGGAATGAGAGGAAGTTTCAGCTTCGGTATGCAAAGGTGGGTTAGATAAAGGGGTATCTGCAGGGATATGCAACTTGGTGTATATCATTGAAGCGACATATTCAAGCTGGGTAGTCATGTCTTGTTTGATGTCTTCTTTGAGTTCCGTGATTGAGGCGTCGATGGAGGAATGCATGTTTTTATTGATGGAGGCAATATTGGCACTGAGCTATCTCAGTTCTTGTTGGGTCTCTTTGAAATTATATTGCAAGGTATTGAAGCGAGCTTCCAATTCTTGGCTACGGGTATGGGCCATGATGATGAGGAAACCGAAAAGGGGTGGATGTGGTAAAAAATTTTGCTAAAAAATGATAGGTATGAATATGATAAGGGCGAAGAGATAAATTCAATGGAATAGGTCTCAAATAATGGTGCAAAAATTTCCAGATTATATATATATATATATTACACTTGTGGAGTTACACTCTAGTCTGAAGAATACTGCAGTGATGAAATGCCCAAATGCTTAACCAGGAAGAAATATGTAGTGATTTGGCAACTCGATAACAAATGCATTGCAATAGATCTTGTCTGCTTTATTTTTTGTTTCCGTCCCTAAGGGTTAGGTATCCAAGGGTTCTACAGACAAGGGTTTTCCCTGTGCTATAGCTCTCTGATATACGTGCAAGGTCCAATTGTAGTACTCGGCCCAATATCTCAGGGCACCAACTAAGGAGGCTAGACCATGCCCTTAGTAGTACTACCCGACTACCCAGGTACTAGAGAGCATCTTCCTGAGTGTTTTTCTTTGTGGAACTATAATAGTCAAGCAGCTAATTGGTTTATCTAAAGAAGGCTTCAGGAAATCTAGGTTGATCTGTATACAGGTGTTTTCTTATGCACTACCACTCGATGGGGTACCAAAAGGGGTTACAAGGGTGGCCAACATATGTGCTCTTAAGTACCACTTGTATTTATTGTGTGTATGAATCCCTCAACCAAGGATTTATGCGCGTAATGATAGATATATGTAGCTTAATGACACTAGAATACGTCTCTACCCTGAAAAAAATTAACGAACAATTTTCTGTCGAGGAAAGTGCTATGATACCACTTGCAATATTCTAGATATAAAAAGCATGCACAACAGAAATAAAATGATAGAAATGGTAGATAAACAACAATATAACCAGAAAAACACCACAATAACACCAAAATGATATCAGAATAACACCAGAAAGATCACTTTGATTACTGAGAGCAATGGTCACTTGCCTCTTCGAGGGGGCAACCTACAACAAAGCAGAGCTTTATTACAATAATATCCAAGACAAGAGATCTCATACCCTCGACTCCTATTTATACTAAATATGTCTATCAAAAGAACCATCTAGAGAAACATCCTTCTAGAAGCAGAAGCTTCTATTAGGCCTTCTTACATTTGATTTATTCTTCCTTATTGCTAGGGCTTATTAATATTGACCTTTATTACATCGGAATATATTATTCTACCTACATGAGGGGTTAGGTCCCTAACAAAATCCCAAGTATTTATTGACCCTGTTGAGTAGGCCACCATGTTTGCATAGATACAAGTTGAATATGAATGACTAGATGTGATGGATGAGTCTAGAATGACCGCTAAGAAGGATCTTTGAAACTTTCATCCTACAATACAGGTCGAATATGTCTAGATGCAACAACTCAATTCCATTACTGACATAGAGTGGACTACTCTATTGGATACTAAGTCGAAGGATCCTGATATGACCATTGCTCATGAATTTGTTGTGGGAGCCTCAATATTGGTACCTGAGTTGGGCCCTTCGTTTGAGGGAGACCATGCTAGTGAAGAAGAAGGTTGACTCAAGACAAGTCAAATATTGTGGTTGGGGCCTACTGGGCCCTTCATTTTTTAGGGATCCCTTTTTTTGCGGAAATACCAAAGTTTTGAGGGAAAGCACAGTATGGTATCGAAAGATCATAAGCGGGGAAAATAGTTAGACAAACAAAAACCAAATTGATAGTCTAGCAATAGTGAAAAAGTAGCCTGTTCCAGTAGGACAAGTAACGAAAAATCTAGATATCTTGATCACATGCAAGAAATAAGCCGTAAAAGAAGCAGAATCAAGAAGCCAAGAAGCAACCAAGGGAACGATATAAATATGGAGTTATGTAATGCAAAAGGGCTACTCTGTTATGGTTCTTTCCATTGTTAATAGTATGATAATTATTATTAGCTTGGTCTTGTAAGAGCCATTGGAAAGGGGTTTTGGATTGGCACTGTGCTTGCACATAAGATTAAGATTCTATAGCGTGTATGTGGATAGAATTTGTTGTGAAAGCTATTGTATGATATTTGTAATTGATATAACATGATGATGAGATGATGATAATATAGAATAAGGTTATTTGGGCTCTAAAATTTTGATATAATGTGGATGAATCCATAGTTTCTTTTTTGTGTGATTGCTTATGTTATGTCTACTTAGAAATTAATAATTGTTTATGTATGTCTTGTTACATATTGATGAATTGAAATGTATATGGTCAAACCAAACACATTGTTGCATCCTCTTTGACTCCCTTCACTACTTAAGTATCAATTGTGCTTCAGGTGAGACCTCCTTCCCTTGCGAAAGGTTTAATATGCCAGTTCTTATAGACTACAATGGTACCTTTGTTGGTAACCTCTAAGGACCATGGTCTCGATATTGTGCCAATAAATAGGAATCCAATAAATAAATGGGCATTTGAGCTAAGTTGAGATAGCCTAGTCTTGGGATTTTGGAAATAAATGATACAAAAATGGATCCTTTGTAGATTCACAACATATGACTAAGAAAAATTCTCAACCAATGGTCTTTCTCTTAGTAGAGAACACAAAGATTGAAAATATCCAATGTTTTTTTCCTTTAGTTCTAGTAAACACATGGGATTGACTACATAAGGACCAATATATTTAGGGTTTCTAAGTGCTATCAATGAAAGAATCTATTGATATAGGATTCCATATAGCACTGGAAAATATTTAGAGAAGCAAATGTTATTCAATAATGTCAGTCAATGAGTAGGTTTTCTTTTATTTCTTGAAATGATTATGCACCTTAACTTAAAATATCTTGTATCTATGTAATGATCAAGGCATTGTTAAAAAACTGAGAATTACAGGATTATATTTTGTCTAATGTGTGGAACCAAATTGAAATATTTCTATAGGTGGTGATGTTATAAATTATGATCCAACTTTCCCAATAAATGAAGCTAGTGCAATGACTTGAATACCTGAAGCAATGGCTAGGGTGAGACAAAATGATCTAGGAAGGGATTTGGGATTTATCAAAAACAGACACCATGCTCTAATACCACTAACATCATGTGCATTGAATAACTCCACACAATGTATTATTTATTATATATATATATATGACCTTTAGTTTGACAAGTCTAAAGACTATTCATATTCACCTATAACTCTTCACATTTCTTCGATTACAATATTTACAAGACACCAATCCATGCAATTAGGTATCTAATAGTCTTGACATATATCATGATCTTAAAATATATACATATTTTATTCATGCTATAACTTTTTATCACCTTAACCACTTTTAGAATAAGCTATATGTTGTACTAGTACAAACCGATATCTAGAATCTAAAAAAATGAAAATTGTTTGATTATGTTAAGACCTCCATACCCTACACTAATGCAAGGCCTTATACAAAAAAATTTAAGCTAATTGCATCATTTAGGTACTCAGAACCTACACTAATGGGAACATATGCATTTTATTTTCCATGAAAAATAACATACCACTATTATAAAAATTTAAATTTCATAGCCATACACAAATTCTATAAAAAAAAAACTATATATTTAGAAAGCTAATTCAATTTCCTACATTTCATCTTTTTGCACCATATTCAAATTCATTCTGAAAGTACCTCAAATCATCCCTCCAAGTTAATAGGTTGTTGTTTATATGTGTTTTCATTCCCAGTAACATTTCATGAGAGACCATTATTATTTTTCACCTTCCCTTTAATTATTGTATCTGGGAATGCATGGTGGTATTGAATATCTATTATTGCATCTTTTTATTTTTGTATGTTTGTAACATTTGTGATTGTAGAAGATGATGGAGGAGTGAAGTAGTAATATTGGAAATTACTCTTCTATGCCATTAGAGGTTCTTGGAATATACTATTCACCATGTTAATGTTGCAGGTATGAAAAACAAAGGTCGCAAACCAACTTCAATAGGTCAAGGGATGAAAGGACTTATCCCTCTTTCATATGTGACCCAATGACTTGTTCAACTATTGCCACCTATTCAAAATGATTAGAACTAGATTCAAACCATATAATGTATGCACTAATACCCAACTTGATTCACAAAACCAATGAAAAATAAAATTCACAACCTGATTCGCAAAACCAATGACAAATAAAATGCATATACTGCACTCTGATCCTATGTATTTTCATACTATCCATGTGTTGAGATGCGCGTTTATATGAGATAGGTGTATTGCATCTAGGGAAAACTAGGATAAACCTTGACACCTATGGTATATCACTTATTTATAATTGATTGCTAGGTAAAACGGATATGGGAAAGTGTCTCTTACAATTTCTCATAACTCCAACCATGATGTAGTCTCCTTATACCCACCACAACTTAGATCTCAAAATAAACTAGTTCTCTAGGATGCACTGTAAATGCACTAAGGACCAACGGTCCAAGAGTTTTGCAGTGTAACTGATACGATGATATAACATTGGTAATGTTGTGTTCCCTATCTTTGATTGTACATGAAATATGAAAAATGGAAATTAGATGTAAATACTATTTCTCTTTTTCTGAGATCATTATATGGTGTAAAGAAAGGATCATACTCTAATTTCATATAAAGAAGATATAACAAAACATAATAAAATATAATATCAAACAAAAATATTATAGTACCAAGAGAGATTGAACTTGAGATGCTCAAGAAATCTAGGTCTTCAGATTGGCTTGGCTCCAATCCTAGTATGATGAATTGCTCAAGAGTGCTAACATTAATTCTCTTCGATATTTAAAAAAATGATTTTTTTATATATATAAGCACACCAACATAAACCCATCTTGACTCTAAAATATTTTAAGTACCTGAATATTTACATCTTAATTTTTTTACCCTCTATATGCTTAATAAATCTAAGAAAATTGTATTGATGACATAATAACCATGATTTTAAAGGGAAAGATAAAGAGGTGCTCATGATTTACAATTTTCCATGTGATATATGTAATCAAACTTATAAATGGTTAACCTGACCTCCTCCAATCCTTTATAATTTCAAGAAGTCATGAGTTTGTAGGTTCCTAACACCCTCTAAAACTTTGGAGCTCCAAGAGGTGACAAGGTCAAAGGTTCTCGGTTCCGAAGAACATAATAAGTCTAAGGGATCTAGTAGATAGCTCTCTCGTTGATTGGAAAAAAATGTGATACCTATATTCATGCTATCCACTATCTTAGAAGGGGAAAAATAAATTCCTACTTTCTATCCATAGAAAGATCACGAAATTTCCTTCCTACCCATCCTTAATCTTAGATATCCACAATTTGTGAGATTTAGCTTCCATGTGAATTGTCTATTTATAGACATATATAGTTCAGATAGTTCAAAGTGCATACATATATTGATTTTCATGCTATTATTTAGAATCCATATAGATCTATCATCCTCCTTTTCCAAAACTACAAAGAATTGTCATCATATCAAAGAATGCAAAACCTTCAAGGATAAAGTTAGTACTCTATTAAATGGGAACTAATCTTAACTTGGTTATGATAGAAGTAATTGTAGAAATGAATTATTAGCAAGTTATTAGGATATTGATAATCACAAGATTGATATTTATAGAATATTGGCTATAATAGTTATGTCAGATCTAGATTTATAGGAGGTGGATGAACCTATTTTCATCCTGTGTGTGTGTGTGTGTGTGTGTGCATTTTTCATTATCAATCAAGGTGATGGAGAGATATATTTGTATCACCTTTTGTGTGAGTTTGTTTTTTCTTTGATTTAGTATCAGAGCATAGGTAAGCGAGCTTGTGTAAATCACTGCCCAAGAAATGGTAAAGAGAATATTCGGGAAGGAATACATAGCTACAATTTCCAAAGGGAAATGATCATATGCTAGTGTTAGAAGTGGGATCACACTCCGTCAAATTAAAAGAGGCCACCACCTTGAAAGTGAAGTCATATTCAAGCTAGAGGGAGTCACTGTCGGGATAAGGAGTTGATTTCATGCAGAATAGTTGTGAGAAGAAACCTTATTATAGAGAATAAACTGGACCTAATGTGTAAGGAGGATATAAACACACTAGTTACTATTTGTATAGAGAAATATATAGAAGAGGACATGTCAAAGAGATGAGCCACCATTGTTTGATGTGTTATGAGGTCGAGGTAAGAGAAGACATCCCCATCTATCTATGTCTTAATATGCCATCAAGTCGATGCTTGAGAGGGTGGGTTGGTGGAAATTTGATGAGACACCCATCATTGATATGAGAGAAAATAATCCACCCACAATACAACTCTTTGGGTTCAAAGGAAGTGTTATCGTTAAGACTGAGGAGATCCACAATTAGAAAGAACAACTACCACAAACCTATTGAAGATTCCAAGGAAGAAAGTGAATATATTGAAGGTAATTCAATCATTTTTATGAGAATTGTTGGTTGATTGGTATCAAATATTAAATATCGTGCTCTCCAAAGATGTCAAATACTTTGATGGATTCCTATTTAAATGAATCAATTAAATTAGATGGATAAAATTATGTAAATTGGAAATTTAAGTTGCAGACTTTAATATAAGCATACATTTTTTGGTCAATTGTATGTGGCTATGAAGCTAAACTAACAACCTCGACAACCTCATTTCAAGATTGGGATAGAGGAGAAACCAAGGAAAATGTTGTCTTAACAATGTCCTTACAAGATAACATTATTCCTCATATAAGGAAGTGAAAAATGTCCCATGAAACATGGAAGGTACTTAAAGCTCTGTATGAGATGACCAACACAAATCAAATGTTATTTTTAAAAAGAATGATTCTCTCAATCAAAATGGAAGAAAATGAAAATATTAGTAAATTTATATTTATAATTTAAGAACTGAAGGACAAACTGGGTGATATTGATGAGAAGATATCAAGCATTGATTCAATTATTGTTACCTTTTATGATATGTTAGATGAATATCATATATTTATCACCATATTGCAGCAAGAGATAAAGAACCTTTGTTTGATGATTTGATAAGTATCCTATTGTAAGAAGAGGAATGGAGAAAGAATATTAATGATAGACTTCAAAGTTCAAATTTGGTGTTAATGGCCACAGAAAAAAAGCCATACAAAGGAAATCCATGGGAAATGAATGTTGGAGTAAATTCTAATGTAAAACTACATCAAGTAAAGGAATCACCAAGGACACATAAAATTTTGAAGAAGAATAACTTATGCTATTATTGTGGTAAGTTTGGACATTGTGCTAAGGATTATAGGAAAAATAAATTTCATGATTCCAAATATAGAAGACATGTAGGCAATTTTCTTGATAGAGAAACAATAGTAAGTGATGATCTCAAAAATATCTATTTGTTTATTTCAGATGAAAATTTATCACCAAATGTAGTTAGTTATAATGCATGGTTCATAGATTCAGGTGCTTCTATTCATATGACATGTCAGAGATATTGGTTTGAAAAATATTATGAGAAAACCAATGGTGCTAAAATCTATCTAGGTGAAGATAGATGTCATGAAATAAAATGATATGGTGATGTATGTATTACTTTTCCAAGTGGCCATGTGAATAAAATCAAGAATGTAATATATGTGTCATGGATTAATAAAAATTTAATATTAGTTTCAACAATTACAGATCGGGGCTTAAAATTGAATTTATGAAGTGAGGTTGTCTTGTGAAAGACATCAATGGTCACTATAAAGTTATAGCATAAGGAATCAAAGTGGGAGGCCTCTACAAACTTGATGTTACTGTTAAGTATCAACAAGATTTTCACCAACAACTATGTTTAACAATAAATATGGCACTTAGGGTATGGTCATGTAAAATTTAATGATCAAGATTTACTTCAAAGGAAAGAGATGGTGGAGGGTGTTCCATATTTTAAGAATGAACATATTGAATGTGATGGTTGTGCACTAGGAGAACAACATAGGAATATGTTTCCTATAAATACAGATAAAAGGAAAAATGGAGATTATTGAATTAGTGCATACTAATGTGTGTGGGCCAGTGCAAACTGAATCACTTGGGGGAGCATCTTATTTTCTTATCTTCATTGGTGATAGAACAATATTTACATGAGATTATTTTATAAGAAACATAAGTAATGCATTTGAATATTTCAAAGAGTTTAAAAACATGGTTGAAAAGAAGACAGGAAAACACACCAACATCCTTAGATCGAAGGAGGAGAATACACATTAGGAGAATTCATCAAATACTACAACAATAATGGGATTCAGAAACAATGCACTATTTCACATACTCCTCAAAATAATGGTGTGGGTAAGAGGGAAAATAGAATCTTGGTTGAATGTGTTTGAAGCATGATTAAAGTTAATAATATTCCTAATGTTTTTTTTTTATGACGCAACAAGTACTATTGTGTGTCTAAAAAATAGGAGTCCATCCAAATTTTAGAGAATAAAACTCCTTATGAAGCACTATGTGGTTATAAACCAATTGTTAATCATTTACAAATTTTTGGGAGTAAATTGTTTCCCACATTCCAAAGGAAGATAAAAGGAAACCTGATAAAAAGTCGATCATATGTATCTTCATTAGTTAGTTATTGTGTTGACCAATAATATTACAAAATGTATGATCCCATAAGTCATAAGGCTTTTGCAAGTAGAGATGTTATATTTCATGATTATGCATATGAGGATCAAAAAGAAGATGATCAATATGTATGGACCTAAAGAAGGCATTGAAAGTGAAAAGGAAGAAGAAATTGAAGATCAACAAGATGATGACAACTCAAGTTATGAGTGTAGAAGAACCTTTGAATTTTGAGCAAGAAAAGGATCAGAAGGAATGCATGAGTTCTATGAAGGAGGAATATGATTCCATAATGAAAAATGAAACTTGAGAACTTACGAAATTTCCTGGTAATAAAATTCATGTAGGTTGAAAATGGTTGTTCAATTCTAAGTTCAATGTTGATGGTAGTATAGACAATTTTAAAGCTAGATTGGTTGCAAAAATATATTCACTGAAAGAAGAAATATATCATGATAACACATTTGCACTTGTAGCTAAAATGAATGCCATTATATTAATGATTGCATTAGCTACTAAGTACAATTTGAAATTAGATCGGTTGGATGTCAACATTTTTGAATGGTGAATTAAAAGAAGAAGTGTATCTTGTTCAACTAGAAGGTTTTGTAAAGAAATGAAAAGAACATCTTGTATCCATATTAAAGAAAGAACTATATGGTCTCAAACAAGCTCCCATATCATGCTATGTAAAAATTGACACTTTCTTCTTCCAGCAAGGTTTCATCAAAAGTCAAAGCAATCCAAATCTTTACATAAAGAAAGACAGAAATGGGGATGTTCCTTTGATTCATTGTATGTTGATGATTTAATCAAACAAGGAGTGCTACAAAATTGATTGATGGGATCAAAAGGTAGTTATGATAGGGATTTCAAATGAAGGATTGAAATGAAAGATCTTAGTTAGATGCATTATTCTTTAGGCATTGAGGTTTGGAGGGAAGATGGTAAGACTTCAATTACTCAAAGTATATAAACAAATTAATTAGAGGATTCAATATGAGTGAATGTAACCCAATGTCTACTCCATTAGAAAAAAAAATTAAAATTTTGCAATGATGATTATACAAAATAAGTAAATGGTACTTTGTATAGCATGTCAGTGGGAAGTCTAAACTATTTAATCACAATATTTTATATTCAATATTCATTTAGCATACTTAGTCAATTCATGGCTACACCATATGACAATCACAGGAAATAAGATAAGAGAGTCATTCGATACTTGAAAGGGATTGTAGATTTTGGTATTGAATATACTAATCAATTGAATGTTGAGTTGATAGGTTATTCAGATCTAGAGAATATGAAATCCACCATTATATATGCATTCAGTATAGGATCCATAATTGTATCTTGAAGTAGCAAGAAGTGACAGAGTGTTTCCTTGAGTATAAAGCATTATGAACCTATGAAGCAATTGGGATAAGGAATATTCTTGAAGACATGGGAGAAAAGTAAGGAGTGACTACATCTATAAAATGTGATAATCAAAGCGCAATAAAATTTTGTAGCAAAACAATTAAAAGTTGGAATATATGTGGTTCAATTTCAATGAATTTTGTAGCAAAACAATTAAAAGTTGGAATATATCTCATTCAATTTCAATGTGAGATATAATATCATAATTAAAATTTATTTCCTTAATTGTAATTTCCAATAATTGTAATTATAATCATAATTAAAATTTATCTCTTTAATTGTAATTTGTTTCTTTATTTTTTAATGATAATCTCTTTAATTATAAAATTGAAATTTACTTCTTTAAAATTTTAGCTAATTTTTTTTTTATTATTAATAAATTTTAAAGAACTTATTCGTGATAAGTAGTGAAAAAAACAATGCACCACAATACACACGTTGGTGTATATACTCCCCGAGACTTGTTTCACTGTAAACGATACCTTGCAAATAATAATATCGCCATTGCTCATCAGCTTTCACACGGACGACTTTATGCGATCTTTAATCTCCACCACCCATTTCTCAATATTCAATTTATTGTGGCGTACATGGCTTTCTTTTATTGAGAGCAATTAGTGTTTGAAGGCTACTTCTTCTGGTTTCTGCAGTCCCTTCAACTTCATGGAACCGACATTCCAGGGCGGACATTTCTCTCATGAACTTGTTGATTAGCAGACTCTATAATCAACCTCGCCTTGTGCAAACGGACAATCTCAAACAAGCTCATAAACACCCAATCTCCACCCTTTGTCTCTCGTTCTCAATTAGCATTCGCATCTCCCAATCATCAATTCTTATAACACCAACACCACTGGTTTCATGGCAATTTTCCTTCTTTAAAATTCGGGGTTTCAAGTCAGGGTTTTCACCTTTGGGATTTTGATATCTCAATGCTCTTAAAGTTTTACATTACTCTACCATACTGCATAGTGTACAAAGTTTTTCGTTACTCTGCCATGTTGCACAGTCTACAGTGTGGTTGAACAATATTATGCACTATAGGTCCAAGAAATGTTTTGGCTTTGTCGACGTGTAGTTCAATGCATGCAGCTCTTGATTATTTAGGGCATTAACATCATGTGTTTTGGCTTTGTGTGCATGTAGTATTAAGCAAGAAAAAATTATGTTAAATGAAATGTTTTGGCTTTGTCTTCCTGTAGTCTTATGCATGCAGCTTGGAGTATTTAGGGCATTACTATCAATTGCTTTGGCTTTGTCTCAAAAAAATAAGTTAAAATGTATGTTAAATTTATTTTTAATAATATTGAAAATTTATGTTAAATTACTGTGATGTGTGTTTTGAGCTTTGTCTTAAAAATTTATGTTAAATTTATTATTAACAATATTGAAAATGTTTAGTATATAGTTGGTAGTGGACAAGAATGGAACACTGGCATGAAAGATCTAGATGTCAGATGTGTATAGGAAGGATTTAGATAGCATCCTTTCTAGATTTTATATTTCATAGTGTAATTTATTTCTATAAATAGAAAGGAAATGTTACAAATAAAAGATTGACACACAACGACTCATAAAGATTATTTGCATTCATTTCTATTTATAGAAATAAATTAAATTATTAGGTGTAAAACCTAGAAATGTCCACTATTTAGATTCTTTCTACCAATATTCTTCTAGTTGACATCACAGTGATTATCTACTCCAATTGTTTCATTTATTGTGGTATTCGACTTATCCCTTAGCAAGAATTTAATAAACATTATCAATGATCTTCATTTATTATAGGTAGTGATGTTAACATTATCCATGTTTTCCACTTTAAGTATTATGCCTAATTATATACTTATTTACATCATATTAAGGCTCAATGTATACACACCTATCACCCTTTTTAAGGTCTTTACACTTTTTTCTTTTGTTTTTTCACTCGAAAAAAATAGTTTCACTGTTATTCTATTAGAATCAAATGAAACTTTCAGTTACGTATATTTCTAGGAAATATCGATCAAAAAGATCATATATTCTTTCCTTCCTTCACATTTTACACTGTAGTATCGTTATAATTCCAAAATGGGACATATACATAATTAACAAAAAGGTACAACTTCAACCTAGCAAATGTGTAATTTTCCGGCTCTAACAGTGGTTTCATCAACCATTTCTTCATAATAGAGCCATCTTGTATTGTCTTTGAGTGATGTATTGACTTTGAGTGACTTTTTTGAAAGCTTGTCTACTACTTTGTTGAACTGCCTGTGTATGTGCATAAAATTGATAGTATCAAATCCAGTCTTTAATCTTCTGATTTTGTCTTTCTAGTTGCTGAGATAAATTGGATTCAAGTTGGATTTGTCATTTATCCAATCAATAGTGACCTTTGATTCACCTCCAACCATCAAATTTTTTTATAGAAAGATAGGAAGAGAGAAAAATGATTCCCCAAAGACCCATAAGTTCCTCTTTCATATCGTTACCTGTGCCTCCAGTGAAATGTTCTTTGATAGTGTGATTAGTAGAGAGTTTTAGATAAATCCCAATTCCACAAATATTATATGCAGTTTCACCATCAAAAAATCCAATAGGATTATCATCAAAATAGATTGGATTTAGTATTAAATCCAATTTATCTTCATCCTCTTTGACTGAGTATTCTTTGAAAGAAAGAATAATTTTGATGATTATCATAGGATCCAATCTGTTCCAGTTCTCAAACAGTATTATGTTTCTAAATTTCCAGATGCCCCAAAAGACCAAAAATGGTATGTGTCTTAGTTTTGGGTATTGTAAGAACCAATGTTTCAAATTTACATGTATAGCAGAGCATTTCCATTCATAATCAATCTTCAGAAATTTTATCACTTCATTCAAAAAATTTTGTGTTTTTGGACGGTCTACAAAAACATGATTAGTGGTTTCTTCATTCTTTAAGAAGAGGTTATGGACCGAGGGTCCAATGCCTTCTCTCTTTTGATAATTTACTCTGGCAAGGATGTAGTCCTTAAGGCACATCCACATAAAGAAGACCGATTTTATTGGAATATTCAAACCCCAAATAGCTTTCTACCACAATTTCTTCTCTTCCAAAATGTTAAAAATTAATATGGATTGATAAGCTATTTTGGAAGTGATTGTACCTGATTCCTTACACTATCCATTATAGTCATCTTGATATCATTTTTTAGGTCCATTCAAAAAATGTATCACAAAAAATATTCATATGTTTCTTTATTTTCAACATAACACAGGAAACACGCATTGGTAATGCCAAGAGCACCATCATCTTCACATGAAACAATCACACCAATCCTTAATCATAGAGGAAACTATAAATTGACCACACACATAAGAGTAAACATCAATATTCACAATACATATTCAATCCTTAACAATGGCATAGTAATGTTGATAAAACGAAACTTATTTTTCAAATCATTTTAGTGTTTTCTCCTTTATCATAAACCCGCACCATTGAATAAGACTAATAATGTGTTTTAATTAATTTCACATTCCACTTTTCTAAGTGTGAAACATTTATCCCTCCATAGTGTTTACAAAAAACATCATGCATTATATTTCATCCAACTCCATGCCATAAATATGCACATCTCTTGTGTAGATAATTTGCATAGGTTCTAGATTTTTGCTAATAAAATGCATCCTATATTTGAACATGATTTTTTCCATGTTTATCACCTTCACCTACACAGCCATTAGAACAACTAGTAGAAGAAACATCATCATTTAGATTATTCTCGACTTTACCATTAAAAGCATTGTATCCAAAGACCATATATTTAAGTCTAATTTCCAACTGAAATGGTTATAGGATTCTTTCCTCAAATTTTCCTAACTCATTTCCATTATCTTCAATCTTTTCAAGTAGTTTTGAACCAATACCCCTATCAAAGAGACCAATTTTCTTTTCATTATCATTTAACCTAATTTCTTCTAGAACATCTTTCTCTTTCCCTTCAACTTCATGGAACTGACATTGCAGGGCAGACATTTCTTTTATGATCATGTTGATTAGAAGAGTCTATAATCAACCTCGCCTTGTGCAAAGGGACAATCTCGAACAAGCTCATAGATGCCCAATAAGGATGTATCGTCGACTTCTCCACCCTTTGTCTCCCATTCTCAATTAGCATTCACATCTCCCAATTATCAATTCATATAACACCAACACCATTGGTTTCATGGTGGTTTTCCTTCTTTAAACTTTGGGGTTTCAACTCAGGGTTTTCACCTTTGGGATTTTGATATCTCAATGCTCTTAAAGTTTTATGTTACTCTACCATGTTGCATAGTGTACAAAGTTTTTCATTACTCTGCCATGTTGCACAGTCTACAATGTAGTTGAACAATATTCTCCACTATAGGTCCAAGAAATGTTTTGGCTTTGTCTCCGTGTAGTTCAATGCAGGCAGCTCTGGAATATTTAGGGCATTAACATCATATGTTTTGGCTTTGTATGCCTGTAGTATTAGGTAAGAAGAACTTATGTTAAATGAAATGTTTTGGTTTTGCCTGCCTGTAGTCTTATGCATGCAACTTGGAGTATTTAGGCCATTACCATCAATTGTTTTGGGTCTCAAAAGTTTAAGTTCAAATGTATGTTGAATTTATTGTTAATAACATTGAAAATTTATGTTAAATTATTGGGATGTGTGTCAGGGGCTTTGTCTAAAAAATTTAAGTTAAAATTCATGTTAAATTTAATGTTAATAACCTTGAAAATGTTTAGTATATCGTTAGTAGTGGACAAGTATGGAACACTACATTAAATGGAATACTTGGAATACATAATTAATGTGATGTGTAGAAAGGATGTCGGTACATAATTATTGTGATGTGTGTCTGAAGGATGTTGGATGTGTATGTGAAGGATGTAGGCATGAAGGATCTATATGTCTGATGTGTATAGGAAGGATTCCCATAGGAAGGATCTAGATAATGTCCTTTATGGATTCTATGTTTCATACTGTAATTAATTTCTATAAATAGAAAGGAAATGCTACAAATAAAAAATTGGCACACATAGTCCCATAAATATTATTTGCATTCATTTCTATTTACAGCAATGAATTAGATTGTGAGGTGTAAAACCTAGAAGTGTCCATCATTTAGATTCTTTTTGCCAATATTCTTCTAGTAGACATTAGAGTGATTTTCTACTCCAATTGTTCCATTTATTATGGTTTTATAGACTTATCCCTTAGCAACAATTTAATAAACATTATGAGTGTTCTTGATTTATTACAGGTAATGATGTTGACCTTATCCATGTTTTCCTCTTTAAGTGGTATGCCTGATTATATACTTATTTAAAACATATTAAGGCTCACTCTATACACACCCGTCACCCTTCTTAAGATATTTACGATATCCATTATAGATGTTACCTAATGGGTCTTCATATAATTCTTTAGGTCCATTCAAAAAATATATCACAATAAATATTCATGTGTTGTTTTCTTTTCAACATAACAAGGGAAACAAGCATTAGTAATGCCAAGAGAACCATCATCTTCATATGAAACAACCACATAAATCCTTGATTATAGAGGAAACTATGACCACACACATCTAAGAGTAAACATCAATAATTACAATCCATATTCAACCCTTAACAATGGCATACTAATGTTGATAAAAAGAAACTTATTTCTCAAATCATGTTACTGTTTTTTCCTTTATCATAAACCTGCACCATTGAATGAGCCCAATAATGTGTTTTAATTAATTTCACATTCCACTTTTATAAGTGTGAAACATCTATCCCTCCATAGTGTTTACAAAAATATCATGCATTAGATTTCATCCAACTCCATGCCATAAATATGCACATCTCTTGTGTAGATAATATGCATAGATCCTAGATTTTTTCTAACAAAATGCATCCTATCTTTGAACCTGATCTTGTCCATGTTTGGCACCTTCACCTACATAACTATTAGAACAACCAATAGAAGAAACATCATCATTTAGATTATTCTCAACCTCACCATTAAAAACATTGTATCTAAAGGCCAAATATTTAACTCTAATTTCCAACTAAATTGATTATAGGCTTCTTTGCTCAAATTTTCCTAGCCCGTTTCCATTATCTCCCATCTTTTCAAGTAGTTTTGAACTAATACCCCTATCAAAGAGACCATTTTTTTTTTTCATTATCATTTAACCTCATTTCTTCTAGAGCATCTTTGATTGTTTGTGTATTAATAGTTTCAACTTGTTTTTTCTTTACTTCACCCTTCAATGTTTTCATCATGGTGTCGATGCTAGGAGCTACCATCCTAAACCTACCCCTCGGTTTCTTATACTCGACAAGATACTGTGTGGGTTTGTGCAACCATGATCTAGAAACAATCATGGTGGAAAAAATGTTATAAGTGAGCTACTATTGTACCTCTTTCTCTTGCCCTTGAACTTCATGGAATTAACATTCCAGGAAAGACATTATCTCATAATCCCAATTATTATATATGCCAGTGCCCCTTTATTGTTGAACATGATAAGTCAACNAAAATTTCTTTCATTTTATAAGAAGATTACTTAGTAATCAATAAATCATACCTTTAACATTTAACTTGTAGTAATACATTTAACCAATAAATATACAATCAGATAAATGAAACAGTGACATGGTGATTTTTCATGAGGAAACCCAAAAGGGACAAACCTCTTCTTCTTATGAATGAAAGGCAAGATCCAACTCTTCTTTACATTCTTATTTTATCTAAGATACAACCCAGATGAGTCTGCTACCTCTGTCTCTTCAGCACCTACTGAATGGAAGCTACAACTCCCATATTTACAAGAACCAACTTGTACAGAGACTTTTACAGTCTCCCCTTTCTCCTCCCTCCCACCCTGAAATCATTCTTTGTCACTAAGAACCTGCAAACCAACTCTTTATCTTCTATGTGAAATATTAAGCATTCAAATCCTCTCTGTACAATTCATTCTTGACCAGACCACTTAGATTTATAAATATGTGTATGTGTCTTCCCTCCTCTGTCTTCTCTCTTCCTCAAATTTTACAGAGCCATATATCTTCCATAATCCATTTTCTTCTTTTTTGTTTTCTTGCAACATTCACTTTATATATATTCATGTATCATCAACACATACAATCGAACCCTCAGGCTTCAAAGAATTAGTTACAATAACTGAATAACTTCCTTACAGTAATTCTTATTGGCCAAGGCATAAAGACGAACAATATCCACATGATCAGTTTAAACATTTAACCAGCATCATTCGATGAACATACATCTTTTTTAATTTTTCAGCACAGAATAACCATTGAGCGCTTTGGCAAACCACTTGTGCTAACCCATATGTCCATTGGCCGTGACCACAGGTTAATCAAAATGCATTTCGCATTTCGCATTTCGACAATTCGACAATCATGTGTCGAAGAGTCTTGACACTTCAAGTTACGAAACCCCGAAATAGAGCTTAGCTTCATGCTAGCTCCTCCCTCTCACATGACCATTCGTGGTAGCCACTACCTACACCAAAAAGGTATTTCGACGTTTCACATTTCATCGTTTCATCATTTCTTATGATGAAGTGTTTC
Organism: Picea engelmannii; assembly: GCA_009831015.1. Taxonomy (NCBI): domain Eukaryota; kingdom Viridiplantae; phylum Streptophyta; class Pinopsida; order Pinales; family Pinaceae; genus Picea; species Picea engelmannii. The sequence continues at coordinate 328,759 of ML786788.1, read as the reverse complement.
AATACTCTAAGTCATGAACCTCGAAAATTTCAGTGTTTCGCATTTCGGCATTTTGACATTTTGCATTTTGGCATTTCTGAGATGAAGTGTTTCGACACTCCAAGTGATGAAACCCGAAATGATTTGATGGATTCACATTTGATATGGTGGAAATAGATCGGATGGTTCTTGTTAACTTCTCGAGGACAGATCAACGGTCATATACAACTCTTATATTACTCCTCCAGTGTTTAATCCAACGGATATGACTTAATCATTCATCGAGATGGATGGCTATCGTGGTTTCGATATTTTGGCATTTGGGACATCGTGATGTTGAAGTTTTTGCTTACCATGCAAAAATCCCGAAATAGAAACTCCCAGAATCCTGAAATAGCAACTCCTAGAATCATGTGAAGTGTGTCCCTTTCAGCATTTCAACATTCGGGACTTTGTGATGTTGGAGTTTTTGCTTACCATGCAAAAAATCCCAAAATAGAAACTCCTAGAATCCTGAAATAGTAATTCCTGGAGTGACGATCTCCAAAATTCAAGATGTGCCTGTGTAAACTAATCCACGGTGCCTGTACAAACTGAACAACAAACTCCCCCTTTTATAACACCTCCGACCATCAACCCCATGGTCGGGCCAACACTACTACGCAGAAAAACACTTCTGTAACACATTATGCATTCTAATGAACTTAAAATGCTTAATTGCAGTTAAACATAGAATGACTACTAGCATTTTAGGGTTAATGAAAAGAACAATAATTCATATGCACAACAAAATACATGATAACATTGCAAGAATCACAGGTATGCAATTTAATTAATTACAAAATTACATAATCACATCTCTTGTGTAGATAATATGCATAGATCCTTGATATTTTCTAACAAAATGCATCCTATCTTTGAACCTACTTTTGTCCGTGTTTGACACCTTCACCTACACAACCATTAGAACAACCAATAGAAGAAACATCATCATTTAGATTATTCTCAACCTTACCATTAAAAACATTGTATCTGAAGACCAAATATTTAACTCTAATTTCCAACTAAATTGATTATAGGCTTCTTTGCTCAAATTTTCCTAGCTCGTTTCCATTATCTCCCATATTTTCAAGTAGTTTTGACCCAATACCCCTATTAAAGAGACCAATTTTCTTTTCATTATCATTTAACCTCATTTCTTCTAGAGCATCTTTGATTGTTTGTGTATTAATAGTTTCAACATGTTTTTCCATTACTTCACCTTTCAATGTTTTCATCATGGTGTCAATGCTAGGAGCTACCATCCTAAACCTGCCCCTCAGTTTCTTCTACTGGACCAGATATTGCGTGGGTTTGTGCAGCCATGATCTAGAAACAATCATGGTGGAAAAAATGCTATAAGTGAGCTACTACTATACCTCTTTCTCTTGCCCTTGAACTTCATGGAATTAACATTCCAGGCAAGACATTTCTCTCATAATCCCAATTCTTATATATGCCAGTGCCCCTTTATTCTTGAA
>ML786788.1:285167-321295 GCA_009831015.1 Picea engelmannii | reverse complement strand
TTGTGGTATGTAGAACGTCACATAACTCCTCACGGTTTGAGAGTTATGGCCTTACAAAGTTGGAGGACCCTCATATGTCATCTAGAAGCCCCAAAAGGTCAAAGTAATCAAAGTGGTTTAAGAGATTTTAAAAGGTAAATAATGAAGTGAAGTGATGAGTGTATTATAATTCAATTTGAATACAAAATAAATTATTTCAATAATAATTTTAATGGAGAAATTAGAAGTGGACCCAACCCTAAAATAAGGAAAGTGGGGCCAAGTGACCTAGAAGATGTTTTTAAGGAAGCTACTTGGAGAGTATAAATAAGAGGCAAGGCTCTCTCATTTGAATCAAACTTGATCATATTGAATATCTATATGTGTCTGAGGTTTACAAATGATATATAAGCCGAAATTCTGAGGAAAGTGAAGAAAAGAAGGCTGAAATGCAAGGAAGGATAAATTCTTTTGATGGTGCTTTCTAAGGTATGTTATTTTCACGTCATCTCACCATTTTCGCTATAAATTTTTTTATATAATGATTCAGATCCTGAAATTGCTATGAAAGTGAGAAAACATATCCAAGTATCTGTGTCTAAAAATACATCTTGTGGGTCGTTGTATTTTGAGAGTTACGCTCTGTGGAAAATAGGGTTTGTGGCCAGTCCTGAAACTAGTCAAAATCAGGTGTTTCGGGTAAAAACGTTATAAATTATTCATAACAGATAAAAATTTAGTGAGACAAAATGATTTGGTTAGGGTATAGCTTGTATTATTCTGTGTAATATTTTCCTATCATTTCATTAAAAAAAAATTGTGGGGCACGCTCTACAAGGTCGCTCTCTAGAATAAGCCAGAATTCAGTAAGGTATGTCATTTTTGCTATAACTCCTTTTATGAGAGGTTCCAAGTAGTGCCACTTGGAAGAATTTCATAAAGCACACTGAAGAACATTGTGTATCAGTTTAATATCTTTATACATTACAGGTTCAAAGTTATCATTACTTCAAGTTAGGGTTGTTGACTAATCCAAAACTAGGCATGTGAGACTAAAGAAAAGTTTGATGAAAATGATAGTCTCTTCTTTTTAAAAGTTAAGGAAAGTTTGTAGGAATGTGATCATATACACCAGGTCTATTACAAAGCTATAAATCAGATTTGGCTGATGAAATTGATGAGGTCTTTTGGTTCAGGTACATGTTGAGTACATGGTTCAGACAAGTAGTTGATGAGTTGGTGCACATACATGAGGTGTATAGTTGATGATGTTGGTACATATTGATGAGTCATAGTTGATGAGTAGTTGACACATGATTGGTACACACTTGGTTATGGTACAGGTTGGTGCATGGTTGATGCATTTGTTTAAGGTACAGGTTGATTACAGGTTGGTGCATGGTTGATGCACTTGTTTATGGTACAGGTTGATTATAGGTTGGTGCATGGTTGATGCACTTGTTTATGGTATAGGTTGATTACAGGTTGAGGTATAGGTTGATGCATGGTTCAGGCTTATTGGTACAGGTTTACAGCAGTATATCTCATAGTAATAGTGTGACAGTGGTTCCATCATTCTACTTCTACTTCAGGGTGGTAGGACGGGGCAAGGACAGGTGGTTGTAGCCACCTTTCGGTTGCAGCCGGAGAACATTGGGGGTTGTAGCCTCCTTCTGGTTGTAGCCAGAGATTTGGAGAGTTGGAGCTTCCCTCAGGTTGTAGCCTGAGAAACTAGGAGGTTGGAGCCTCCTTCCAGTTGGATCTGGAAAACAAAGGAATTTGGTGCTTCCAATGAATGTAATTCTTCAAGACATATAAGAAAAAGCATTCTGTGGTTTTCTCTCAATTTGGGTTTCCATGTAAAACACTGGTGTACTGTGCATGTGTGTGATTGTTTATTTATTACTTCTCATTATTGGATAATAATTCTACATTGATATAACATTTGAAGAAAAATGATTATAATTACGTTATTACTGATTCACCCCCCCTCTCAGTAATCCAACACTAACTTCTGTTACATTCCTTGGCACTGACCATTCTCTAATGTATTCAATCTTCTCAAGGTCTACTGCTATCCCATCCTTCGAGATAATATGTCCCAAGTAATGGATCCATTCCTAATAAAATGAGCACTTTCTCAGCTTGGCATACAGTTGATGCTCTCTTAGCACTTGCAACACCATCCTCAGATGTTGTTCATGTTCTTCTTTGGTCCTGGAATACACTAGAATTTCATCCAGGAAGATGATGACAAACTTATCTAGATAGTCCCTGAATACTCCATTCATCAAGCTCATAAAAACAGTGGGTGCATTTGATAGTCCAAACGGCACCACTGTGAACTCGTAATGACCATACCTTGTTCTTCATCTTTTATTATTACTTGGTGATATCTCGATCTTAGATCTATTTTCCAAAATATCTTTGCATCCTTCAACTGATCGGAGAGATCATCAATCCTCGACAAAGGATACTTGTTCTTCACTGTTACTTTGTTCAATTTCCTGAAATCGATGTACAATCTCAACATTCTGTCGTTCTTCTTTACGAACAGGACTGGGGCACCCCAAGGTGACATGCTTGGGCATATATACCCCTTATTCAGAAGTTCTTCAAGCTGTAGCTGCAACTCTTTCAATTCTGGAGCACTCATCCTGTACAGAGCCTTTGACACTGGAGCTGCTCCAGGCATCAAGTTTATAGAGAAATTGATATCCCTTTTCAGAGGTTGTCTAGGTACTTCCTGGAATACATATTTGAACTCTTTAAGTACCTCATGATCCTCAATACTTGCCACCTTATCCTTAGGCGTTTCCCCCACTTGGGATGCAAATAATTGACAACCTTTTCTGTAGCACTTCTTCAGTTGCATTGTTGAGATTTGTTTAACAGTAATAACTCTAGGAATTTGTTGGACAACTCTCTGATTCTCTTCTTCATCTAAGAAAGTGAAGGCCTTGTTTCGGTAGTCCAAGATGGCATGGTGCTGGCCCAACCAGTCCATCCCAATTAGACATCCATAAGAGCCTAACAACAGAATGTTCAAATCGGCCTTCGTGCTCAGTCCATTCATGTCTACAGGACATGACTTGACTAAATCTATGACTTTCCTCTTGGTTCATGTAGCTAGCTGCACTAACCAAGACTTTTCATGTTTTCTTCTTATCAAATGAAAACTTTATACCACTCTAGGGTCTATATAACTATGGCTAGCCCCTGAATCAACTAAAATAGTAAATGGTTGGTTTTTTATCATACCTTCTACTTAAATCATGTGCGACTGATACTCATCTTTCTTGTTGTCTAGGGCTGCGTAGATCCTTGGAATTATACTGCCCATGTCCTCCATTGTTTCATCTTGCTAAACATTGTGGAGAACTCTTACTTTATCATTTCTGTGGGGGCAATCTCTGTACCTATGGTTTTCTTTACATCCCCAAAATTCCATATATGGTAGCCTTGACATTTTCCCACTCACTTCAACCTTCCTGGGATCTCTAAGAGATGCTTGTTCTTGAAGACTATTTCTGAAAAAGGGTGGTTTATTTCCCTTCCGCCTCTATTCTTTCCTGAAATTTTTTTGGTCATCCCAAGCCTTCCGAAAGGTAGGATTTTCTTTTTGTTGCTCAAATAATCACTTCTCTCTTCTTATCATTTCTTCCATAGTATTTGGGTCATCATACTGAATCTTGTCCCCAATAGGAGGCGGTAATCCACTCAGTTATCTCTTAATCTTGACAGACTCATCTTTGATGAACGAAACATAATTTAGTAATTCCAAAAACTTTCGTTCATACTCATCAATGGTCTTGTCCTCCAGCTTGAGTTCAAAGAACTCTTTCATCTTTCTGTCATAATATCTTTTAGTTAAGTATTTCCTCTCGAAATACCTCTTGAATTGTTTCCATGTGATGTCCCTTTCCCTGATGTGTTGCACCTGCACAAGTTGATCCCACCACATGGATGCCTTTCCCTTCAGTTGATACATGGAAATCCTTCCCTCTACATGAGAGGAATAATTCTGCAGTTGAAAGTATTTACTCATACCCAACAACCAAGTTTCGACATCTTCCTCCTTCTTATGTTCTCCATCGAATCGTGGAGGCTTGATCTTGTTCATTTCCCCTTTCAATTCATCCATCCCAGATCTCCTATGATTTCTGGTAGGATATGGTCTTGAAATACCGTGTGCTTACCTACTAGAATGCTTTAGGGAGTGAAAACAATGTTTGATGACACTCCTTGATCTTCTTTTTCTCTCAGGGGTCTTGCGACTCTCTGTCTTACTTGAGTCACTCTCCTTTTTCAATTTATTTTCTATTCTTTCCAGACTCTTCAACATCCTTAAGTTGAATTCACCCTACCTATCCCTGACTTTCATGAGCTTTCGGCTATCATCTCGGTGAACCTGGGCATCTCTCTGCAATCTTTCAATGATTTTCATCATATGTCCTTCCTTATCCATCTCTTTTTCTTGTCCATTAGAGTTTGACCCTTCGACTCCCAAGTTGACATTCCTTCCTTCTTTTTCGTTCTCTGAATTGGAGGCAATATACACCTCTTCCATTATCTTCTCTCAATGACAACCTTATTCAGTTTTGGTACTTGCTAAGCTTCTGCAAACACATGTGCAGACAATAGGGATTTGTCAGGTCATCATTCTTAGCAAATTCCACACATTCAAAACCATTCCAATTTAAGAAAATTCTTCGACTTCACAAATTTTCTGAGTTCTGCTCGGCTCTGTAATTTTCGGGTTATAGATCCCTCTTTTTCCCTACCCTCATAACCAAAGGTTGTGACCAAATGCTAGACTACTAGGTGATACTTGGGCTTTCGAACTTCGAAGAGTTTAAGGCACACACATCTATCTCCCAGAGTTTCGATTTACCAAATTCGCATAAATCAGGTGGATCGATGGCCCACGTTTACCCAACATCCAATGGTTAAAATCCACTATGGTTCTTCCATCTTCGAATATTTTGGGACTTTGAGACTTCGGGTTTCAGGTTTTTCGTTCCTTGAGGCTCTCATACTCACTTCCCTTTCCAACCCCCAACTTTCGAAAATTTGATTTCCTTACCATCTGGGCCCACAACATAGTTGTCTCCCACCAAGGTAGTGACACATGGTGTCCTTAAGAAGCTCCACCTCACTCCCAGCGATGTCATGGGGCCCCACTACTTTCACTTTTTGTTTCGGAGTTTCGGGCATAAGGAGTTCATGCATCCACACATCTCAAACTTTCATTTGCCGAAATTATGAAATTACGGTCTATCATCTACTTTATCCAATGGTCCTGATTCCCCACGATTTGACGACTCAGATCTCATTGACATTTCACGTATCATGATTTTGGGTGTCAGGAGGTTGAAGGATTTTCCACCTTCGTCCTCCATATTCATGAAATGTCAATTTCTTTCTGGACAATTAACGGTCCAGATCTCTCTTAGATCAATGGTTGTGATCCAATAATGAATTTTCATTTCATGAATTCTCACGAACTCATCCTTAGACCATTTCAAGTCACAAGTCAGTGAAGGGTTGATTGCTCTCCATGCATCCTTTCCGATGGACAGTCCTAACAAATTCATGATTTCGCGTATCACAATTTCCACATTCCTGTGTAACTCCAAAGGGTTTTAAACCTTGTGCATGTTCTCCAGATTTGATGGTCGTGAGGGTTCTCCTTTGCTCCCGAACAGATTCTATGGATCCAACACTTTTGGTGTGGAGTTCTCTCTATCCCTATGGCCATATAACACACCAGCTGTAGTTTTATAATACCGCTACACCTCTTGAGCTTTGTAACATGTTCAAGTAGTCCGTTGACACTCAGAAACATTCTGAGGTCTAAAATTAGTCCTCCAAACACAATTTATTCTCAAAACCTCAATCCAAAGACCACTTATTTGGCCCATCTAGGCTCAACATTGAAACTAGGCTCTGATACCATATTGTAACACCCTCGGCCATCAACCCCACGGTCGGGCCAACTCTACTACGTGGAAAAACACTTCTGTAACACATTGTGCATTCTAATGAACTTAAAATGCTTAATTACAGTTAAACACATAATTATTGCTAGCATTTCAAAGTTAATGGAAATAACAATAATTCATATGTGCAACAAAATACGTGATAACATTGCAAGAATCACAGGTATGGAATTTAATTAATTACATAAATAAAAAACATAGTGCACTTATCTTTGAAACTGTCACGCACCACCAACTATGTGTAGATATTCCATGAACCTCCCAGCCTTAGACCATGCTGCTCATCACTCTCAGCAGTAGGTCACCCCCGAGCTGGGACTAAGCTCCACCAAGTAAGGAATCCTTTGCTAGGTAAATTTTACAGGAAGAATTCACGTATAAGAAGGAGGATTATCTCCCAGGAACCACTTATGCCCACTACCCACAGAATCTCCTTCCCCACATGCCTGTTCCACCCCAGGAGTATACACCTTCTCTATCACCTAGACAGTCCTTTGGCTGCGAACCTCCCTTGCCTTAGGCTTCAGCAACAGACCAGACAGGAAATCTCCGAGCTTTGTGGCAGTTACATGGTTCCTTCCAAGATCTCTCTCCTTCCTCCGCACACTCTCTCACCTGGAGAGAGTCACTCACAAGCTTGGTAAAACCTGCCTCTTCAACAACAATCACCTCCCTCACCTAGAGAAAGGTTACACACAGGTCATACAACCAGTTTCCTTAATGTCGTTCCCGTAGAAAGCATAAAAAAAACAAGGCTCAACAATGATCATACAACAACAACAAACCACACCCAGCCAAGAACTGTGTGGCTGCCACAGTCAACTGGGACAACAAACACAGGTTTCCCAAACAGATGATAGACAGCTGCTTCAACCCAACTAGGCTCAACAATTACGGGACATTCAGTTTTCCCAACCATCCATATAGAACAGACTCACGGTTCTAGGTTTCGGGGATGCATGATAAAAAATCCATGCAAAGGTCGAACACAGGCTTAACGATTTTGACAGAGGGTGTATTGGCTCCTCCAGAAATCAACATAGGCCTTTTTTTGGTTGCAGAGTTGTGTGAGGGTATTCTTGCAGAGGTCATACGGGATTCCTAGTTTAGACAGTCGATGGTAGAATGGAGGAGGAACCCCCATCATGGCTCAACTCAACAGTTTTAACTACATGCACTTGGGTTGACACTTTTCACCCATGAATCTCATTCCTTCCCATTTGGACGTCACTCATCGTTCCAAAGAACTTAGGATAAAACATCGCATTTACACAGCTTTAGAATAGTAATAATTTAATATTATTCTCAAGGTTTTAAGCCCCCTCATCTTAGCCCCTCTTCCAACCTCTTAGCCCCCTCTCCCTTACCTAGGCTTTGTGGATGCTTAGGCCCCCATCACTCATTCATCGTGGTCGGTCCGCATGCAAATATGTTTTGTATTAATACTGTCCATAATTACATGTACAAAAATTAGGATCCTAGCCTTCGACACTTAGGCTCCCTAGCCTAATAACACATAAGCCCACTATCTTATATGACTTGGCTCAGCAGCCCTATAAACTTGAATTATAGTTCATAAACAAGCTTTATACTTCATAGATATGATTTACAACAGGGCTCAATCTTGTCGACATTACACCTTTGGAATTTTAAAGTTTGACATTGTCTGTGAAAACGGATCCACGGTGCCTATGCAAACTGACCAAAAAACTCCCCCTTTGGCATTTTAAAGTTTGACATTAATGACAAAAACAAGTCCTGTGCAAACTATGCAAGCTGCAATTCCTACCAATAAACTCCCCCTTTGGCATTGATGGAAAACTTTAAATCTCTTCTCCCTATTTTGACATCTATGGAAAAGGAATCAACCATACTCCCCCTGAGAAAAAGAAAGTCACTTGCAAAGATGTATCATTTCAATAGCAACTCTCCCTAGCAATAATAGTCAATAAACCTGTGCAGTTTATTCTTATACTGAAGCCCTTGCAATCTTTGAGAATGAAATGAAATTACAGAGGGTAAACCCCCAACTGATCCCTGAGACTTTAAAATTTCATTTTAGGTAAATATTTAATAAATACATCTGCAATTTGATCCTTTGTGCCAACATATTCCACTTTAATAACTTTAGACATAACCTACTCTCTTAGAAATAAAATTTAATGGGAATGTGCTTTGTTTTTGAATGCATAACAGGATTTTTAGAAATACTAATTGCATTGGTATTATCACAGAAGATAGGTATAGGTTCATCATAATGAATATGTATATCTTCTAGCATCTATTTCATCCATAGAACCTGAGTGCAACAAGTTGCAACTGCTATGTATTCTGCTTCATCAATAGACAGAGACACCGCTGATAGTTTTTTACTTGACCAACTTACAAGACATCCTCCAAGAAAAAATAATGCTCCACTAGTACTCTTCCTGTCATCAACACAACCTGCCCAATCAACATCAGTGAAAGCATATAAATCAAGTTGATTACCTATAGGATACCACAAACCATACTTTGTTGTCCCCTTAAGATATCTGAAAATTATTTTGACTGCAAGTAGATGAGAAGTTTTTGGTGAAGCCTGAAACTTGCCAACTTGACAAATTGCATGCATAATATTAGGTCTTGTAGCTGTAGCATAAAGAAGACTACCAATCATAGATCTGTATACCATCTGATCAACATCTTTAGTATCATTAAACTTACTTAATTTACAACCAGTAACCATGGGAGTGCCAACTAGTTTAGGATCTTCCATCTGAAATTTCTTAAAAATTTCATTGATATACTTGGTTTGAGAAATGTAAATAACTTTATCAGATTGAGTAATTTTCAATCCTGAGAAAAAAATCATTTCTCCTAGCATGGACATCTTAAACTCTTTCTACAAACTTTCAACAAACCGTTTACTGAGCCTATTATCATCACTACCAAAAATGATATCATCTACATATATCTCAACAATGATCAGGCTATCATTTTCTTCTTTAATATATAGATTACTATTAGTGTTACCTTTCCTGAATCCTTACTGCCTCAAGTAATTGTCAAGTCTGGAATACCAAGCCCTTGGTGCTTGCTTCAGGCCATACAATGTCTTTTTCAACCTGTAAACATATTGTTATGCTTCTTGTACTTGAAAACCATCTGGTTGTTCCATATATACTTCTTCCTCTAAATCACCATTCAAAAATGTATACTTTACATCCATTTGGTAAACTTTAATGTGTTTAGAACTGGCATAAGCTAGAATGAGTCTAATGAATTCCATTCTTGCAACAGAAGCAAAAGTTTCTCCAAAATCTATTCCTTCTACTTGTGCATACTCTTTACAAACCAATCTAGCCTTGTTTCTAGTTATTTTACTTGCTTCATCCATCTTATTTCTGAAAACCCATTTAGCCCCTATGCCATTCTTATTCAAAGTTCTAGGAACCAATTCCCATGTCTTATTCTTTTCTATGTGACTAAGTTCTTCATTCATTGCTTTAATCCAGTACTCATCTTTAATTGCTTCTTCAATATTTTTGGGTTCAATCAGAGAAAGTAAAGATACCTATTCATGAGTTGAGGTGGATTCTTGCCTTCTGCTTCTTGTTCCAACACTTGCATTTATGTCACCAATTATCTGTTCTTCAGAGTGATTTTTCTGTATTATCTTGCTTGGAGTCTTTGATGGAGTCATGCTTTTGGATGGAGTTTTTCCCCGTGTCAAAGTAGGAATTAATTGTTCACTACCAACAGCCTTAGTTTCTTCCATTTCACTTACCTCATCATTCATTTTATGCTTGTCATCTATCTCATATATTTGATGATTATTTTGTTTAGATTTAGACTTCAAAAATGAGGACTCATCAAATTTCACTTCTATGGCTTCAACTGTTTTGTTCAATCTGAAGTTGTAATGTTTATAAGCTTTCCTTGAACAGGAATACCGAACTAAAATACCTTCATCTGTTCTAGATTCCAACTTACCCAAATGCTTGTCAACTCTTTTGATATAACATTTACTGCCAAACAATTTGAAATGTTTAACACTAGCTAGTCTGCCTTTCCATAAATTGATAGGGTGTCTTAAAATGATTGTTTCTCAGCAAGCTTCTATTTAAAATGTGAACAACAGTATGAACAGCTTGAGACCATAGTATATTACTTAGTTTAGATTCATTGAGCATAGTTCTAGCCATCTCCATAATAGTCCCATTTTTTCTTTCAACCACTCCATTTTGTTGAGGTGTTTCAGTAACATAAAAATGTATTCTTATCCCATTTTCATCACAGTATTTGTTGAATTCTTTAGACACAAATTCCCCTCCATTATATGATCTTAAACATTTAATTTTCATGTCACATTCATTTTCAGTTGACTCCTTGAATGTTTGAAAACAATGAAAAGTTTCAGATTTCTTTTTCAATAAAAACATCCATGTCATTCTAGTAAAGTCATCCACAAATAGTAGAAATATCTTTGTTCTTTTAACCCTATTTTTCTCATAGGTCCACATACATCAGCATGTACTATTTCCAATGGTTTATTTGTTGAATGTTCTTTGGTTTTGAATTTAACTCTAGTTTGTTTACCATGTTGACATTGCTTGCAGACAGAACTTGAAGGATTCTTTATGACAGGTAAATCTCTTATTGCTTCCCTTTTATTCAACTGAATCAGATTTTCAAAGTTAATGTGTCCAAGTATTTTGTGCCACAACCAACTTTAATCTTTACTCCCAAGATAACATTTTTCTTTTTCTTCATCTAGTATCTAAATGTTGCTTGAAGTTCTTGTGGTTGTTCTAACTAGTTTATTTGATTTTATATCCCTGATTTGACATCCTTTTGAATAAAAAATCATAAAGAGACCTTTATCACATGTTTGACTTACACTCAATAATTTATGTTCCATTTCCTCAACCAATAAGACATTTTCAGCCATGATTTTCTTGTTGTTTAGACATACAGTTCCTTTTACAACTATCCTAGCTGATTGATCATTTCCAAAGGTGATTGTACCTTCTTTTTCTTCATCTAGTTCAACAAAGAGTTGTTTTCTACCTGTCATATGCTTTGAACATCCACTATCCACAACCCATTTTACTTTATGTTCTGCTTGTAGAACTATAGTGCATTTTTCAATGTTCAAATTTTTACTTTTCTTTTTCCAAAATTTGATTTTCAGATCTGTGTAAGTGGGTTCATTAAATTTCTGAAAAACTCATAGGACAATTTCTTGACACATGCCCAAAGTTGTTACACTTGTAACATTCAGTCTCATATCTTAAGGTGTCAAATCTGTTGTAAGAGTAGTTCATATTGTTTTGACTAGTTTTACCATGTCCTCTTCCATATTCAAAATTAGACCTTTCATGATTCTTATGTGCATTTATCGTTCTTGAAAAACTATTACAAAATGTAGCCTTATGTCCATACTTATAAAAAAAGAAATAGTGGCCTTCAAACCTATTTTGATGTATGCCATAACTTCTTCTTTGCACTGTTGAACCCTAATTTTCTTCTTGCCTTTCTGATTCCATCTTCTTGCTAGTAATTTTCTCATGAGTATCCTCTGTACCTGCTTTCTTAACACTTGAACTAGAACATCCATTAGTTATTGCAGATTTATAACCAATTCCAGTCTTATCATATGTTGATATTTGACTACTAATAATTTGATCTAACACTTGAGAACTCTGATTCATGTTATTTTCTTGTACTTTCTTTCTTAAAGAGACTACTTCAATTTTTAAAACTTCATTTTCCTTATCCTTTTCTGCAAGCATTTTAGTTAGAGATTCTTCACTCACTCTAGCCTCTTCTATTTTAATTTTTAAGTCAACTACCATGATTTCAGTGCTATCAATCAAACCATTTGATTTCTATAATTCAAATTCTAGATTCTCAATTTCTCTTTTAAAATGTTTGCATTCCCTTCTCACTTTTCTTAATTCACCTAAAGCACTTACCAGTTCAGCTTCTAGATCAACTTCACATTCTTCTTCTTCACCAGACTAATCATCTTGTTTTTCCATAGCCATAAAAGTTTTACATCTGAACGGTCATCACTCTCACCAGATTTTGAAATATCACTATCATGTTTTATACACATGCTTTTCTTTTTGTAAGTTTTTCTTTGAAAAAACTTCTTATGTCTATTATTGAATTCCTTAGGTTTTCTATCATTGTCTTCTTCATTATCAGTATTATTATTGTAAGGACACTTAGATGCAAAATGTCCTATTCTACCACAACCAAAGCATTTCAGAGGAATCTTACCTTTATACTTGCCAGTACCTCTTTTCAAATTTTTAACAAAATTTGCTTCTTCCACATCACCTTCTGACTCCTCCTGACCGTTGATTTCTTCTTCAACCTTTTTCTTATCTTTCTTTGCTACCTTGAAAGATGCTTCTTTCCTGAAACAATTATCACCAGAGGTTCTCATCTCATATGCTGTTAGTATTCCATGTAATTCATCCATTTCTAAAGTATCAAGATCTGTTCTTTCTTCTAATGCAGATATTTTTTAATCAAATCTTCCAGGAAGTGATCTAATTACCTTTTTCACAATAATGATATTATTAATTGTTTCTCCTAGACCTCTCATGGTATTACCAACTTCATCAATAGGAAGAAATTAGGTATCTATATCTTCAGATTCTTCCATTTTTAGGCTTTCAAATTAAACTTCTATATGATTGTAGCTTAGCAATCTTTACCTTTGTGTCTCCTTCATATACATTTTTCAATTTATCCCATATTTCTTTTGCTGATGCAGAATGCATAACTTTAACAAATTCTGACCCTGCTAGACCTCCTAATATTGCATACATATCTTTGGAATTACTCTCATAGAGTCTCTTACCTGTAGCATCTATTGGAATGTTTGTTGGGACTTTATATTCATTTAGTACAGCCTGCCAGATATCTACTCCTTGAGTTTGTAAAAACAACTTCATCCTGATACTCCAAAAAGCATAATTATGACCGTCAAACAAAGGCAATCCATGTTTTGTAAATTCTGACTTCTTATCCATTATGAATGATAAAAAAATTCCAGTGGTTAAATTGATATCTTGAAGTAACCTGCTCTGATACCAATTGTTGCAAAAGACAAGTCAACTAAGAGGGGGGGGTGAATTAGTTGTATAAAATTTCTTTCATTTTATAAGAAGATTACTTATTAATAAATAAAGCATGCCTTTAACATTTAACTTGCAGTAATACATTTAACCAATAAATATACAATCACATAAATGAAATAGTGACACAGTGATTTTTCATGAGGAAACCCAAAAGGGAAAAACCTCTTCTTCTTATGAATGAAAGGCAAGCTCCAACTCCTCTTTACATTCTTATTTTATCTGAGCTACAACCCAGATCAGCCTGCTACCTATGTTTCTTCAACACCTATTGAATGGAAGCTACAACTCCCGCTACAACTCCCAGATGTACAAGCACCAACTTGTACAGGAGACTTTTACAGTCTCCCCTTGCTCCTCCCTACCACCCTGAAATCATTCTCTGTCACTAAGAACTTGCAAACCAACTCTTTATCTTCTCTGTCAAAGATTAAGCATTCAAATCCTCTCTACACAATTCAATCTTGACCAGACCACTTAGATTTATCAATCTGTGTATGTGTCTTCCCTCCTCTATCTTTTCTCTTCCTCAAATTTTACAGAGCCATATATCTCCCATAATCCCCCTTTTTCTTTTTTGTTTTCTTGCAACATTCACTTTATATATCTTCCTTTATCATCAGCGCATACAATCGAACCCTCGGGCTTCAAAGAATCAGTTACAATAACTGAATAACTTCCTTAAAGTAATTCTTATTGGACAAGGCATCAAGACGAACAATATCCACATGATCAATTTAAACATTTAACCAGCACCGTTCGATGAACATACATCTTTTTTAATTTTTCAGCACAGAATAACTCTTGAGCGCTTTGGAAAACCACTTGTGTTAAACCATATGTCCATTGGCCGTTACCATAGGTTAATCGAAATGCATTTCGCATTTCACATTTCGACAATTCGACAATCCTGTGTCGAAGAGTCTTGACACTTCAAGTTATGAAACCCCGAAATAAAACTTAGCTTCATGTTAGCTCGTCCCTCTCACATGACCATTGGTGGTAACCACTTCCTACACCAAAAAAATATTTCGGCGTTTCACATTTTGGCGTTTCGACATTTCTTGTGATGAAGTGTTTCAATACTCCAAGTCATGAACCCCGAAATTTTCGGTGTTTCGGCATTTCACATTTCGGTGTTTCAGCCTTTCTGTGATGAAGTGTTTTGACACTCCAAGTCACAAACCCCAAAATGATCTGACGTCTTCACATTTTATCTGGTGGACATAGATCAGATGGTTCTTGTTAACTTCTTGAGGACAGATCAATGGTCATATACAACTCTTGTATTACTCCTCCAATGCTTAATCCAATGGATATGAATTAATCATCCATCGATATGGATGGTTGTCATGGTTTCAATATTTCGACATTCGAGACTTCATGATGTTGAAGTTTTTTCTTACCATGCAAAAATCCTGAAATAGAAACTCCCGGAATCCCGAAATAGAAACTCCTAGAATCCCAAAATAGAAACTCTCGGAATCATGTGACATGTGTCCCTTTCGGTATTTCGGAATTTGGGACTATGTGATGTTGGATTTTTTGCTTACCATGCAAAAATACCGAAATAGACACTCCCGGAATCCCGAAATAGAAACTCCCGGAATGACGATCTTTGAAATTGATGATCTCCAAAATTCAAGCTATGTCTGTGCAAACTGATCCACGGTGCATGTGCAAACTTACCAACAAAATCCCCCTTTGTCATTTTAAAGTTTGACATTGCCTGTGCAAACTTATCCACAGTGCTTGTGTAAACTAACCAACAAACTCCCCCTTTGGCATTTTAATGTTTGACATTAATCACAAAAACAAGTCCTGTGCAAACTGTGCAAGCTGCAATTCCTGCCAACATTTATTGTCTTACTCTTTTTGTCTACTTCAAGAAATCCAAACAATCCATTGATTAGTAGGCTCTATAATCAACCTCACCTTTTGCAAATTGAAAAACTCATAAGATCTCATAGTGGCCCAATCTGGATATATCGTTAATGTAAGATCTCGTTTATAAGAAAACTAGGGTTTTAATTTGTAAATGAAATTAGGGAATTAACGTTTCTACAAACCCTTGTAATTTCTTCAAACATGTCATATACACATGAAAGTACACATAAATGGAAGAGATAACAAGGGAATTTTATTATTACGGGATCATTGAATACAATTTTATAAGAAAAAATGACTACTATGGCAGTTGTAATACATCAATAATAGAAAACATAACCTAGAACAATTCTCAATCTCTTCAAACAGAATACCAAATATGAAACAAGAATAAAGTTAAATTGGACTAAAGCTACACTAGAAACCCTGGATGGATTCCCCTCTTTGCTAAACTAGGGTGGATAATTTCGCCACCGAAGCCAAACTCCAATGAAAGGATTTTAATTTGTAAATAAAATTATGACATTAACTTTGCTACAAACCCTTGTAATTTCTTCAAACATATCATCAACACACCAAAGTACACATAAATGGAAGAGATAACAGGGGCATTTTATTATTACAGGATCATTGAATACAACTTTATAAGAAGAAATGGTTGTTATGGAAGATGTAATACATCAATAATAACAAACATAACTTGGAACAATCTTCGATCTCTTCAAATAGAACACCAAAGATGAAAATGGACTGAACCTAAACTGGATTGAAGCTCCACTAGAATCCCTTGATGGATTCCCCTTTTTTCTTAACTAGGGTGGATAGTTCTACCAATGAATCCAAACTCCAATGAAAGGGTTTTTCTAAAACCCTAACGAAAACATCGGCTCACCGAGCACTCCACAAGAAATAATCACCAAATTTTCCATGTCCAAATGACTTTCTCTTCTCTCTTTTTAAAGACTCATTAGATATTTCTAGAAAGATCTAACTTGACCTCCTTAAATCTTCTAGAAGAACACTTTTTAATAAAGTGACTTTATAATGTTATCTTTTATTTAAGCCACTTAAAATTAAATAATTATTAATTAAATACTAGTTGTCAAATTAAATTTAGACAACATAACCAAATAATTAATTAAATATTTAATTTTTCTAAGATCGCCAAAAATGGGACATTACAAATCCTTCTTCCCCAAGATTGCTTGTCCTCAACAAATGCTATCACAATCTTATGTTCAGTCAACTGAACATGTCTTAAAGTGATACCTGGGTCCCATACCATCCTGGAAAATGTGAAGAATCCTCTACTCATAAAACGAATCTACGAGGTGCTATCACAAGATTCTTCCTGACTACCCCTGATCAACCAAGCAATCATAAACTTAATCATCTCCTCATAATTATTCTCCTCCCAACAACCAAATCTATGTAAACCATCAATCCCATCAATGTCAAATGTCAAGTTGTCAACAATTGTGATCCCATGGTCCCAAACCAATCTCAAAGAGATTCTACCATGTTGACACTACACCACTTTGATCATAATCCTTTGATAATCATTCTCAGACTGTATCTCAACATCTATCAATCCATGACTTTCCTCGATCCTGGTGATAAAATAAAGGACTCTATCAGGAGGCCTCCCTGGAGGAAATGCCCCAAATCTCCATCGTACACCACCATGTTTCAACAAGGGCTCTTGTATACTATTACACACCACCGTGTCCTCCTGCATCATTCGATATCCTATATGCACTACTGAAACCAACACTCTACTGATGATAATTGAATATGTATCCTAGAGTGTGTCCATATATGTCATGTATATGTGCACCCAATCTAAGTATATGTATATCTCCTTGGGCCTAATCCACAAGGAATGTACTCAACCATATCCTCCATATATAAACCCTGAGCCTCTAAGGTGATCTCCAAAGGAAAATTCTCATTCTCTTCACAGTGCCAATCAAGAGTTCAAACCAAACTATCACTCTCCTCAAGTACATGCATCTCTAATTGCTCCTCATCTTGACTCATGACAAGATTCTCATCCCTCACATCATGTGTGAGACACCTGCTCTCATGTGTCACTGCTTCCAAAGATGATGGAGTATCTGTCATAGTGTTCAAGAATGTTCCAAGCTCAACTGATAACATAACTCCTCAAACTCTCTTTCCTTGTCCTTAACAAACCTGAGAGAAAGGTCCATGTCCATAAAAAACTGCACAAGTAATGTGACTTTAGATGTTCTAGTGCCTCCTTGATGATGCACAAATGGGCACTAGTGACTCCACCTGATATCCCATTGTGTTGCTCCTCCATCTGAGTTCTCAACACAAGCTTCTTAGTGAAACTATGGGCTCCATCGGTCCTGGTCAACACTTGTGTAACTTGATCCCCAATCACCAACAGGTGATCCTCCAAATCGTATGGTGCTAAAGGAATTTTTCCTAGCACATCCAGCTAGCTTGAGTTGTCATCTATAAGAGAGATCCCCTCCTCATCTTCATAGGAATCATAAGTAGGGACTAGAGATGACTCCTCATCATACATGGGTGCTATCTCAACTCCATCCTCATCAGCCATCCCAACACATGTGTTATCTTGATCATCACTGGTGATAGTGTCCTGTGCTCCAACGACCACTGCCATTGTTGCACTACATGTTGATGTGTCATCCCCCTCATAGTCATCATTGATGGGACCAAATTTTCCCCTCTCCTCATTGGTACTAGTGACAATCTCCATCAACACACTAGCATCAAATATCTCATCAATGTCTACAGCTCGATCATCTTCTATGTACACATTTCTATCATGGCCAACTATATGATCCAAACAGTCAACCCGTGGCTTTCCCAAGTTCTTGTCTTGATGTGTTGTTTTTGATTATTCAATGGATTTAGATCCTTTTAAAACCTCCATGAACCACTGTGGGTGTTCTATCATGGTTGTTAAATTTTTCTGATATTCTCGCATGAGCTACAAAAGTTCTGCCCTAGGTTCTTCAAGGGTTTTCATATTTTTGGAGATCTTTCCTCTATCAGTATCCCTGAACCAATGGAAATTCCCAACTATATCTGAATGGAAATCCTTTGATATGTTTCATCCAACACTTAGAGTGTTTGTTCACAATCCTCCATAGAAACAAAACACAACTAGCTAGCCAAGATACAATCTCCAAATGATGGAATTTGACCTTTACACAAGGAATCGATACCCAAAATAGATTTAACTGAAACCCTTTGGAAAATTCGACCCTTCACTATCCATCTTGGCCCCATAGGTAAACTATTCCTCTTTTTCAAGGGATAAAGTTGCCCCCAAGCAGATAGTTTAGTCCCTCTGCTAGTTAACTTGGGCTGCAATAGTTCTCTCAATCCCACATCTTGAATTCGACTCCAAAAAACTAAATCGGTCGTCAAGGAGAAACAATTTATCTCAGTTTTTGTGCCAAGAGATACACCAAGTTCAAGAGTATGGTGCCACACCAGGAGACTTTATGAAACAATAGTGGAAAGATCGATTCCCCACTTCAACAATTCAACCACAAGTCATACAAATCGCCCAGGAAATAAAGAAGAACCCATAATAGCTTGAATATTTTCCCAAATGGGTGTCCAATTCTCTCTTGATAGATCTCTGGAAGAGATAACAAATATTTGACCCTCGATAAGATGATTATCCACAAACTTGATCTCTGGATCAAGGATAGGGTCCTTGGAACAATGCCACAACCTCTCTATTAGAGTGTTGAAGATGAAACTAGAACTAAAGCTCCAATGGGAAAGTCCAATCATAGAGAAGATGGTTTTCTCCTTGCATATATTGCCTCTACCAATTCGTGCCAAGTGGGAAGAATAAATTTTCTTAAAATCTCAAAAACCCTCTTGAAGAAAAATTCTCAAACCTTGAAATTGGAATTGGACTGAACGGATCTCCTCTTCACCATGAACTAAACCAAAATATCAAGAAAACCCTCATAATTGTTGAAGATCATGCTCTGATACCACTGTAAGATCTTGTTTATAATAAAACTAGGGTTTAATTTGTAAATAAAATTAGGACATTAACTTTTCTACAAAGCCTTGTAATTTCTTCAAGAATATCATATACACATCAAAGTACACATAAATGGAAGAGATAACATGGGCATTTTATTATTACGGGATCATTGAATACAACTTTATAATAAGAAATGGCTGCTATGGCATCTTTAATACATCAATGATAACAAACATAACCTAGAACAATGCGCGATCTCTTCAAATAGAACACCAAAGATGAAATTGGATTGAAGCTAAAATGGACTGAAGCTCCACTAGAAACCCTAGATGGATTCCCCTCTTTTCTTAACTAGGGTGGATAGTTTCACCACCAAATCCAAAATCCAATGAAAGGGTTTTGCTAAAACCCTAATGAAAACATTGGCTCACCGAGCACTCCATAAGAAATAATCACCAAATCTGACTTTCCCAAACGACTTTCTCTTCTCTCCTTTTAAAGGATCATTGGATCTTTCTAGAAATATCTAACTTGACCTCCTCATAGCTTCAAGAAGAACACTTTTTAATAAAGTGACTTTATGTTGTTTATCTTTTATTTAAGACACTTAAAATTAATAATAATTAATTAAAGATTAGCTGTCAAATTAAATTTAGACAACATAACCAAATAATTAATTAAATATTGAATTTTTCTAAGCTCACCAAAAATGGGACAAAATTCACTTTAGGATGTCAGAAGGAAGAATCTAGACAAAATCCACTTTCAGATTCTATGTCTAATAGTGTAATTTATTTCTATAAATAGAAAGGAAACATTACAAATAAAAATTACGACACAGAAATCTAGATAACAATTATTTGCATTCATTTTTATTTATAGGAATAAACTAGATTGTAAGAAGTAGAACCTAGAAGTGTTCACTATTTAGATTCTTTCTACCAATATTCTTCTTTTAGACATTAATGATTACCTACTCCAATTGTTCTATTTAATGTGGTTCTTTAAACTTTTCCACTAACAAAAAATTAATAAACATTATCAAACTTTAGCATTTTTCTTCACACTCCTTAGTATTTATTAGAGGTAATTATGTTGACATCATCCATGTTTTCCGATTTAAGTCTCATAGCTAATTATATACCTATTTAAAACATATTAAACACATTATATACACACCCATCACCCATTTTTAGGTCTTTACACAATCCATTATAGATCTTACCCAATGGGTCTTCATATCATTCTTTCTATGCACTCAAAAACCGTATCACAAAGACTCTTAAAATGTTTCTTTCCTTTCAACATAATAATGGGAAAGAAGCATTATTATTGTCAAGAGAATCATCATATTCACATGAATCAACCACACCAATCCTTAATTATAGAGAAAAATATAAATTGATCACACACATTTTAGAGTAAGCATCAATAATAACAATCCATATTCAACACTTAACAACGACATAGTAATGTTGATAAAAATAAACTTCTTTATGAAATCATGTTAGTGTTTTTCCTTTATCATAAACCTAAACCTTCACCATTGAATGCACCCATTAATGTATTTTAATTAATTGTTCATTCCACTTTTTTAAGTGTGAAATATATACCCATTCATAATGTTTACAAAAATATCAGGCATTAGATTTCATCCAACTCCATGCCATAAATATGCACATCTCTTTTGTAGATAATTTGCATAGGTCCTATATTTTTTCTTATAAAATGCATCCTATCTTTGAACTTGCTTTTGTCCATGTTTGACACCTTCATCTACATAACCATTAGAACAACCAATAGAAGAAACATCATCATTGATATCATTATCAACCTTATCATTAAAAACATTGAATACAAAGACCATATATTTAAGTATAATTTCCCATTGAATTGGTTCTAGGTTTCTTTGCTCATTTTTTCCTAACTCCTTTCCATTATATCCCATATTTTCAAGTAGTTTTGAACCAATACTCCTATCAAAGAGACCAATTATCTTTTCATTATCATTTAACTTCATTTCTTCTAGAACATATTTGATTGTTTGTGTATCAATAGTTTCAACATATTTTTTCTTTACTTCACCTTTAAATTTTTCCATCATGGCCTCAATGCAGGGAGCCACCATCTTAAATACACCCCTTGGTTTCTTATCCTAGACTGAATATCTCGTGGGATGAAGTAACTATGATTTGAAAAAAACTATGGTGGACAAAATGTTATAACTGGGTTGTTGTTGCACCTCTTTCTTTTTCCCTTCAACTTCATGGAACTGACATTCGAAGCCAAGGATTTATCTCATGATCCCAATTCTTATATATTCCAGTGTTGCTTTGTTGTCATATTATTTTTGTCTATTTCAAGAAACCCAACCGACTCGTCAATTAGAAGACTCTATAATCCACCTCATCTTGCGAAAATAGACATGATTAGACAAGATCATACAAGCTTGTAGAGACTCGATATGAATGTATCATCAACCTCTCCACTATTCATCTCCCATTATCAATTATCATTTACATCTCCCAAATATCAATTCTTATAACACCACTAGTTTCATGGTGATTTTCATTTTTTAAAACTTCGGTGTTTCAACTCATGGGTTTCACCTTTCATATTTTGATATCTCACATATCTTAAAGTTTTATGTTACTCTACCACATTGCACAATGTAGCTAAACAATGTTTTGCACTATCGAACCATGAATTTTTTTGGCTTTGTTGGCATGTATTCTTATGCATGCATATCTAAAGTATTTAGGGCATTAACATAAAATTATTTGGCTTTGTTTATGTGTATTCTTATGCATCCTCTTTAGATTATTTAGTGTATTAATTGATAATATATTAATTTTTGGATGTCTACACATACATTGGAACCTGGAAATGGAAACTTTAGGTTAAATTTATTGTTAATAACATTGATAATGTTTATTACATCGTTGGTAGTGGATAATTATGGAACACTGCATTAAACGAGTTACTTGGAGTACACAATTACTGCGATATATGTAGGAATGATGTTGATACATAATTATTGTGATGTGTGTAGGAAGGATGTTAGTATGTAATTACTGTGATATGTGTAGGAAGGATTTTGGAAGGAAGGATCTAGATAGCACTCGCTTCTAGATTCTGTATCTCATAGTGTAATTTATTTCTATCAATAGAAAGAAAATGTTACATATAAAAAATTATGACACGATAAGCCAGATAACAATTATTTTTATTCATATCTATTTATAGGAATACAATATATTGTGAGAATTCAAACCTATAAGTTTCCACTATTTATATTCTTTTTATTGATATTCTTCTTCTAGAAATCACAGTGATTACCTACTCCAATTGTTCCATTTACTAAGGATTTAAAAACTTGTCCACTAACATTAATTTAATAATAATTATAAAATAGTATTAATGTTCTTCAAACTTATTAATACTTATTAGAGGTAATTATCTTGACTTCATCCATGTTTTCCGCTTTAGGTCTTATGGCTAAGCATACACCTATTTGCAACATATTAAGTCACACAAAATACACATCTATCACCCCTTTTTATATATTTACACCATCCATTATAGATATAACATAATGGGTCTTCATATCATTCTTTCCACATATTCAAAAAGTATTATCACAAAGAGTCTTCATATGTTTCTTGGGGGGAACAATCATTAGTAATGGTAAGAGAATCATCATCTTCATATGAAGCAACCACACCAATCATTAATTATAGAGGAAACTATAAATTGATCACACACATATGAGAGTAAGCATCAATAATCACAATCCATATTCAACCCTTAACAATGACATAGTAATGTTAATTATTAGAAACTTGTTTATCAAATCATGTAAGGGTTTTTTCCTTTATCATAAAACTGCACCAATGAATGAGCCCAATAATGTGTGTTAATTAATTGTGCATTCCAAGTTTTTAAGTGTGAAACATATATCCATCCATATTGTTTACAAAATTCATCATGCATTATATTTTTATCCAACTCCATGTCATAAATATGCATATCTCTCTTGTAGATAATTTGCATAGCTCTTGGATTTTTTCTTTAAAAGTGCATCAGGTATCTTTGAATCTTCTTATGTCCATGATTAGCTTCTTCACCTGAATAACCATTAAAACAAAAACCAATGTTTAGATTATTCTAAACCTTATAATTAAATAAATTGTATGCAAAGACCATATATTTAAGTCTAATTTCCAACTAAATTGGTTCTAGGATTTTTTGCTCAAATATACCTAACTCCTTTCCATTATATCCCATCTTTTCAAATAGTTTTGAACCAATACCCCTATTAAGTAGACCAATTTTATTTTCACTATCATTTAACTTTGGTTTTTCTAGAACAACTTTGATTGTTTGTGTATGAATAGTTTGAACTTGTTTTTTCATTACTTCACCTTTCAATTTTTCCATCATGGCATTGATGCTAGGAGCCACCATCCCAAACATGCCCCTCTATTTCTTCTAATAGAATGGATATCTTGTGGGGTGGTGTATCCATGATCCAAAAATGGTCACGGTGGAAAAAATGTTATAAGTGAGCTATTGGTTGGCCTCTTTATATTTCCCTTCAACTTCATGAACTCACATTCCAGGCTAAATATTTCTCTCATGTTCCCAATTCTTATATATGTTAGTGCCACTTTGTCATATTATTCGATTTATATTCTTCAATAAATGTAGTCATCTAATTGATTAGTGGACTCTATAATCCATCTCACCTAGTGAAAATGAACAAGCTCAAACAAGCTCATGCATGCTTGTAGATGCCCAATTTGGATGTATCCTCGACCTCTCAACCCTTTGTATCCGATTATCAATTAGCATTTACATCACACAAATACCAATTCTTATAACACCATTGATTTCATGGTGATTTCATTCCTTTAAAATTCAGTGTTTCAAATCAAAATTTGCACCTTTCAAATTTTGATATCTCAGAGTTCTTATAGCTTTATGTAACACTGCCATGTTGCATAGCTTAGTTGAAGAATGATCTACATTATAGGCCCATGAATGTTTTTTTCTTTGTTAGCATGTAGTGGTATGCATGCAACTCTAGATTATTTAGGGAATTAACATTGAATGCTTGGATTTACCTGTGTGTAGTCTTATGCATCCAAATTTGGAGTATTTAGTGCATTACTTGAAAATATATGCATTTTTGGATGTCTACACATACATTGGAACCTCAAAATGGAAAATTTATGTTAAATTTTGTGTTAATAACATTGAAAGTGTTTATAACACCATTGTTAGTGGACAAGTATGGAACACCTCATTAAATGGAATACTCGAAGTATGTAATTATTGTGATGTGTGTAGGAATCATGTTAGTATGTAATTATTGTGATGTGTGTAGGAATCATGTTAGTATGTAATTATTGTGATGTGCACAGGGAGGATGTTAGTATGCAATCAATGTGATGTGTGTAGGAAGGATGTCAAGAGGAAGGATCTAGATAGTGTTTTCTTCTGGATTCTATTTCTCATTGTGTAATTTATTTCTATAAATAGAAAGGAAACATTACAAATCAAAATTTATGACACGAGTAGCCATATAGTGATTATTTTCATTCATTTATATTTATAGGAATAAATTAGATTGTAAGAAGTGGAACCTATAAGTGTCCACTATTTAGATTCTTTCTACCAATATTCTTCATGTAGACATCACAGTGATTAAGGCGCATGATATACACACTCATCACCTCTTTTTCGTTCTTTACACTATCCACTATAGGTATTATCTAATGGGTCTTCATATCATTCTTTCTACACATTCAAAAAGTGTATCACAAATAATATTGATATGTTGCTTTTCTTTCAACATAATAAAAGGAAACAAACATTAGTAATGCCAAGAGCATCATCATCTTCACATGAAGCAACCACACCAATCCTTAAATATAGATAAAAATATAAATTGATCACACACATTTGAGAGTAAGCATCAATAATCACAATCCATATTGAACCCTTAACAATGACATAATAATGTTGATAAAAATAAACTTCTTTATCAAACCATGTTAGTGTTTTTTCCTTTATCATAAACCTGCACCATTGAATGAGCCCAATAATGTCTTTTAATTAATTGTTCATTCCACCTTTTTAAGTGTGAAACATCTATCCATCCATAATGTTTACAAAAAATATGATGAATTAGATTTCATCCAACTCCATGCCATAAATATGCACATCTCTCTTGTAGATAATTTGAGTAGGTCTTGGATTTTTTCTTATAAAATGAATCCTAACTTTGAAACTTCTTTTGTCCATGTTTGGAACCTTCATCTACATAACAATAAGAACAACCAACATAAGAAACATAATCATTTAGATTATTCACAACCTTATCATTAAAAACATTTTATTCAAAGACCATATATTTAATCCTAATTTCCAATTGAATTGGTTCTAGGGTTCTTCACTCAAATTTTCCTAACTCCTTTCCATTATATCCAATATTTTCAAGTAGTTTTGAACCAATACCCCTATCAATGATACAAATTATCTTTTCATTATCATTTAACTTTGCTTCTTCTTGAACATATTTGTTTTCTTATTTATGAATGGTTTCAACTTGTTTTTTCATTACTTCACCTTTTGATTTTTCCATCATGGTGTTGGTGCTAGGAGCCACTGTCTTAAATCCGCCGCTTGGTTTCTTCTCCTATATTGGATATCTCATGAGATGATGCATTCGTGATCCAAAAACAACTATGGTGGAAAATTTGCTAGCACTGAGTTGTTGTTGCACCTCTTTATTTTTCTCTTCAACTTCATGGAACTGAAATTCCAAGCAAGACATTTGTCTCATGATCCCAATTCTTATATATTCTAGTTTTTTTTTTTCTTATTCATTTTGTCAGTTTCAATAAATTCATTCGATCTGTCGATTAGCATACTCTATAATCCACCTGGTCTTTCAAAAATAGATAGGCTCATACAAGCTCATACAGGGTTGTAGAGGCCCAATACGGATGTATTATCGACCTCTCCACTCTTCGTCTCCCATTCTCAACTAGAATTTACATCTCCCAAATACAAATTCTTATAACACCATTGGTTTCATGGAAATTTTCGTTCCTTTAACCTAAAATGTTTCAAATCACAGTTTTAACCTTTCATATTTTGATATTTCATGGCTCTTAAAGTTTTATGTTACTCTAGTGTGTTGCACAATGTAGTTGAATAATGTTCTACACTATTGGCCCATGAAATGTTTTGGCTTTATCGACATGTAGTCTTATGCATGCAACTATGAACTATTTATGGAATTAACATCAAATTGTTTATCTTTGTCTATGTGTGTTCTTATGCATCCACCTTTGGACTATTTAGTGCATTAGTTGATAATGTATGCATTTTTGGATGTCTACACCTACATTGGACGTTGGAAATTGAATTTTTTTATGTTAAATTATTGTTGATAACATTGAAAATATTTATTACACCATTAATAGTGAAAAGTGTTGAACACTATTTTAAATGGAATACTTGGAGTACGTAATTACTATGATGAGTGTAGGAAAGATGTTGATACCCAATTTTTGTGATGTGTGTAGGGAGGATGTTGATAGGAAGGATCTAGATAGCATTTGCATCTAGATTCTATGTATCATAGTGTAATTTATTTCTATAAATAAAAAGGAAACATTACAAATGAAAAATTATTACACAAGAAGCTAGATAGTGATTATTAGTATGCATTTCTATTTATAGGATTAAATTAGATTGTGAGAAGTAGAAGCTAGAAGTTTCCACTATTTAGATTCTTTCTACAAATATTCTTCTTCTAAACATCACAATGATTACCTCCTCCAAATGTTCTATTTAATGTGATTTTATATACTTGTCCACTAACAACAATTTAATAAACATTATCAGTGTTCTTCACACTCATCCTTAATATTTATTAGAGGTAATTATGTTGACATTATCCATGTTTTCCACTTTAAGTATTATGGCTAATTATATAGATATGTAAAACATATTAAGGCACACAATATACACACCCATCACCCCTTTTTAGGTATTTACATTGTCCATTATAAATCTTACTTAATGGGTCTTCATATCATTCTTTCCGTGCGTTCAAAATTTTTATCACAAAGAATATTCATATGTTTCTTTCCTTTAAAATTAATAGGGGGAAAGAAGCATTAGTAATCTCAAGAGCATCATCATATTCATAGGAAGACACCACACCAATCCTTAATTACAGAGGAAACTACAAATTGATCACACACATCTCAGTGTCAGAATCAAATAATGACAATCCATATTCAACCCTTAACAATGATATATGTAGTAATGTTCATAAAAATAAACTTTTTTATCAAATCGTGTTGGTGTTTTTTCCTTTATCATAAATTTGCACAATTGAATGAACCCAATAATGTGTTTTAATTAATTGTCCATTCCACTTTTTTAAGTGTGAAACATCTAGCAATCTATAGTGTCTACAAAAAACATCATGCATTAGATTTCATCCAACTCCATGCCATGAATATGGGCATCTCTCTTGTAGATAATTTGCAAAGGTCGTGAATTTTTTCTTATAAAATGCATCCTATATTTGAACCTATTTCTATCCATGTTTGGCACCTTCACCTACATAACCATTAGAACAACCAATAGAAGAAACATCATCATTTAGATGATTCTGAACCTTATCATTAAAAACATTGTATCCAAAGACAATATATTTAAGTCTAATTTTCGATTGAATCACTTTTAGGCTTATTTGCTCAAATATTCCTAACTCCTTTCCATTATATCCCATCTTTTCAAGTAGTTTTGAACCAATACCCCTATAAAAGATACCAATTTTCTTTTCAATATCATTCAACTTTGTTTCTTCTAGAACATCTTTGATTGTTTGTGTATTAATAGTTTAAACTTGTTTTTTCATTACTTTACCTTTCAATTTTTGTATCATGGCAGCGGTTCTAGAAGCCACCATCCTAAATATGCCCTTTAGTTTCTTGTCTTGGACTACATGAGTGGTGCAGTCGTGATCCATAAATGGTCACGATGGACGAAATGCTATAAGTGAGATTTTATTGCGTTTCTTTCTCTTGCCTTTGAACTTCATGCAATTGACATTCCAGGGAGGACATTCCTCTCATGATACCAATTATTATATATGCCAATGTCACTCTGTCATCTTATTCTTTTCATCTACTTCAAGAAATCCTATCCACCTATCGAATAACAAACTCTATAATCCACCTCACCTTATGTAAATGGACAAGATTGTAGAGGCCCAATTTAGATGTATCGTCGACCTCTCCACCTTTCCTCCCTTGTTATCAATTATCATTTACATCTTCCAAATACCAATTCTTATAAAACCACCGCTTTCATGGTGCTTTTTGTTCCTTCAAACTTCGGAGCTTGAAATTTGTAATTTTATCTTTTGGATTTTGATATCTTATAGCTCTTAAATTTTTTCGTTACTTTGCCACATTGCACAATGTAGTTGAACAATGTTTTGCAATATAGGCCCATGAAATATTTTCTCTTTGTCGACGTGAAATCTTATGCATGCAACACTAGAGTATTTAGGACATTAACATCAAATGTTTTGATTTTTTCTATGTGTAGTCTTATGCATCCATCTTTGGAGTATTTAATGCATTAACTGAAAATATGTGCATTTTTGGATGTATAAACATACATTGAAACCTGGAAATGGAAACTTTATGTTAAATTTATTATTAACGACATTGAAAATGTTTATTACATCGTTGGGAGTGGACAAGTGTGGAACACTACACTAAATGGAATACTTGAAGTACTTAATTATTGTGATATGTGTAGGAATGATTTCGGTAAGTAATTAATGTGATGTGGATTTTTGTATGCAATTACTTTGATGTGTGTAGGAAGGATTTCAATAGGAAGGATCTAGATAGCATTCAATTATGGATTCTATGTCTCATAGTGTAATTTATTTCTAATAATAGAAAGGAAATGTTACAAATCAAAATTATGACATTGGAAACCAGATAGTGATTACTTGCATTCATCTCTATTTATAGAAACAGATTATATTGTGAGAAGTATAACCTAGAAGTGTCCACAATTTAGATTCTTTCTACCAATATTCTTTTTATAGACATCACAGTGATCCTCCTTAATAAAAATTATTAGAGGTAATCATCTTCACATCATCCATGTTTTCCACTTTAAATATTATGGCTAAGTATATACATATTTACAACATTTATTAGAGGTAATCATCTTCACATCATGTATTTTTTCCACTTTAAGTATTATGACTAAGTATATACATATTTACAACATTTTAAGACACACATTATACACCTTTATCACCCTTTTTAGTTCCTTACACTATCCATTATATATATTACCTAAAGGATCTTCATATCATTCTTTTTGTGCATTCAAAAACTATATCCCAAAGAGTCTTCATATGTTGTTTTCCTTTCAACATAAAAGGGGAATAAACATTAGTAATACCAACATCATCATCATATTCACATGAAGAAACCACACCAATCCTTGATTATAGAGGAGACTGTAAATTGATCACACACATATGAGTAAGCATCAATAATAACAATCCATATTCAACCCTAAAAAATGACATAGCAATGTTGATAAAAGAAATTTGTTTATCAAATAATATTAGTGTTTTTTCCTTTATCATAAAATTGCATCATTGAATGAATCCAATAATATGTTTTAATTAATTGTGTGTTCCACGTTTTTAAGTGTGAAACATCTATCCATCGATAGTGTTTACAAAATAAATCATTCATTAGATTTCATTCAACTCCATGACATAAATATGCACATCTCTTGTAGATAATTTACATATGTCTTAGATTTTTTCTTATAAAATTCATCATATCTTTGAACCTTCTTTTGTCCATGTTTGGCTCCTTCATGTACATAACCATTACAATAAACATCATTGTTTAGATCATTTTCAACCTTATCATTGAAAAACGTGACTGTGATTCAAAGCCCCGACTGATACCTAAAAGTATTTATGTAATATTTGGAGGAGCGCTTAGTGGGAGTAGGTTGCTGTGAGGTCGATGCAGAAGCCACAAGAACTCTTTTTGTAGGCCCAGAAAGAACAATACTAGAAGTGGAGGGCTCGATGGGAATAGGATGCTGCTAGGATGATGCATAAGCCACAGGAACACTTTCTATAGGCCCAGAAAAAACAATACTAGAAGTGGGTTGTTGCAATGAGAGGTTAAAGAGCGACATTGCTAGATACTGATAGGTAAGAGGGAGTGAAGAGCGAACTGGATTCTACAACATCTGAACATAGAAACAAAATCCTGGAAATTGCTGCAAGATTAAGTTTATAGTAAACAAAGAGTCTGGATTCGAATGCCCCATCACACCAAAATGTTGTTATTTTCTTGCATGAGTGCGGAAACAAGGGTGATGAGCATTTTCATCCCTCTGACGCACTTCATCTGGGATATTTAGCTTTGTTTGTGAGCCTATGAACTTGTAAGAAGCCTTATCATAGGCACATTCTGCCACTTATGTGGTATCAAAGGTACCCAACCACACCCTTGCCCCATTGCTTGGATCACGAATCTCTGCTACCCACTTACCCCAAGCCCTCATTATGACTCCCTTATAGTGTTTTTGTTTGGTTGGTGTGGTGGCTTGGGAAGTAGTTGTGTCTATGCTCATCCTTTGCTCATCTCCTTTGGATTGATATCCATGGTTTATCCCGACTTCTGCAGTTCAGTAAAATGTTGTGTCAAGGAGGGTTTGGACCCAATGTAAATGATTGATCCCAAATAATAAATTGGTCATAGTTTTTCTATGAATAAAAGCATGTTTGTCCTATGAATAAAATAAATATTAATTCATAAAGACTTGTACATAATATAAAAAAATTCACCTTGCAATAAAGCAGGAACCTGTTGGCTCTCGTATGTCACCTGAGTAGAGTCAGATATAATGGATACCTTTGTTGCCCCATTACTGCCACCAAAGCCCAAAGTTGGCTCTTTGTTTGGGTTTCTCTCTACCGCATGACCACTCACTAAACCACTGTTGAAGACATTGGTGTGAGGAGAAACCATCCTAAATCCACCCCTCGCTTTCTTCTCCTAGACCTAATATTCATGGGGTGGTGCGGCCATGATCCAGAAATGGTCATGGTGGAAAAATTGCTATAAGTGAGTTGTTTCTCTCCCTCTTTCTATTTCCCTTCAACTTCATGAAATCGACATTCCAGGGAAGATATTTCTCTCATGATCCCGTTGATTAGCAAACTCTATATTCAATGCAAATGGAAAATATCGAACAACAAGGTCGTAGATGGCCAATCTAGATGTATTGTCGACTTCTCCACCCTTCGTCTCCTGTTCTCAATTAGCATTCACATCTCCCAATTATCAATTCTTATAACACCAACACCACTGGTTTCATGGATGTTTTCGTTCCTTTAAACTTCGGGGTTTCAACTCAGGGTTTTCACCTTTGGGATTTTGATATATCAATGCTCTTAAAGTTTTACGTTACTCTACCATGTTGCACAATGTACAAAGTTTTTCGTTAATCTGCCATGTTGCACAGTCTACAGTGTAGTTGAACAATATTCTCCACTATAGGTCCAAGAAATGTTTTGGATTTTGTCGGCATGTAGTTCAATGCATGCATCTCTGGAGTATTTAGGGCATTAACATCATATGTTTTGGCTTTGTCTGCGAGTAGTATTAGGCAAGAAAAAATTATGTTAAATGAAATGTTTTGTCTTTCTCTGCCTGTAGTCTTATGCATGAAACTTGGAGTATTTAGGGCATTACCAATTTATGTTAAATGAAATGTTTTGCCTTCGTTTTCCTGTAGTCTTATGCATGCATCTTGGAGTATTTAGGGCATTACCATCAACTGTTTTGGCTTTGTCTTAAAATTTTAAGTTAAAATGTATGTTAAATGTATTGTTAATAAGATTGAAAATTTATGTTAAATTACGGTGATGTGTGTTGGGGATTTCTCTCAAAAATTCAAGTTAAAACTCATGTTAAATTGCTTGGAGTATTTAGGGAAATACCATCAACCGTTCTGGCTTTGTCTCAAAAATTTAAGTTAAAATGTATGTTAGATGTATTGTTAATAATATTGAAAATTTATGTTAAATTACTGTGATGTGTGTCAAGGCTTTGTCTGAAAATTTAAAGTTAAAATTCATGTTAAATTTATTGTTAATAACATCTAAAATTTTTAGTATATTGTTGGTTGTGGACAAGTATGGAGCACTGCATCAAATGGAATACTTGGAATACGTAATTAATGTGATGTGTAGAAAGCATGTCGGTACATATTTAATGTGATGTGTGTCATATGTGTATACTAAGGATGTAGGCATGAAGGATCTAGATGTCGGATGTGTATAGGAAGGATGTCAGTAGAAAGGATCTAGATATCATCCTTTCTGGATTTTATGTTTTATAGTGTAATTTATCTCTATAAATAGAAAGGAAATGTTACAAATAAAAAATTGACACACAATGTTCCATAAAGGTTATTTGCATTCATTTCTATTTATAGGAATAAATTAGATTGTGAGGTGTAAAACCTAGAATTTCCACTATTTAGATTCTTTCTATCAATATTTTTTTAGTAGACATCAAAGTGATTTTCTACTCCAATTGTTCCATTTATTGTGGTATTCTAGACTTATCCGTTAACAACACTTTAATAAACATTATCAATGTTCTTCATTTATTACAAGTAATGATGTTGACATTATCCATGTTTTTCTCTTTAAGTCTTATGCCTAATTATATACTTATTTACATCATATTAAGTCTCACTCTATACACACCCATCACCCTTTTTAAGGTCTTTACACTATCCATTATATATGTTATCTAATGGGTCTTCATATCATCTTCATATCAATTTT
Source organism: Picea engelmannii (assembly GCA_009831015.1). NCBI lineage: Eukaryota > Viridiplantae > Streptophyta > Pinopsida > Pinales > Pinaceae > Picea > Picea engelmannii. The sequence goes on along the minus strand of ML786788.1, from coordinate 288,331 downwards.
TAGGTCCATTCAAAAAATGTATCACAAAAAATCTTTATATGTTTCTTTATTTTCAACATAACACAAGCATTAGTAATGCCAAGAGCACCATCATCTTCACATGAAACAACCACACCAATCCTTAATTATAGAGGAAACTATAAATTGACCACACACATAACAATAAACATCAATAATCAGAATCCATATTCAATCCTTAACAATGGCATAGTGATGTTGATAAAAAGAAACTTATTTTTAAAGCATGTTAGTGTTTTTTCCTTTATCATAAACCCGCACCATTGAATGATCCCAATAATGTGTTTTAATTAATTTCACATTCCAGTTTTCTAAGTGTGAAACATCTATCCCTCCATAGTGTTTACAAAAAATATCATGCATTAGATTGCATCCAACTCCATGCCGTAAATATGCACATCTCTCATGTAGATAATTTGCATAGGTCCTATATTTTTGCTAATAAAATGCATCCTATCTTTGAACCTGATTGTGTCCATGTTTGGCACCTTCACCTACATAACCATTAGAACAATAGTATAAGAAACATCGTCCTTTAGATTATTCTTGACCTTACCATTAAAAACATTGTATCCAAAGAACATATATTTAAGTCTAATTTCCAAATGAATTGGTTATAGGCTTCTTTCCTCAAATTTTCCTAACTCATTTCCATTATCTCCCATCTTTTCAAGTAGTTTTGAACCAATACCCCTATCAAATAGACCAATTTTCTTTTCATTATCATTTAACCTCATTTCTTCTAGAACATATTTGATTGTTTGTATATTAATAGTTTCAACTTGTTTTTCATTACTTCACCTTTCAATTTTTCCATCATGGTGTCAATGCTAAGAGCCACCATCCTAAATCTTCCCCTTGGTTTCTTCTCCTGGACCAGATACTGCATGGGGTGGTGTAGCCATGATCCATAAATGGTCATGGTGGAAAAAATGATATAAGTGAGCTACTATTGTATCTCTTTCTCTTACCCTCCACCTTCATGGAATCGACATTCCAAAAAATACATTTCTCTCATAATCCCAATTATTCTATATTCCAGTGCCACTTTGTTGTATTAATATTTTTGTCTGCTTCAAGGAATCCAACCAACCCATCGATCAAGAGACTCTATAATCAACCTCACCTTGTGCAAATGGAAAAACTCATAATATCTCATAGAGGCCCAATCTGGATATATCATCGACCTCTCCACCCTTTGTCTCCTATTCTCAATTAGAATTTACATCTCTGAAATACCAATTCATATAACACCATTGGTTTTATAGGAGTTTTGTTCTTTTAAACTTCATGGTTTCAACTCAAGGTAACTCAAGGTTTTCACTTTTAGATTTTGATATCTCATATCTCTTAAAGTTTTATGTTACTTGACCACGTTGACCATGCTACTTGATTAGCAGAATCTATAATCCACCTCTCCTTGTGAAAACAGACAATATCGAACAAGCTCGTAGATGCCCGATCTGGATGTATCGTTGAATTCTCCACCCTTAGTCTCCCATTTTCAACTAGCATTCACATCTCACAATTATCAATTCTTATAATACCAACACATTGGTTTCATGGAAGTTTTATTTCCTTTAAACTTCGGGGTTTCAACTCAGGGTCTTCACCTTTGGGAATTTGATACCTCAATGCTCTTAAAGTTTTTCGTTACTCTGCCATGTTGCATAGTGTACAAAGCTTTTAGTTACTTTGCCATGTTGCACAATGTACAATGTAGTTGAAAAATATTCTCCACTATACGTCCAAGAAATGTGTTGTCTTTGTCCATGTGTACTTCAATGCATGCATCTCTGGAGTATTTAGAGAATTAACATCAAATTTTTTGTCTTTGTTCCTATAGGCTTAGGCATGGAAAATTTATGTTAAATGAAATGTTTTGGCTTTGTCTACCTGTAGACTTATGCATGCAACCTAGTCTTATGCATGCAACCCAAAGTATTTAGGGCATCGCCATCAAGTGTTTTGTCTTTGTTTTTAAAATTTATGTTAAATTTATTGTTAATAATATTGAAAATGTTTATTATATCGATGGTAGTGGACGAGTATGGAACAATGCATTAAATGGAGTACTTGGAGTAAGTAATTAATGTGATGTGTAGGAAGGATGTTGGTACATAATTAGTGTGATGTGTGTAGGGAGGATGTTAGATGTGTATAGGCGGGATGTTGGCATGAAGGATCTAGATAGTATTTTCTAGATTATATGTTTCATAGTGTAATTTATTTCTATAAATAGAAAGGAAATGTTAAAAATAAAAACTTATGACACACAAAGTCACATAGGGATTATTTTCATTCATTTCTATTTGTAGGAATAAATTATATTGTGAGGTGTAGAACCTAGAAGTGTCCACTATTTGGATTATTTCTACCAGTATTCTTCTTATAGACATCATAATGATTTTCTACTCCAATTGTTCCATTTATTGTGGTGTTCTAGACTTATCCCTTAACAACAATTTAATAAACATTATGAGTGTTCTTCATTTATTATAGGTAATGATGTTGACATTATCCATGTTTTCAACTTTAAGTGGTATGCCTAATTATATACTTATTTACAATATATTATGGCTCACTCTATAAACACCCATCACCATTTTTAATCTCTTTACAATATCCATTATGTAACATCCCTCTCTGGTGCACTGAGAAAACGTATTCTTTGAGGACACTTGCTCGCATGAAGTGATCTGGACTTTTATGATGTTAAACTATTTATCCTTGATTATGATGCGTTATGATAGATGACATGATGTTTTTACTACTTTGATGTAGACAGGTGTTTGCACTCTTTTCGTCGATGTGTGAGAAAAAAGTGAGTGCTTACATGCCTAGTTGGGCTCTGCTAGTCATGACAGCTGTATGGTAAAAGGTTAGAAAGAAAACAACTAAGCTATTAACAAGAATTAAACAAAAACTAAATAAAACTATGAGCATAGAAAATAAAAATAAAAACAAATGACAATGGACCAATATCACCAATGTATAAGCTGATCTGATTGTTGAAATCCAAAGATACACAAAGGAGAAAGAGGACTTGGGTCCCTTCCCTCTCCAATGGAAGGCTCTTGAGGCCCTCAACTGATTTTCTCTCCTTACAAAGAAAAGATGAAATGTGGATGAAAGAACTCCAAGCT
>ML786788.1:265821-283383 GCA_009831015.1 Picea engelmannii | reverse complement strand
CTTGTACAATAGAGAATTTTTGAGGGTTTTTATTAAAACTTAAATTAAATGTGATTAGGGCAAGAGGGGGTCTCAAAACTCTATAAAATAAAGGGGGATGAGGGGGAAAAGGGGGATGGGTTGTTAGGTATCGTTATGTTGCCGAATTTGGACTAAACTGATTGCTTGTGAGGAGTTGGGATTTTCTCAGCTGGGATTAGAGTGGTAGCTCAGCCTTGGAGGCGAGCTGGGAAGCTAGGCATACTATCTGGGTTGTGTGTAGCCCCTTTGCGGCTCGGGGGGCTAAGGGGGAAGCAGAGTACCCCTAGCGATTGGCTGGGATGTACCGGTGTAGTCTCTACGGTAAGCAAGTAGGAGAGGGACGGAGTGCGCGGACAACGCTTGGAGCCAGGAAAAGGCAAAGGTACGCTCGTTTATTTTATAGAGTATGATGCAAAAAAAAAAATTATGTTGGAAACTGTATGTTGATGGTAATGGATGAATTCTACCATAAGTAATTTTCGTTTCGATTGATTGCCTAAAAATTTTCTATTGATTGCATTCTAGTTGGGGTTTACTATTCCATGGTTGAGATATGTAAGTTTCTGCGTAAATCCTTGCGTTGTAATCCCGGTGTTAGCGTTTAAATTATTGCCGAATAGTTCTACCTTTATGTGGGGGCTTTTGCAATTTGTTGTGATGTATTACTTTACGGTGGGCGTTTCCATTTGTGACTGGGGTATTTATATTATTGTTGGCATTTTCTTTATTTACTGTGGGCATTTGGTTTGTGGGAATTTCATTTTATAAAATTACTGTCTTTTCGTTTATAAATTACTGTCACCTTTTTTTTAAACTACTGTCAGCTTGTTGGTAAATTCTGGCAATTCGTGTTGGGGAATTTCGTTCTTCTATTAGCATGGGAAGCTATTAGAGTGTGCAATTTTATTACCGGATGCGTTCCTATTTTGGTGTGCATTTGTACTTCGAGGGGGCATCTGTGTATTACATTGGGCATGGTTTATTTCATCTTGGGCATTCATCACAGTGGGCGAGGTTTATTTCAGCGTGGGCATTTATCACAGTGGGCATTTTATTACAGTGTGTGTGTTTATGTATTACGGTTGCATTTTATTTCAGAGTGGGCATCCATGTTTACAGCATGCATTACCTCCACGATCCACTCCCAACCCCTGAATGTTGTCCGATGGCCATCAGTTATAAATGTTTTTCCCTTTAAAAAGAATGCTTTATAGTTATGGAAATAGTTGACCAGGTTGGGTGATTATCCATCTGGTCAGTCACTTACGTATGGCCTTTCCCAAGATTTTTTTTTTTGAATAACATTTAAGTCTCCTCCCTGACTTGAGTCAAATGCCCCATTGGCCCTCTCGTCCAGTTAAAAAAGGAATGCGCATCATTATGCCAGGAAAAATCTCGGAGTGACAGTCCGAACCCCCCAAATTTTGGTTGTTCCTATTTCCCTTAACCCTCGTTGAGTTGGTCGCCTGGGATGCATGCTGGCCTGGTGTTGGTAGCTGGTTAATTTCAAGCAATGTTCATTTAGGCAGCTGCCCCCTTTTTTTACACCTTCGTTCTGAATGATTAATGCCCATCGACAGCACTGGAGAGGGATCTGTCAGACCGCGCAGGGATAGGATGTTACTAATTCTATTTTCAGACTGCTTATAACTCCTAATTATTTTGATTCTTTTAAATCTAAACTATAATTCTAAAATAGCGTTGGAAAAGAATTTATGAGGAAGATGAATAGACAACGCAGCCTGTGTGACTATTGTTGGATGATAAATTTCCTTTACTAAGATTATTTAAATTATGAGAAAGGGAGCTATAATTGTAGAGGTAACAGAAATTTATATATTGGTGGGCGATGATCGGCACTAAAGCAATGAGCTGTCAATAATAGTTGATGTTAATTAACAATTGGTTAGTTCAATGGGAGGTACGATTAGGTTGTTTAACAAGTGGAGACCACTTAATAATGGCACTTTTAGCAATAGCAATCCAGTTTATTGGGAAATGATAGCAGTTTAATGGATTTATATCAGTTAATTGATTTATAATAGTTTAGGCGATGTATAGCATTGATATCTCTTTATATCAGTTTATCTGCGATTTATATCAGTTATATCAGTTATGCGAATTATAGCAGTTTAATTGTTCATATCAGTTTAATTAATTGATGTTGTTGATAATAGTGTAGTTACTTAAATCGAAATTGGTTAAATTTCGGTTGGTTGTATGTTAGGTTTTGAATTAGCAAGTTGATGCAAGTAGTTGTGAGTCACATCAAATTGGGAGTGGGACCTTGTTAAATCAGACTTGAACTTAGGGTTGTCACTAATGGTATTATGATAGTTATTACTTCGAGGTTATTACAATATAGAGGGTGGCGCGGTTGTTTAGTCATTAAAATTTTATTATATTGGAAGCATGCATGGAGTAATGTGATTGTTATTTAATTTAAGATGTGACGCGTCATGGTAATGCTAATCAAATTTTAGGGTATAGGATGTGATGGGTTATGTTAAGGTTAAAATAATTTAGGGCATACGATGTGATGTGTTATGATAATGTTAACATGATGTTAATGGTGGAGTTAATTTAATAGTAGCATAAAGTTGTTATATTTATGGTAACGTTGTTGAGATTGTTGGATTGTTAACATATAATAAATGACTTGAACTTAGTACAATCAGTGTTGTGAGTTAGTGATGAGATTTAGCAATCATTGATTTTACTTTGTGACCACAGGGTGGTTGGGTCACTCATTTAATATTGAAATTGAATGGAGGTTGGTATGTATTTAATGTCGTTGAGTCTCTCTAGTGGGTGGTCATTGTCGGAATCCTTCTGACTTGCGTCTTCCGTAGGGGTCGTGGTTGCCCGTGATTTTGTAGTGCTTGGTTGTCTTGCATTGCGTGGTCTGCGTGTGTCAGGTGGGATGTAGACACCTCCATGTAGCCTTAGTATATGAGTCCGTGTGTGTGATTTTTGTCTGTGTAAAGAATCCAGTGCCGTATCAAGAGTCTCGGGCCCTTTAAAGGAAGGGTTTCCACTCTTGCGACACACCTGACATAGATTACTAGTTTCTTCCTGAGCATTCGTCTAGGAGGCTATCTGACATTCTCTCTCTCCAGATCAGAGAACGAAGATTAAATGCCCTACTTTCCTGTGCAGAAATAGTGAAATCTACTACTATGGATTCTTCCTTCTGTGTTCGTACTATGATTAACCCAGTATGCCGTTAAATGTTTGCGTTGAGCACCTTATGGCTTGATCGTTAATGCTTGCAGTTACTTGTTGTGCACCTTGTCTTCTTGTGGTGATCATCGTGGTTGCGTCTCGTTAGTCGTCGAGTGGCGACGTAGAGTCAAGTGTGTATGTTCCTTATTACACGAGCGCACTCACCTTCAAATTTTTATTTTTTTTTTCACTTGTTATCAGAGTTGTGTCATAACGAGGAGGGACATTACATATGGTATCAGAGCCAGTTCGACCTGCGACTTCGGATTCGCTACGAATTTCGTCGACATGAGTTGATTTTATATACTATTGCTGATCGAGTTGATTGTGTGCATGCAAGGTAATCATGGTTAGAGGATGTCGCAGAGGAAGACAACAGGGTGCTAGGGGAGGAGGCGTGAAACCTCCAGTAGCATCCACGCCTGAGGGGTCTAAGCCCTAGGGAGGCAAGCAGGTTCTCGGGCAGGAGCAGATAGCGGTTGGTGATGTTATTGGGATGATGAGATCCTTCCAGTGCATGTCCGAGGCTCTGATCAGCCAGTTGGACAGAGACGAGGCCAGGGCATCGACACCCGCTGAGGTTCCGCCATGCGCACCAGTCCTTACAGGTAGCATTCACCGTGAACTCGAGAAGGTAAAATTTCCTGAGTTCTTTGGTGCCCCGGACGGCGCAGCCGCCGAGGCATGGTTGGAGAATATGGTGATGTGCTTTTCACTTCACGATTATACCTCCAACATGAGGGTCTACATGGAGGTATTTCACCTAAAGGGGAGCGCTCTTCTATGGTGGAAGATGCTCCTGCCGCAGCTGAACATGGCCGTGGAAGACATGCCATGGGAACTGTTCGAGGAACGGTTCCGAGAGAGGTACCTTTTAGAGGAATTCATTGAGCATCAGCTCAATGATTTCAACACATTACGACAGGGAGGTCATACGGTGCCCGAGTACGAGGCACGTTTCATGGAGCTGCTCCGGTATGCTCTGCACCTTAACACAGAGAAAATCAAGGTCAACCGGTTCGTGTTTGGCCTTAACGGTAGCCTGCATGCAAAGGTTAGGATATTAATGCCTCAAACCTTGCACGATGTTGTCCAAAAGGCCCTCATAGTAGTGGAGGAGCTTATCAGTGGGGGTCAGACTAAGACTCCAGCGAGACCCGCAGGGCAGAGTTCATCTGGCACACCGCAGCATCAGACACCAGCGAGGCATCCACCGAGATATCGTGGCTTCTAGAGAGGATCCACTTTCACTACACCTAGATGACCACCGCCTCAGCAGCGGGCACCTTATTGAGGACCACAGCACCAGCACCAGCGTCTCCCGCCGCAGCAGTAGTTTAGGCTTGTTCAGCAAAACAAACCTGGATTCCAGGCCGGTGGGCCGTCATCTTCTACTTCGGGTACCGGGACTACTGGGCTGAAGAAGGGGTGTTGGAAATGTGGGGAGCCACACTATCAACGCGACTGTCCTGTGGAGAGGACCAGGGCATTCGGATCAGCCGGACCCACTACAGTGGGAGATATGGGCAAGGCCCATCGGATTCATGCAGCGGTGAATAACCGCCAGGCAGAGCACCAGTCGACTATGCTTGACATGACAGGTACTTTCGCTGGCCAGACCCTTAGTATTTTGATAGACCCAGGTGCTACTGAGAGTTTCATTTCTAGTGCAGCGCTAAAAAGGATTAAGGTAAAGGCAGTCGAACAGGACAAGTTTATCTTTGTAGAGATGGCTTCAAGATCCAAAAGAAAGGTTGGAGGAAAGGTTACGGGCTGTACCCTTAACCTGGGAGAGTTTGTCACGAGGGTCAAATTGTACGTCACAATCTTAGGATCTTATGACGTCGTGATTGGTATGGATTGGTTGGAATCACTTGAGGCGATACTCAACTGTAAGACGAAACGGTTGGGCTTGGTCGATGATGAAGGACAGAGACGTGTGATTATAGGATGGAACCAGGGAGTATCCCTGAGTTTCGTCTCTTCCTTACAGCTACGGAAAAGTATGCGCAAGGGGTGCAAGCTTTATGCGATCCTTGCGCTAAATGAAAAGGGAGTAGCGGAAGCTCTAGAACACCTTCCGGTGGTGAAGGAGTTTGCGGACGTATTTCCAGAGGAGTTACTTGGGATGCCACCAGAGAGATATTTGGAGTTTACTATAGACTTGAAACCGGAGACCGAACCGATAGCAAGAACGCCTTATTGGATGTTGACCCCAGAATTGCAAGAGTTGAAAATGAAACTGAAGGAGTTGCTAGACCTGGGACTGATACGCCCTAGTGTGTCACCGTGGGGTGCATCAATTATTTTCATATGAAAGAAGGACGGATCATGGAGGCTTTGCATTGACAACCGTCAACTGAACAAGGCTACGATCAAGAATCAGTATCCCTTACCAAGAATTGATGATTTGTTTGATCAAATGAAGGGGGCGAACATGTTCTCCAAGATCGATTTGTGATCAGGGTATCACCAGTTACGGATCAAGGAGGATGACGTCCCTAAGACCATCTTTAAGACGAGATTGGGACATTACAAATTTATTGTTTTACCCTTTTGGACTGACAAACGCCCTAGGGGTATTCATGAGTTTTATCAACGGGGTGTTCCGCGAGTACTTGGACAAGTTTGTCCAAGTATCCATTGACGATATCTTGATCTACTCTCGGACGATGGAGGAGAATGATGAGCACTTGCGCTTGGTACTACAGTGTCTACAAGAGAACAAATTGTATGGGAAGTTGTCTAAATTCTCTTTTACCAATCGAGGATTCACTACCTAGGGCATTTCATCTCCAACGAAGGTATCGCCGCGGATCCAGCCAAGGTTGAGGCTATTATGGAATGTCCTGCACTGACAAATGTCACAGAAGTACGTATTTTTATGGGTTTAGTAGGATACTATCGATGTTTTGTCGAGGGATTTTCAAAGATAGCAAATCCGATCACAGAATTGCAGAAGAAAAACAAGAAGTTTGTTTGGACCGAGAAAAGCGTGGAAACATTTCGGAGGCTTAAGGAGTTGTTGACGACAGTGCCGATACTAAATGTCCCTGACATGGATGCGGACTTCTTGGTATGCACTGACGCATCCAAGGAAGGTTTAGGCGGAGTCTTGATGCAAGACGGACGAGTGATTGCTTACATTTCAAGGAAGCTGAGAAGGCATGAGGAGAACTACGCGATGCACGATTTGGAGTTATTAGCCATCATATATTCCTTGAAGGTTTGGAGACACTACCTTGTTGGATGAAATTTTGAATTAAAGACTAATCATTGTGGACTACAACACATTTTTACGCAAAGCGACTTGAACGCATGACAACGGCGTTGGTCGGAAATGATTAGTGAGTACGACTTGGAGATTACTTACATAAAGGGAACAATGAACCGAGTGGTGGATGCCTTGAGTTGGAGGCCATGCATATTTTCGGTGTTACCCCTTCAGAAAAATCTACATGAGAAGATTCTCACTTTAAAGCGTGATGATGACTGGTACAAAGAAGTCGAGGATTTTATCGGAAAAAACACAATGATGGTACCATGATATGAGGGATATTCATTTGATAGTGATGGTTTATTGAGGTTTAGAGGTCGGATTTACGTACCGCCAAATGACGAGTTGAGGATGTTGATCCTGAGCGAGGCTCATAGAGCAGTTTACATGGCTCACCCAGGAGTCACGAAGATGAGGGCATACCTTAAACCCTTATTCTTATGGAAGGGAATGAAGGCCGACATAGTCAAATTTGTGGCTAGATGTCTAGAGTGTCAACAAGTAAAGGTTGAGCATAGACACCCGGTAGGTTTACTTCAATCACATGCCATTCCGGAATCAAAATGGGAAGTTATTTCGATGGATTTTATTGTTGGATTGCCACTGACGGCAAGGAGACATGACTCAATTTTTGTAGTAGTAGACACTCTGACGAAGAGTGCTCACTTTATTCTGGTGCGTACGATGTATCAGGCACCTAACATAGCGAGAGTTTTCATCAGTGATATTGTGAGGCTGTATGGCGTGCCTAAAAAGATTATATCCGATCAAGGATCGATGTTTACTGGATGATTTTGGACGAGTTTCCAAGAGGCCTTGGGAACCTAACTTAATTTTAGTACTGCGTATCACCCAGAGACTGATGGGAAGACCGAATGCACAAACCAAACCTTGGAAGACATGTTGCGCATGTACGTGATGGACCAACAAAAGCATTGGGAGGAATTCCTACCTCTAGTAGAGTTCGCTTACAACAACAGTTACCAGAGCACCATTAAGATGGCGCCTTTTGAGTTTCTTTATGGGCGACCATGTCAGATGCCCTTGAGTTGGGATTGGCTTGAGGATAGGGTCCTGGTGGGACCAGAAGTGATCCAAGAAATGGAAGAGCAAATGAAAACCATAAGACAAAGGATTAAAGAAGCGCAAGATCGACAGAAGAGTTATGTCGATGCGCACCGAGTCGACCGTAGTTATGAGGTCGGCGATCGAGTCTTCTTGCAGGTTAAACCGCATAAGAGTTTGATCAAGTTTGGAAAGGGAGCTAAACTCTCTCCTAGGTTCATGGGACCTTTCGATATTGTGGAGAGAAAGGGGCCCGTGGCATATCAACTAGCCTTGCCTGATTCTTTGAGGCGTATGCACGATGTTTTCCATGTATCTGTTTTGAGACATTATATTAGTGATCCCACACACGTGATTCACATGAGTTCCTTGCAGGTATCAGACGAGGGAGCGCTCATGGCTGAGTCGGTCTGCATCTTATATCATCGCGTTCGATAGTTACGACGTCGAACGACAGATTAGGTCAAGGTCCAGTGGGACAGTTATAGTCCACACTCGGTGACCTGGGAGGATGCATATGATATGTGCCAGCAGTTCCCATTTTTGCTTGATATATAGACTTATGATACTATGGTACTTTTATTTCGGCATTTATACTGAGAAAATTTGGGATGAAGTTTAGACCAAGAGGGGGTGTATGTAACATCCTGCTCTGGCGCACTGAGAAAACTTATTCTTTGAGGACACTTGCTCGCAAGTGATCTGGACTTTTATGATGTTAAACTATTTATCCTTGATTATGATTCATTATGATAGATGACATGATGTTTTTACTACTTTGATGTGGACAGGTGCTATTGACACAGTTGTATTGAGTGTGAAGGGTTTTGGACCTTGAGGATGCAGATGCATCGGTGGAAACCCTTGGACTTCGGATTGAGTCAGGGAGTGTGCTATTTGGGTTGATTTATTTACTGTGACATTTCATTGATTTGATGATTTGATGTTGACATGTTCTGACACGATTGTCGATGATGCAAGCTGACAATAGCTTTCCGACCAGACTCACATATGGAGTAAAGGGGCCACACATGATTCTAGAGAGGTTGAGGGAGAGGGGTGGACAACAGCCCTGCCACCACCTACTAGCACTCCCGCCGTGGCTCGAACTGTAGGTTAATGATTACCTAGTTCGAGAGGATCCACGATGCCGTGAGGGAAGACTACGACAATCACTCACGATGATTCTAAGGGGCACGCAATAAGGTGGGGACCTTATTCCTTAGAGCCCTTAGTCTCCCACAAGTTCACCTAGCGGAGTGTTGACTCCAGGGGTTATAGATGTCTACCGATTACTCCAGTTGGCGAGTGGCACCCTTGGAGTACGTGGTGCATCCTGAAGGGCACGTCACCCAAAACAAACACAAGAAGCGAGTGGCACCCTTAGAGCACGTGGTGCATCCTGAAGGGCACGTCGTGCAAAGGAAACGAACGAGGCGAGTGGCACCCTTGGAGCACGTGGTTCATCCTGAAGGGCACGTCACATTGATGTGGATGAAAGAAACAAACCTAAATAGCCCTAAGAAAATAACGCCTTAATAAATCCTTAAACAACTTCCCTAACCCTGTGTCTCCCAGTTCAAAATCTATACCTAAGTCTAAAAAACTTCTCTAAGATAAAAATTTCATTTAACCTTAAGGAAAAAAAAGCCCTAAATCTAACTCTAAAAAGATCCTAACCCAAATTCTAAATGAAATAGCTCCAATGAATTAACTGTCAATGAACTCATAACTTTTATTCAAATTGAAACATAACTTTTCTTAAAAAATATAAATATACATAAATTACAGTTTTAGTTAACTCAGACAATAAATTTCTTTGAAGGCATCTCCTTCTTTAAACACAACTTTCAATGAGAGTTCATTAACACATTTGAAATCATAACTTTTATGAAAACCCGACTTCTGTCAAATACATAACCTTATAAAAACTTTTAAAGAATAACTCCCTTATGAACGCAATAGTTTTTCAAAAATTAAACTAATTCATAAATACACGAATACCGAAAGCCATAGTTTTGATTGACAGAATGCATAACCTTCAGTGAATAAATTGAATCCTTAAGAGACTAAACTATTTTCCTTAAAACTCATACATAAACTCAAACTGAACCAATAGTAATAAAATTATTTAACGAGTGGGAGTATAAAAAGTATGAATTTAAAAATAAAAATGAAAAGATGCATTAGCGCATTTACCTTTTTGGTTTTTTTAAAAAAAAGGGAAATAATAAAAATAGGGAAATTAGCCTTTTAATAAATTTAAAGAAAATAATGTTGGAGAAATGTGGGGGGGATGAATGACACTTGTACAACAGAGAATTTTTTAGGGTTTTTATTAAAACTTAAATTAAATGTGATTAGGGCAAGAGGGGGTCTCAAAACTCTATAAAATAAAGGGGGATGAGGGGGAAAAGGGGGATGGTCTATTAGGTATCGTAATGCTGCCGAATTTGGACTGGACTGATTGCTTGTGAGGAGTTGGGATTTTCTCAGTTGGGATTACAGTGGTAGCTCATCCTTGGAGGCGGGCTGGGAAGCTAGGCATACTATATGGGTTGTGTGTGGCCCCTTTGCAGCTCGGGGGGCTAAGGGGGAAGCAGAGTACCCCTAGCGATTGGCTGGGAGGTACTGATGTAGTCTCTACAGTCGGTGAGCAGGAGCGGGACGGAGCGTGCAGACAACGCTTGGAGCCGGGAAAAGGCAAAGGTATGCTCGTTTATTTTATAGAGTATGATGCAAAAAAAAAAATTATGCTGGAAACTGTATGTTGATGGTAATGGGTGAATTCTTCCATAAGTAATTTTCGTTTCGATTGATTGCCTAAAAAGTTTCTATTGATTACGTTCTGGTTGGGGTTTACTATTCCATGGTTGAGTTCTGTAAGTTTCTGCGTTAATCCTTGCGTTGTAATCCCAGTGTTAGCGTTTAAATTATTGCCGAATAGTTCTACCTTTCTGTGGGGGCTTTTGCAATTTGCTGTGGTGTATTACTTTACGGTGGGCATTTCCATTTGTGACTAGGGTATTTATATTATTGCTGGCATTTTCTTTATTTACTATGGGAATTTGGTTTGTGGGCATTTCATTTTATAAAATTACTGTCTTTTCATTTATAAATTACTGTCACCTTCTTTTTTAAACTACTGTCAGCTCATTGGTAAATTCTGGCAATTCATGTTGGGGCATTTCGTTCTTCTATTAGCGTGGGTATCTATTACAGTGTGCATTTTTATTACCGGATGTGTTCCTATTTCGGTGTGCGTTTGTGCTTCGAGTGGGCATCTGTGTATTACATTGGGCGTGGTTTATTTCAGCATGGGCATTCATCATAGTGGGCGAGGTTTATTTTAGCGTGGGCATTTATCATAGTGGGCGTTTTATTACAGTGTGTGTGTTTATGTATTGCATTTGCATTTAATTTCAGAGTGGGCATCCATGTTTACAGCGTGCGTTACCTCTGCGATCCACTCCCAACCCCTGAATGTTGTCCGATGGCCATTAGTTATAAACATTTTTCCCTTTAAAAGGAATCCTTTATAGTTATGGAAATAGTTGCCCAGGTTGGGTGATTATCCATCTGGTCAGTCACTTACGTATGGCCTTTCCCAAGAATTTTTTTTTTGAATAACATTTAAGTCTCCTCCCTGCCTCGATTCAAACGCCCCATTGGCCCTCTCGTCCAGTTAAAAAAGGAATGTGCACCGTTACGCCGAGAAAAATCTTGGAGTGACAGTCCAAACCCCCCAAATTTTGGTTGTTCCTGTTTCCCTTAACCCTCGCTGAGTTGGCCGCCTGGGATGCGCACTGGTCTGGTGTTGGTAGCTAGTTAATTTCAAGCGATGTTCATTTAGGCAGCTGCCCCTTTTTTTTACACCTTGGTTCTGAATGATTAATGCCCATCAACAGCGCTGGAGAGGGATCTGTCAGACCGCGCAGGGATAGGATGTTACTAATTCTATTTTCAGGCTGCTTATAACTCCTAATTATTTTAATTCTTTTAAATCTAAACTATAATTATAAAATAGTGTTGGAAAAGAGTTTATGAGGAAGATGAATAGACAACACAGCCTGTGTGACTATTGATGGATGATAAATTTCCTTTACTAAGATTATTTAAATTATGTGGAAGGGAGCTATAATTGTAGAGGTAACAGAAATTTATATATTGGTGGGCGATGATCGGCACTAAAGAAATGAGCTGTCAATAATAGTTGATGTTAATTAACAATTGGTTAGTTCGATGGGAGGTACGATTAGGTTGTTTAACAAGTGGAGACCACTTAATAATGGCACTTTTAGCAATAGCAATCCAGTTTATTGGGAAATGATAGCAGTTTAATGGATTTATATCAGTTAATTGATTTATAACAGTTTAGGCGATGTATAGCATTGATATTTGTTTATATCAGTATATCTGCGATTTATATCATTTATATCAGTTATGCGAATTATAGCAGTTTAATTAATTGATGTTGTTGATAATAGTGTAGTTACTTAAATCGAAATTGGTTAAATTTCGGTTGGTTGTATGTTAGGTTTTGAATTAGCCAGTTGCTGCAAGTAGTTGTGAGTCACATCAAATTGGGAGTGGAACCTTGTTAAATTAGACTTGAACTTAGGTTTGTCGTTAATGGTATTATGATAGTTATTACTTCGAGGTTATTACAATATAGAGGGTGGCACGGTTGTTTAGTCATTAAAATTTTATTATATTGGAAGCATGCATGGAGTAATGTGATTGTTATTTAATTTAAGATGTGATGTGTCATGGTAATGCTAATCAAATTTTAGGGTATAGGATGTGATGGGTTATGTTAAGGTTAAAATAATTTTAGGGCATAAGATGTGATGTGTTATGATAATGTTAACGTGTTGTTAATGGCAGAGTTAATTTAATAGTATAATAAAGTTGTTATATTTATGGTAACGTTGTTGAGATTGTTGGATTGTTAACATATAATAAATGAATTGAAATTAGTGCAATCAGTGTTGTGAGTTAGTGATGAGATTTAGCAATCATTGATTGTACTTTGTGACCACAGGGTGGTTGGGTCACGCGTTGAATATTGAAATTGAATGGAGGTTGGTCTATATTTAATGTCGTTGAGTCTCTCTAGTGGGTGGTCGTTGTCGGAATCCTTCTGACTTGCGTCTTTCGTAGGGGTCGTGGTTGCCCATGATTTTGTAGTGCTTGGTTGTCTTGCATTGCGTGGTCTGCGTGTGTCAGGCAGGATGTAGACACCTCCATGTAACCTTAGTATATGAGTCTGTGTGTGTGATTTTTTTCTGTGTAAAGAATCCAGTGCCATATCAAGAGTCTCAGGCCCTTTAAAGGCAGTGTTTCCACTCTTGCGACACACCTGACAGAGATTACTAGTTTCTGCCTGAGCAGTCAGCCAGGAGCCTATTTGACATTCTCTCTCTCCGGAGCAGAGAATGAAGATTAAACGCCCTGCTTTCCTGTGCAGAAATAGTGAAATCTACTACTATGGATTCTTCATTCTGTGTTCGTACTATCCTTAACCCAGTATGTCGTTAAATGTTTGCATTGGGTGCCTTATGGCTTGATCGTTAATGCTTGCAGTTACTTGTTGTGCACCTTGTCTTCTTGTGGTGATCATCATGGTTGCATCTCGTTAGTCGTCGAGTGGCGACGTAGAGTCAAGTGTGTCTGTTCCTTATTACACGAGCGCACTCACCTTCAGAAATCTTTTTTTTTTCACCTGTTATCAGAGTTGTGTCGTAATGAGAAGGGACATTACACATTATAGATGTTACCTAATAGTTCTTCATATCATTCTTTAGGTCAATTCAAAAAATATATCACAAAAAATATTCATATGTTGTTTTATTTTCAACATAACACTGGAAACAAGCAGTAGTAAGGCCAAGAGCACCATCATCTTCATTTGAAAAAACCACATCAATCCTTAATTATAGAGGAAAATATGACCACACACATCTGAGAGTAAACATTAATAATCATAATCCATATTCAACTCTTAACAATGGCATAGTAATGATGATAAAATGAAACTTATTTTTAAAATCATGTTAGTGTTTTTTCCTGTATCATAAACCTGCACCATTGAATGGGCCCAATAATGTGTTTTAATTAATTTCACATTCCACTTTTATAAGTGTGAAACATCTATCCCTCCATAGTGTTTACAAAAAACATCATGCATTAGATTCCATCCAACTCCATTCCATAAATATGCACATCTCTTGTGTAGATAATATGCATAGATCCTAGATTTTTGCTAACAAAATGCATCCTATCTTTGAACCAAGGTTTTTCCATGCTTGGCACCTTCACCTACATAACCATTAGAACAAACAATAAAAGAAACATAATCATTTAGATTATTCTCAACCTTACCATTAAAAATATTGTATCTAAAGACCATACATTTAAGTCTAATTTCCAACTAAATTGGTTATAGGATTGTCTCCTCAAATTTTCCTAACTCGTTTCCATTATCTCCCATCTTTTCAAGTAGCTTTGAACCAATACCCTTATCAAAGAGACCAATTTTATTTTCATTATCATTTAACCTCATTTCTTCTAGAGCATCTTTGATTATTTATGTATTAATAGTTTCAATTTGTTTTTTCATTACTTCACATTTCAATTTTTCCATCATGGTGTCGATGATAGGAGCCACGATCCTAAATTTTCCCCTCGGTTTCTTCTCCTGGACCAGATATTGCGTGGAGCGGTGCAACCATGATCTAGAAATAATCACGATGGAAAAAATGCTACAAGTGAGCTACTATTGTACCTCTTTCTCTTTCCCTTGAACTTCATGGATTTAATATTCTAGGCATGGCATTTCTATAATAATCCCAATTCTTATATATGTAAGTGCCACTTTATTGTCTTACTCTTTTTCTCTACTTCAATAAATTCATCCAATCCATCGATTAATAGAATCTATAATCAACCTCACCTTGTGCAAATGGAAAAAATCATAAGATCTCATAGAGGCCCAATCTGGATGTATCGTCGATGTACGATCACGTTTATAAAAAAACTAGTGTTTTAATTTGTAAATAAAATTAGGGCATTAACTTTGCTACAAACCCTTGTAATTTCTTCAAACATATCATATACACACTAAAGCACACATAAATGGAAGAGATAGCAGGGAAATTTTATTATTACGGGATCATAGAATACAACTTTATAAGAAGATATGGTTGCTATGGCACCTATAATACCTTAGTAATAAAAAACATAACTTTGAACAATGTCGATCTCTTCAAACAAAACACCAAAGAAGAAACTGGATTGAAGCTAAACTACACAGAATCTCCACTAGAAACCCTAGATGGGTTCCCCTCTTTGCTTAACTATGGTGGATAGTTTCACCATCGAAGCCAAACTCCAATGAAAGGGTTTTAATTTGTAAATAAAATTAGAGCATTAAATTTTCTACAAACCCTTGTAATTTCTTCAAACATATCATATAAACACCAATGTACACATAAATGAAAGAGATAACAGGGGCATTTTATTATTACGAGATCATTGAATACAACGTTATAAGAATAAATGGATGTTATGGAAGTTGTAATACATCAATAATAACAAATATAACCTTGAAAAATGCCCAATATCTTCAAACAAAACAATAAAGATGAAACTAGACTAAAGCTAAACTAGATTGAAGCTCCACTAGAAACCCTGGACGGATTCCCCTCTTTGCTTAACTAGGGTGGATAGTTTCACCACCGAAGCCAAACTCCAATGAAAGGGTTTTTCTAAAACCCTAACAAAAACATTGGCTCACTGAGCACTCCACAAGAAATAATCACCAAATCTGACATGCCCAAATGACTTTCTCTTCTCTCCTTTTAAAGGCTCATTGGATCTTTCTAGAAAGAGCTAACTTGACCTCCTCAAATATTCCAGAAGAGAAATTTTTAATAAAGTGACTTTATAATGTTTATATTTTATTTAAGCCACTTAAAATTAAACAATAATTAATTAAATATTAATTGTGATATTAAATTTAGACAATCTAAATAAATAATTAATTAAATATTTATTTTTTCGAAGATCGCCAAAAATGGGACATTGAAAATACTTATTCCCCAATATTCCTTGTTCTCAAGAAATGTTATCACAATCTGATGCTCGGTCGACTGAACCTATCTCAAAGTGATACCTGGGTCCCATACCATCCTGGAAAATGTGAAACATCCTCTACTCATAGCACGAATCTGCGAGGTATTATCACACGATTCTTCCTGACTTCCCCTTATCAACCAAGCAATCATAAAATCAATCATCTCCTCAAGAGTATTCTCCTCCCAACAATAAAATCTATGTAAACTAGAAATCCAATCAGTGTCAGTTGTCAAGCTGTCAACAACTGTGATCCCAGGGTCCCACACAAATCTCAAAGAGATGCCACCATGTTGATGTTGCAACACTCTGATCATAATCGTCCGATCATCATACTGAAACTTCATCTCAACATCCATCAATCCATAGTTGTCCATGATCCTGATGATAAAATAAATGACTCTATTAGGATGCGTCTGTTAAGAACCAAATATCAATATAGCATAGAAAAACCTCAGAAAAAATACTCAATGCCTTGAAAAAAAGATAATTTCATATAATAAGCCTCTTCAAGGGGGAAACCTCCTTTTACCCCACTTAAATGTTCAAGTACAATATGATTCAAAATGAAAATTTCTCCTTGGTATATATAGGAGACTTACAACTAATGGCCTAAAGCCGACATAAATAAAATAACATTACTAACATAATATGCCCCAATTAAGGGGTAATGAGGCAATATTGGGGCTTAACATGCCCCTCCCCTTGAGACAAGTGTTGTTCGCAACACTTGAGTAACTCTGGATGCTTCTGTATAATAGACTCATCTTCCCAAGTGGAATATTCAGCCGATAGTTTCCTCCATTTAATGAGATACTCTAAAATGGATCTATTCCTCAGATGGCAAATTCTTGTGTCAGTGATGGCTTCAGGCTCCAATATGACTTTTCCTTCCTCGTCAAGTTCTAGAAATATAGTTTGAACTGGGATCTTGTCACCTATAACCTTATTTAAGCATGAAACATGGAAAACTGGGTGTACTCGTGAAGATGCAGGCAACTCCAATTTGTATGCCATAGTACCAATCTTTTGCAACACCTTATAAGGGACATAGTACTTTGGTGATAATTTATTATCCTTCTTGGCTTGCTTGAGTGACATCAATTTCTATGGTTGTAGTCTTAAAAAAACCCAATCCCCTACTTCAAAACTTCTTTCACTACGATGATGATCTATTTGTTGTTTCATGCGATTTTGTGCCATGGTCAAGTTGTCCTTTAAGATTTGGAGAACTTGTTGTTGATTCTTGATGTGATCTTCCACTTCTTGAACCTTAGATTTTTATTTTAGAGAAGAAGTGATGGAAGGAGGGTGGTATCCATAAAGTTCCATAAATGGTGTCATTTTTGTTGCAGTATGAAAGGAAGTGTTATACCACCATTTTTCCAATGGTAACCATTTCAACCATTATGTTTGTTTATCAGAGACAAAGAAACGAAGGTAGCCTTCCATACATTTGTTCACTATCTTGGTTTGTCCATCAGATTGAGGATAATAGGATGAGCTATGAGCCAATTAAGTACCCAAACAAGAAAATAATTCTGTCCAAAAATGTCCAATGAAAATGGGATCTCTGTCACTTACAATAATCTTTGGGCTGTCATGTAGCTTTTGAACTATCTCCATGAATGCGATGGAAATTGTACTAGCTCTGAAGGGATGAGAGAGTGCACAAAAGTGTGCGTACTTGGTCATTCTATCAACAATCACCATGATGACACTCTTTCCTTCAAACTTTGGTAACCCTGTGATGAAATCCATGGAAACCTCCTCCCAGCACTGACTTGGGATGGATAATGGTTGTAAAAGACCCGGGGTCTTAATTGTTTCCACCTTAT
>ML786788.1:225222-263797 GCA_009831015.1 Picea engelmannii | reverse complement strand
TACCTCTTAACTCAATTTATTTTCCTTCCAATGAAAATTTCATGAAAAGTTCTTGAAAACTAAATGCCATTGTTCCTAATTATTGTAACCATTGGGTTCCTAGTACAGCATCTGTACCACGCATGGATATAGCAATCATTGGACTATTAATTACATATTCCCCCATAGTAAGATTGATATTATTTCATTTTCCTGAGAAATTGATAGTTCCTCCATCTGCAATCATTACTTGAAACTCTGGCGCTGGATATACAAAGAAATTGAGATCTTTGGCTAATTTACAGTGAATGAAATTATGAGTACTGCCAGAATCAATTAGTACTATTACCTTTTTCTTTTTTATGTATCCTTCGATCTTGATGGTTTGAGGAGTTCTAATTCCAGCCAATGCATTACACGATATCGTGGGAGTCAACTCTTCAGAGGAAATTGCTTCTACGGTTTCAAATTGAGATGGTTCTTGTTCTTCTTCTTCTTCCTCTTCTATGTAGAATAATTTCTCCTCACCGCAATTATGTCCCTTATTGTACTTGTTGTCACAATTAAAGAATAAACCTTTCGCTTTTCTTTCCTCCAATTGTTGAGGTGTCAACCTTGTAGGTTGAGGTGTTTTAGAAGAAGGATAATTGTTCTCTCTATAGATGTTAGGATTGGTCCTTCTAGTAGCCATAGGCATATTTTTACTTTCAACATTTCTTGCCACCTTAAATGCATTCTCCAATGATCTAGGTTCCCAAAGGAGAACCTCATGTTGAATGTTATCCTTTAAAGTTCCTATGAATACATCAATCAAGTGCTCATCTAGAATATGGGTTACCTTTATATTCAATCTTTGCAAGTTCTCAATGTGCTCGGTAACTGAACCCTTTTTCTTGAGATTTATCAATTGGCTAAACAAGGTATTGCTCCTTGTATCCTCATAGTGTGCTATCATTTCTTCCATGAAAATTGTGCAAGTGACGAGTGATTTGCGAGAACAAAGTCATCGATACCATACAAATTGATTAGGTTCTAAATATAAAGAAGCAATTCATACCCTTTATGTATGTGGCACATTATGGAGATCAAAGAATTGCTCCATCTGAAGAATCCATGTGATTGGGTCCTTGCCATCAAACTTCCTCACATCAATATTAGGAACCTGGTTAGTCTTCAAACCAAAGTTGGAGTTTCTCCATTCTTGATTCACCTTCCTTCTGTCCTCATCATGAATTTCATGGAATGCATTTTCACTTTTAGGTGTCTTCTCTGTTACAAAATTTTTCAATACTTCCATGATCTCCCCTTTTAAACCCTCCATGATCTCTTGTAGTTCATATTTTGTTACTATATTCTTTTGTAAATCATTTATGTCCCTACGCATTTATTAACCTTCATAAAGAGTCCAAGTAGGATTTTTTGGAGGCTTATTTGGTGTAGAATTTCCCTTTTTGTGTGGCATGTTTGCCAAGTATCACTTTTGAACCTTGATTTTGAGGTGGTTCTTCTAGACAATATTTCTTCTGTTGTATCTCCCAAGTTTTATCCCTTATGGGTATGAAACTTTATTTTATTTAGTTCTCTGATATTTATTCTCTATAATGCCATAGGTGTGATCAAAATTGGATGTGCCAAGTGGAATTTACGGTAACATCCCCACAACTTACCAATTTTTGGCCTTTGCAAAAGATCTCACTTGTATAGAGTGACCCGCAAAAAATAATTTATATAAAATTATGAAACTCACACTATAAATTCTACATACTGTCCACAATCCAATGAAACCAGTCTCACTCAATTTGGATACTCTAGGAAGAAGTTATGATTGTTTTACCTAGAACACCTTCTTGAGACTAGTCAATAGGACTAGTCAGATACCCTATATTACACAAGGCGTGTCTACAAATTTAAGATGACCCAGAATCTGAAACTTTTACCACAAATACCTTACTAATTTTTGTAAATAGCCTCTGGAGTTCAAGGTCTGAAACGTTACAGAAATTTTTTTATAGGGAAAATTCCACAATGAAGAAAAATTCTGAAAATCTCTAATACCATATGTTAAGAACCAAATATCAATATAGCATAGAAAAACCTCAGAAAAAATACTCAATTCCTTGAAAAATAGATAATCTCATATAATAAGCCTCTTCGAGGGGGAAACCTCCTTTTACCCCACTTAAATGTTCAAGTACAAGATGATTCAAAATGAAAATGTCTCCTTGGTATATATAGGAGACTAGGAAGTATAATTACAACTAATGGCCTAAAGTCGACATAGATAAAATAAAATTACTAATATAATATGCCCCAATTAAGGGGTAATGAGACAATATTATGTCTTAATAGCCTCCCTAGTGGAAACACCCCAAAGATCCATCGTACACTACCATGTGTCAATGAGGGCTCTTGTATACTGTTGCACACCACTGTGTCTTCCTGCATCATTCGATATCATGTATGCACTATTGAACCCAACACTCTACTGATGTTGACTGAACATGTATCCCAGAGTGTGTCCATATATGTCATGTATATTTCCACCCAATCTGAGTATATGTATATCTACTTGCATCCTGGTCCACAAGGAATTTACTCAACCATCGCCTCCATAGCTAAACCTCGATCCTCTAAGGTGCTTTCCAAAGGAAAATTCTCATGGTCCTCGCAGTGCCAATCAAGAGTGAAAATCAAACTATCACTCTCCTCGGGTACATGAATCTTTGAATTCTCCTCATCTTGACTCATCATAAGTGTCTCCTCCCTCACATCATGTGTTAGACACCCTCTCTCATGTGTTATGTTTGCCAAATATGATGGAGTATCTATCATAAATGGTGAAGAGTGTGCCAAGCCCAACTGATAATGTAACTCCTCAACCTATCTTTCCTTTTCCTCAACAAACTTGAGAGCAAGCTCCATGTCCAAAAACATCTGCAAGTAATGTGACTTCAAATGTTCTAGTGCTTCCCCGATGATGCATAAATGGGCACTAGTGACTCCACCTACTATCCCACTATGTCACTCCTCTAGTTGGGTTCTCCACACAAGCTCCTCAATGAACCTATGGGATCCATCGGTCCTGGTAAACACTCGTGTAACCTTATCCCATGTCATCAACATGAGATATTCCAAATAGTATGGTGCTAAAGGAATTTTTCCTACCACATCTAACTGGCTTGAGTTGTCATCTATAAGAGTTCTCCCCTCTTGCTCCTCGTAGGAATCATAAGCAAGGACTGGAGATGACTCCTCATCATACATGGGTGCTATCTTAGCTCCATCCTCATGAGCCATCCCAACACATGTGCTATCCTAACCATCACTGGTGCTAGTGTCTTGTGCTCCACCAACCACTACCAATGATGCACTACATGTTGTTGTATCATCTCCCTCATAGTCATCATCAATGGGACCAAATTTTCCCCCCTCCTCCTGTGTACTATTTATAATCTCCATCAACACACCAACATCAAATATCTCATCAATGTCTACTACTCGGTCATATTGCATGTACACATTCCTATCATGGCAAACTATATGCTCTAAATAGCCAACCTGAGGCATTCCCAAGTTCCTATCCTAATGTGATGTTTCTACTTCATCAACGAATTTGGATCCTTTTACCACCTTTGTGAACCACTCTGGATGTTCTATCAAGGTTGTTAAATTTTTATGATATTCTTAAATGAGCTGCAAAATTTCTTCCCTAAGTTCTTTAAGGGTTTTCATCTTTCTAGATATCTGTCCTCTATCAGTATCCATGAACTAGTGGAAATTCCCAACTATATTTGATTAGAAATCCTTTAATATGTTTCATCCAACACTTAGAGTTTTTTTTCATGATCCTCCAAATAAGTTGTTCTTTGATTATGCCAACTTCTATGATGATGTCAATTTTTATGGGTTACATACTTCTTATATCTCCAATCTTCTTAATCCACTGCATTGTTGGTCACTTAACAGAAGCAATATGAAAATGCCCTGTACACAATTTGAAAAAACTCCTCATTGATTTTCCCTTAATGATGTAGCAATTTTGTGCTTCTTATGAGTGATGACTTTGTCAAACACTTTGGCTATAAAAAACCTCCTATTTAATTCTTTTGTAATTTCATTAGTGTTTGAAATGTGTAATGGGTGGATTCATAGGGTTTAAGTGTGTCAAATAATCATTTTTACACAACATTAAGCATAAAAAATACCACAACACCTACAACTGGTATAATTGAGAAAAACACAACATAGATATTGTGTTTCATTTCCCAACATCTAACTGATTCTTGATATTAGAAGTAACTCACAATTTTGTTGGTACATTTCAGATGGAAAACTCTTATTTGTTGGAAAGGTGACAATGCCATAAATTCTCCCTACAGTGATACCTTTGTTGCTACAAATACAGTCACCCCACATAAATAATTCGTTGTTACTCTCCAGAAGTCGTTCTGGTAAATATAACTTGCCCCAGTAGAGGAATATGGCCTTTCTCTCAAAGATGAATGACCTGTGTGAAAATAAAATCAGATGTGGTGTCCCAAACTCGTCTCAGAGATGATAACTCGGCTTCCTTGAAACATATATGTAGCTAGCCTCACATACAATAAACTAGCAAGAGAACCCATGATTTTATCTTATGGAACTTGACCTCTCACTTCCAAAAACTCGTCCCACTAATAAAAAATATTTTCACCCACAAGGAAATACAACCAATACTCAAACAAAATTTCCTTCTCCACAACTAGAACCTTACAAACCTAAACTTAGCTTCAGCAAGGAAACATAGTCACCACAAATGATGGAAAACTCAATCCAGCTAAAACACAAAGAAGAAAATTGTGTGTTCTCCTCCAAATACCACTCAAAGTTTCCTAATACCACTGTTATGAATTATTTCTCATTGTTGTAGAATTTTCATGAAATTTCCATGTATTGACTTTCATCAAACACTTAGGTTGTAGGTGTTTCTTATTTCCATAATTGCCAAATTCTATGTTGTAGTGTTTCTTTAATCTTATATAGTGTTATGAGTGGGTTTAGATCGTTTAAATATTCCAATTTAATGGCTTAAAAACAACAAATATGTATACCGCAAATACAAGAAATAAATCCACACACATAGAACTGATATACTCAATAAACACAACATAATTATTTATATTTCATTTCTAGCATACAAGGATAAAACATTCATATGGATATCTCACAGATGTGCATGAGATAATTCTAGGAATAACTTCTATTCATTGTAGGAGTTTTTTTGTGCACAATTTGCTTGAATGGAGTTGTTGTTGTTATCAATGGAGTCACCCTCATGGAGGAATCACCCATTTTTTTTGCCTAGAACTCGATTTGGGGAAGAGATGAATCATCCCAAGAAATATAATAGTATCCCACTTCAAGAATGATGCCCATATTATGAATAAACTCAAATATTTGTTGGATCTTGACTTATGTAGATGAGAGCTCATCCTTCAAGTTTAGAATATGCGCCCAACCAGGAGAATATGACCTACAAGAGACTGAAATCTCCCAAGCTCTAACCAAACTTTCCAAACACCCAATTTTAATCCCTGCTACAAAATAATACGCCCGGAACTGAAGGATGGACACCACAAAAACAAAACTCAACTAGCTAGTGAAGATACAATCTCCCAATGAGGGAATTTAACCCCTACATAAGGAATCCCTGCCCAGAATAGATTTAACTCAACCCCTTTGGAAAATTTGACCCTTCATTGTCCAAATTCACCCCATAAGTGAAATTTTCCCCTTTTTTAAGGGATAAAGTCACCCCCAAGAAGATAGTTTAGTCCCTCTGCTAGTTAACTTGGCCTACAATAGTTCTCCCAGTCCTATAGATTGAATTTGACTCCAAACAACTAAATCGACCTTCAAGCATCAAAAAACTATCTCACTTTTTGTGCCAAGAGATATGCTCAATTCAGGAGAATGGCACCACACTAGGATACTTTATGAAACAATAGTGGAAAGATTGATTTCCCACTTCAACAATTCAACCACAAGTCATACAAATTGCCAAGGAAATAAGGAAGCACCTAGAATAGATGGAATATTTTCCGGAATGGGTGTCCAACTCACTCTCAAGAGATCTCTTCCAGAGATAAAAAATATTCAACCCTCAATAAGATGATTATCCACTAAACTTGATCTTTGGATCAAGGATAGGGTCCTTGGAACAATGCCACAACCTCTCTATTAAAGTGTTGAAGATAAAACTAGAACTAAAGATCCAATGGGTAAGTCAAATCATATAGAAGATGGTTTTCTCCTTGCAGAGAGTGCCTCTACCAATTCATGCCAAGTGGGAAGAAACACTTTTCTAAAAATCTCAAAAACCCTCCTGAAGAAAAATTCTTAAACTGATCCAGGTGGATATTGGTGGCCACCCACCTATTCCAACTATCTCCTTTTCTAAGTTTTTAGTTCAACATGTTCTTCTGTACTTCCTTGCAATTGTGGGTTCTACACTTCTGGGGATGTCTGAATCCCTACACATATTCCAGGTGGATACGGGTGGCCTCCCAGCTAATCCAACTGACTTATTTTGTATGTTTTCATGCCATCACATATTGTTGTACTTCCATGATGGTTTTGGGGCCCTAAACATTTTGTTTATCTCACCATAGTCAAACTATAGATCGAGTTAGAGTTTGACAACAAAATGTGTAGTTCTTTGAAAGACCTTTCCAACAGGCTATCACGTGCCTAAAATGAATATCATATGCAAAAGTCACGACCCCATGAGGTTAATGTACTAGCTTACCCAAATGGGGCCCACATGACTTTGGCATTTCAACTCCTAGGGTTAGGTTTTTGGATGTCTAGGGTTTTGGAATTCTTTTTTTACATAAAACAGCCTTTAGATCCTCATTGTAATCATATAGTTTAGAATGAGTGTAGCCATCACATCTCTTCTCAGAGATAAATCTTCCACCATTCTACCAAGTCTTGCACTCTGTATTTTTACAGTCTCTTTACAATTATTTCATTAATAGAAATCAAGTATTTTTGTATTTCTCTATTTCTGGAAATTTTCATGAGTGTTTCATCATGACATCTATGCTTTCATTTCATTCCAAACATAATGTGGATTAGTGGTATCAAAGAAAGTTTCTCTTGATCGTTTTTAGCACATGTCCCTGACGAGGTCTGAGTATAGCGAGTTCAGTCTTAAGCTTGTCCCTCTTGAGGACAATCACTCTCGCACGCCCAAGAAAACCGCAATGGAGGTATAAAAGAAAAATGACAGAGAAAAATATTATATTAACTTGTTGCTTGAGAAAGCTCTCACATGACAATGTGATGAAATGATGGAGAATTTTGCACACATCCTTCAACACCTATTGATAGCAACAGGTGCATATTCATCAAGTGGTCATTTTGGAGGAACCTCTCTCTTCAAGGTACAAGTTAATTTTGATATTCCTATATTTGAAGGTTAGATAGATGTGGATGCCCTAGAAAAATGGTTAAATCTATTAGAATGTTATTTCTCTGTTCAGAATTTTTCCGACAGGGAAAATATCACCTTCACACTCCTCAAGGATCTCCCCCATGTCAAACATTGGTGGGAAAATTACTGGGAGAAAAGTTCAACACAAGAATATGGAATATATGGGGTCGATCCCACTTGGGATTTTTTCGTGGATGTGGTCAAAGAACAATACTATCATGTTGATAACTATGAAGACCAGTACATGAGATGGACCACACTGCGGCAAGAGAAGAGCCAAAAAATGTCGGAGTTCACAAATACTTTACATACGTTGTGCACCAAGATGGGTATTAGAGACTCCGAGCAACATCTAGTTCTGAAATACCATGGGGCTCTACATAAGTACATCCAAATCAAAATGGATTTCCTAAACATCTCATCATTAAGAGTTTCCTATCGATATGCTGTCAAAATCGAGCATAAATTTAGGCACCAAAAAAAAGGGGAATTTGGGTTTGCAAATATGATACAGCCAAAGCATGGTAAGGAAGACCCTAACCAACAACCTCCAGACCACCAGTCTAAGACACAGTAAAATAAGGGTAAAGTAAATACTAAGAATGACACTGGGAAGTGGCGTGACTTCCAAAAAATCCCCTGGGACAACACCGATGGATGTTGCTCGAAATAGTCATTGGTGGTCAAGGTCAAAGAAACAGAGTGAAATCCTGATTCAGAATCTAATCCAGAAAATATTGAAAACAAATAGATCAT
The DNA here is from genome assembly GCA_009831015.1 of Picea engelmannii. Classification (NCBI taxonomy): domain Eukaryota; kingdom Viridiplantae; phylum Streptophyta; class Pinopsida; order Pinales; family Pinaceae; genus Picea; species Picea engelmannii. The sequence goes on along the minus strand of ML786788.1, from coordinate 255,585 downwards.
CAACATAGACCCCACTTCCATTGTTGTGACCACAAAAATTCAACCAGAAGAACTAATAGACCCTGAAGAGGGGGAGCACCTCTTCCATTCACAAATGTGGGTGAAGGGGACCCCGTTGCATTTGATTATTGATAATGGTATCTAGAAGAACCTCATCTCATCTAAGTCCATCAAACAGTTGGGGTTGTCGACAACACCACACCTGCAACCATACAACACTGGTTGGCTTCACCAAGGATGAGATATATGTTTTAGCCAACAATGTTGTCTATCATATGGCATCCAACCCTTAAAGGATGAGGTAGTGTGTGATATTTCCCCTCTTGATGTCTATAATGTGGTTTCGGGCCAACCATATATGTGGAGATGTCATGTTCTCTATGAGTTCGGACCCTGTAGTTGTTACCCATGATATTGGTCGTCATAATGATGTATTGATAGTGGTGTACTCAGGCTCTTCATAAGAACTTTCTCCTGAGAAAAGTTACTTTCATATCTTCACAAAATCCTCATTTTTGAAGAAGGTTCGCAGGCTCCTAGTATATTTGGTTGCGAGAATGACCCATTCTCGCAAGCTGCCTTAAGCTAGGGTGAGAAATTCTCTCACTGTGTTGAACTTCTAGGGTGTGAACTCTTCCTAAAGCAAGGAAAAAGATGAATTATCAAAGCTTCTAGAAGGGAATATTCTAGAAGAATGGGTTGGCATTCGAATGGTTATCCTAGTACTAGATTCCCTGATATTTTGGGATCATTCTTATCCAAGTAACTAATTCATTCTCTCCTATATATTGAGAGAATTCTCATGGAAAAGGTTAAGCAAGATTCATTGAAGAATTGGTGAAAGAATTGTGTGAAGGACTTAGCATTGAACAGTAGCTTGGAGACTCTAACAAGTCTATCAAGAGGATTTGATATTCTTCATGCAAGGATTGAGCAAGTGTGTGTGTCCGAGCCAAGGGCCATCGAAAGGAAGTTTGCGACATCAAGGCTCAGGTTGTAACTTTACTTTCCATTAATATGATACAGTGGCATGTCCCTTTCCCATAAAGCTATTTCCACTTTATTGTATAATTCCTTGATCATATACATAGGTTGACTATTGAATAGATTGTGCTATCTTCACTTTGGTTGGTTTGTGTTGTCTTGGTCATGACTGCATGAGAGAAATGGAGCGAAGCAGGAGAAACAAAGACCATAGGAAGCGATAATAAGGTATGTTATTTGTTCTTGCCTCCTAGTTAATTCAATGGTCAAAACCTAGGGAACGAGTCATGTCCTGTCTTGCTTTGTTCTAGATCCAGGTGGATCTAGGGAGATCGGTTAGTGTTCGCACCTACAGATTTATCCAATAACAAAATTGGCGACTCCACTGGGGAACATCCCATTTTCTTTGTGGCTTTAATCTCTGAGTCTTTGGGATATCCTGATAGACTCTTTGGGTCCAGAGGCCTTTTCAAATTTTGCTTCATTTTCCAAAAATTTACCTAGTTTCAGAGGTTCTCGCACTGCACTTCATTGTAGCCTGCGAGAATACAGAGAGTTTTCACTCTGCCTTTAGGTTGCAGTGCGAGGTTCTCACACCTTTCTCACGGGTCACCTACGAGAATCACTAATTCTCACACTGTGTAATACTACCAGCTTGCGAAATCATTTTTTCAAAATTTTGGATTTGAGTTTTGGCATCTTCAACTACCCAGATCAGTCTAGGTGCCTCATAAGAGTTTCTCGGACCATTGATTGGTGTCTTTATTGTCTTCATTTTCATGCATGAACAGTCTTAGGATTTAAAGGGTCTTCTTGTCATTTTGATCTTGACTTTCGTTTCTTGACTTTTCTTGGAAGAACAATTCTCTTTGACTTCAGAATCTGAGTGTGTTTGATTAGTTAAGAACCAGTGATTGGTTGAAAGTTAAGTTTTCTTGGTCTTTGTCATTTTCTTATGATTTGAAAGATCATTTTCTTCTACATTTGAAAAGATTAGTTTGGTTTGCTCTTTATTTTTGTTTTCATTGAAAGAGTGGATTGGGTTTATCATTGCTTGTTCATTGCATTTTGATTTTCTGTACTCTCACTACCATAGTGTGGGTCCTTTTTTGAAAAGTGAACAAAATTTTTCTTTCAAAAAATCATTTTTTTCTTCGAAAACATTGAAAATCAAATTATTGAAGTTGTTGAAAAAGAAGCAATAGAGCATTGTTATTTGATGCATGATTTGTTGCATTTACATTTTAAAGGAAATTTTGCATTGTAGTTCAAGGTTGATCTGGAAAATTTTCTCTTTCCCTCCCATACATAGGATTCATTGAACGAAAAGTGATATATTTCATTCTGATCTATGCATTGTTGGGTCAGATTCATACAACATAAGTTTCATCTTTGTTTCCTTTGACTAAACAACAACTCTTAATAACACTGCGTAATCATAAAATTTATCTAGTAACTCTTTTCTAGGGCTCTATTACACCAACATTTAGCTAGGCTAGCACTTTGGAGTAGGAAGAGAGATACACTCTCCAAAAGCACAAAACACACAATAGCATCTTGTGTTAGGGAGTGTTAAATTCCATTTGCAACATCCTGTCCTGGGAAGCCCTTCTCACACAAGGATCAAGCACAAGGTCGCATTGATATCGACAGAGTTACTCACCTTGCTTTGTTGGAATCAGTGTAGAGATTGCACGTATTACGAGGATCACTCGGAGGTATACCCACAATGATGAGTCGAAGCCTTTTGAGTTGATTTTGGGCTAGATACCCTGCCCTTGCGTGTGGATCGGACTGTCAACTCTTCCCCCGGGCTTTATTGTTGTTGGTGGTGACCTTAGTGGCCTATCTCTCTAGGTTCTTACCCGAGGTGAATGTGGAGGGGAAAGTCTTCACGGTACCTAGAATTGACGTTGACCAGACTCACTCGGGCTCCTTGGAGGGTATACCCATGATTATGTCTGGGAGCTTGCACCAGGGTGTAAGTCCGTTAAGAAGGTCGTCAACATATCTTTTCCACCCTAGCCCCGACCCTTCTCATCTCGTTGTTGCGACGTTGGATTTCATCACCAACTAGTGGCATCGAAATTAGAAGATCTTGTTTGCTTGGTGATTGATTTATAGATTTTGTTTACTAGTTCTTGTTGTTTGTTTCTCAAAGTTGACCATAGAATTTTCTTCGTGAATTTTGTCACTCGTTTACAATAGCTCCTCCACGTTATTCACATAGAATGCAGGGTTTATCTCCAGAGCATCTGGAAGGTTCTCAACCCTTGCCTACAAGTACATCTGAGGGCTCTCCTCAGTAGACTGAAGCCACAGTCGTCACCACACCACAAGTGGAACGAACTGACTCTCTAGAACGTTTTCGAATTACTAATACTCGAGAGGACTTTCGATTTCACCCTGATTCTGAGAGACGTTTGATGCGAGCAAACTCTTCTGGAGACTTAATTGTTGTGTATTTTGGATCTCCGTCTGGACCTGGGGAACAATATACTCTTTGGTCTACGGGTGTTTTTCGATGGGACCTGTTTGGTTCAGGTTCACTTGTGGTCTCCGAAATCAACCCCCCTGTAATCTCTGATACAGAGATAGTACCGGTGACTACCACTTATCACTTTACCATCCCTGACGAAATGGCCCATCTTGCAGCTACTATGAGTGTTCCAACTGGGTTTACTGGTGCTAGTATTTCTACCATTAACATGCAGCGAACGCCCAACATTACTCTGACACTGCCACCTGGATACCGTGCGTTGAATACTTCCATTCCAACTCCTCCGCAAACCCCATCTGGTTCACCTAGTGGTCCTTTTTCTCCTAGGCACCCTATTCCCAGTTTTATTCTGACACTCCCTCAATTTCCTTTTGGAAGACCTTTCTTGTCTTCCACTAACAATCCTAATCCTAGTGGCACTATCCCATCCATTACATCAAACTTCCAGATTCCCGCTGGTGGACAAGGTGGTACGATTCAACCTCCTCTTACCAGACACATTCCAATTACAACACAACCTTCGATTGGAATGAAAATCCCTGTTGGAACACCACCTATGATAGGGGGACCAACCCCACCTTTTGGACAAAATATACCTCCCTCTTTGGCCCAGTATTGGAATCAGATGATACAACATCCTCCTCAAACGACTGAGGGGTAGCATTTGCCTATCCCTACTATAGGCCAACCATATCCAGGTGTACCCAATCCTATTTGGGGTCCAAATGCTCAAACTCATGTCTCCGCTCAAGGTTACAATCCTTGGAGCTACTATCCTCTCCAACCACCACTGAATCTTCCTGGGTCTTCCCATTATGCATAGATCGCTTACGGCCCTACTAGTTTGTCGACGGGGCTTCCTCCCCAAAGCCACCAGTATCCGCAGGTGAATCGACAACTACCCTTCTTGGCCACTTTGGATATTTTGGATTTGTCTAGGATCCTAACTGATCTGATTCATCACTCTCCCCAATGGCTTGTTATTCCAGCCAAGCTTCCATTGGACATTCCTAAATTCGACGACAAAGTGGGAGAGGACCCTAATAATCACATTATGACTTTTCACCTCTGGTGTTCATCAAACTCATTGATGGATGACTCTATTCGTTTACGTTTTTTTCAACGAACCCTTACCGATTCAGTTGCGAAGTGGTATATCGAATTGCCACAAACTTTCTTCTCTGATTTCAACACCCTAGCTATGGCTTTCCTTACACATTACCAGTTACCGATCCGTTATGATACGGGGACCGAGATTTTGACTTCCTTCAAACAAAGCAAAGGCACTCATATATCTGATCATATCCATGAGTGGCGAAGGAGACAACGTCTCATTAAACTTGAGCTCCCCGATCAGTTGTTGGATGAATGGTTTACAAAATCATTTGTGAACGAAATCAGTAAGGAGATTTCCATGTGTGGCGTAGTCATGGAAGAGCAGGCTATAAGTCGTGCTCAATATCTTGACCTCATTTACTCACAAATGGGAACCCTTTATGATTTAATACCTGACTTACCTCGTCCTAATACTTCTAGCTCTTCAACTACTCCAGTTGCTTCGCATGTAGATGATGGTGTGATTGGTACTACCCAAACCCAATCACATTCCACTTCAAGCGCAACCCCCAAATCTACTTCTTCTAATGTTCAAAATGCTCCGTCTCCTGCTACTCCCACCGACAAGACTTCTGAGGTAAATGTCGTTCAATCTACCCCAGCTGGTAAAACAAATCTAAAAAGGGGAGAGGCAAGAATGAGGGAAAAAATAATACTCAAGCAGAGAAAACCAAAACTACCCCTGTTGATGACCGGGATAAGTGCAAACCACGATACCCTTGCCTTATCTATGGTGATGATCACTACACGAAGGATTGTCCACGACGTGCTGAGGTCACTAAGTTCCTTCAAGGAGCTCCAAAACCACCTGCACCGACCGTTTTGTCCTAACCCTTCCCATCTCAACAACAGGCTCAGTTGGTCATCCATGACCAACCCTCTTCTTCTACCACATCATATGTTTTGATGTGTACTGGTGATTCTAAGAAGAACAATGTTGCACTCACTAATCAAGCCAAAGATTATTCTCCCTTTAAGGAGAAGGTTTATGATCTACTGCCTTCTTCGGCACAACCCTCTCCCATGACTCCACCTACCCATGGTCCTCTTCATCTCGAACGACCGAGCCTCAACACAGTTCTATGACCCCCCCCCAAAGGGTGTCATTCAGAAATTGGCTTTCAATCCTCATGCTCGTGCTACCTAGAACTATAACATTGTTGAAGATCTAGCTCAAGCACCTTCTGCGATGTCAGCCCTCGAAGTCCTTCAGATGTGTCCCACACAATGGAAGGGACTGCTGAAAGCTATCGGTGGAATTGATCCGACGGATATGAATTTGATAGTCTTTGACTTGGAATATCACGTTCCAAGATTACCCCCTCAACTTGCATTCAAGATCCAAGTGGTTGTCTCTGAAAAAAACATGAACCATTATCGATGAGTGTGCCTCTACTTGTGTAATGTCTCTTGCTTGTTTGAAAGCCATTGTCTCTCCTCCTTTGAATGAATCCTAGAACACTCTTAAATCCTTCAAAGACTCTAGTTTTAATCCCTAGGGTGTTCTTCCTTCATTTCCCATCACGTTAGAAGGTAAAACGGTCCAAGTCGTAGTGGAAGTCTTTGATGCTCCCGTTGACTATAATCTTCTGCTTGGTCATAGATGGATCGATTCCATGCATGTCGTTGTGTCGACACTTTTCCATGTAGTACGTTTCCCTCATCAAGGAAAGGTTGTTACCATCGACCAACTTGCCTTCTTCAATTCCTATACACGTACTAGAAATGTACCGTTTATTGCTAAAACCCCACCGGGTGATGAGAACGTCGGTGTCGGTATTTTAAAGGACTCCTCGTTAATGGGTACTTTTCCCATTCCACTGCCCAATGTACCACACCCGTCAGTTGCTTCTATCAACACGATCTCCACCGTGCCTTACAAACTTCCTGTGTCTCACGACCCTTGGATTTTCCCTGACCCTGGAGATCATATTCGTTACGGCGACGCCATGCCATTAAGTCCGGCCAAATCTTCCTACCAGGCCATTCAGTCGGCAACACCTTCTACTCCTTCTCTTGATGAGTTGTCTCCCGATCCTTTTCATGTTATTTTTCCCACTGACGAGATGATCATGTCCGTCATGGAGGACACCCCTTGGGACGATGGGCATCATCATTCTATCCTCTTTCTGGAGCAACACACTCTTGAGAACTACCAACGGATTTCAACTCTATCGACTGTTGTTGTCATCTCGATAGTTCCTGAGACTACACACGATGTGTTTTTTGAAGTGAACTTAAGCAATATCTCGCCCACAATTCCCATTGACATATCCATTAAACCTGGGATTGTCGAAAATGTCCACATTGGAGCTTCGTGTTCTTCTGATGAAATTGTCACCTATACCTCCCTTTTCAAAGAATTTCATGACATCTTCGCCTGAAGCTATGAAGGGATGCTAGGTATTGACCCTACAAATGTTGTACATAAGATAAAGACATACCCCAGAGCTAAACATGTCCGGCAATGCCTTCGTCCAGTTCACCCACGTAAAGAGACTTCTATAAAGCTCGAAGTCGAGAAACTTCTGAAAGCCGGCTTTATTTATCCAGTGGCTCTTACAGACTGGGTTTCCAATCCTGTCCCGATTGACAAAAAAGGAGGCACCATTCGTGTATGCATTGATTATAGGGATATCAATAAATCTTGTCCTAAAGACAACTTTCCTACCCCTTTCATCGATCAGATTGTCGATGACTGTGCCGGAAGTGAAATATTCTCTCTCATGGATGGTTTCTCCGGCTATAATCAAATTAACATTGCTCCCAAGGATCAACATAAGACTGCTTTTATTTGTCCTTGGGGTACTTTTTCCTATCGGAAACTTCCTTTCGGTCTCAAGAACGCTGGCGCAACATTTCAACATGCTATGTCTTATGCTTTTCATGATATCAATCACATCGTTCAACCCTACTTGGACGATTTACCCGCTCATTCTATGCACATAGTCGATCACCCTACCCACCTCCGAGCCATTTTTGTTCACTGTCGGTTCTATCATATATGTTTAAATCCTCATAAATTCGTTTTTTGCGTGGAATCTGGCGGTCTTGTAGGTTTCATTGTTTCGTGTCAAGGGATCCGGGTGGATCCTATTAAGGTTGAGGTGATCCTTAATCTCCCTCCTCCTTCTACACTTCGCCAGTTGCAAACTTTGCAGGGGAAAGCAAACTTTCTTCGTCGTTTTATCCCAAATTATGCTGAGATAACTCATGGATTCACGCGGCTATTAAAGAAAGATTCTGAGTTCATCTGGGATACCATTGCCAACAACAATTTTGAAGTTTTGAAGTTGTCTCTAACGCAAGCTCCGCTTATCTTTCCCCCAGATTATAGTCGCAATTATTTCCTTTACCTTGCTGCCTCAGATTACACCATTGGCATGGTTCTTGTCCAAGAGGATGATGCTTACGACGAACATGTTATTTAGTACTTGAGTCGAACTCTCACGCCGACTGAAATCAAGTATCAACATGTCGAGAAACTAGCCTTGGCTATCGTTCAAGCCGTCCAGCACTTTCGTCACTATATCCTCTCACGTAAGACTATAGTGATTTCACATTGCAACCCTATGCAACACATTCTGACACATCAATTGCTAGGGGGAAAATACTCCAAATGGATTGTGATACTCCAGGAGTTTGACTTGGAATTTGAACGTGCCAAGTCCAAGAAGTCCTTAGTTTTTACTGAGTTGATATGCGACTTTCCCCATTCTGCAATGGAAAATGTAGCAGCTGATTCATTACCCGATGAATCTCTTTTCCTTATTAGCACTGATGATCTTTGGTATGGGGATATCATTGTATATCTCCAAACCCAGACTTTCCAGCCAACTTTGTCTAGTACTGAATGACGTCGAATATGATACCAAGCTCGTCAATACCTTATCCTCGAGGATATTCTTTATTGTCAGGGGATTGAATCTATTTTTTGACGTTGTCTCACGTTCGACAAAGCCGAGAAATCTCTGAATGAATTCCATTCTAGAGCATGTGGTGGTCATATGTCTGGGTATGCTACTGCTTAGAAGATCTTACACACAGGGTATTTTTGGCCTTTTCTGTTTAACGACTGCATCATCGTCATTCAGAAATTCCATGCCTGCCAGACCTATAATCAAAAGATTCGGTCACATCCCGCTCCTCTTCACCCTATGGTCTCAGTTGGTCCCTTTGCGAAATGGGGCATCGATTTCATGACATGTCACCCTCACTCGACCGGGGGGCATGGTTACATTATTGTATCCATCGATTACTTTACGAAATGGGCCGAGGCGATGCCGACATTTGACAACACTGGAAAGACCACAGCATTGTTCCTTTTTAATCACGTCATAGCTCGTTTTGGTGTTCCCCAAGCTATCATCACTGATCACAGTATCCACTTTCAAAATTTTATGATGTCCAAACTTACTGAAAAGTTGGGTCTTCTCCACGATAACTCAACACCCTATTATCCACAAGCCAACAGCCAGGTCAAAGAAATCAACAAAATTCTCATAACTATGCTCCGACGAATGATAGGGATTCATAAAACAAGTTGGCACACAATGTTGTTTTCCGCATTGTGGGTATACCGGACATCCATCAAGTCCGCTACTGGGTTTACACCTTTCTGGTTAGTCTATGGTGTGGAAGCCATTCTCCCTATTGAATGCGAGATACCTTCTTTAAAGCTAGTTGTTGAACTCCTACCCAATACTTTTGTTGAGGAAGAATGTCTATTGTATCTTATGCGATTAGACGAAACTCGACGTGATGCCACCCTAGTCATAGAAGCTCAGAAAAAATGTGTCAAGGCACAATATGACAAGCATTTCAAGCCTCGCATTTTTTTTGAAGGCGATCTTGTTCTTCTCTATGAACAAGATTGAGATATGTTAGGAGCTGGGAAATTCGAAGCCATGTGGAGAGGTCCTTATATCGTTCGACGAGTTTTGGAAAAAGGAGATTATGAGTTGGTAGATTACGATGGTATCCCTTTGAGTGAACCTAGGAATGGGTTGTACTTGAAGAAGTACTATGCATAAATTCATCTGTGCAAAAGTACTTGTATTTTTAATGTATCATACTTTTTGTGTGTTACTATAGTTTGATTTTTTCGTTATCTGGTCTCTGCCCTTATGTGACGTTGTGTTTGATTTCCAGATGTCGAAGTTTTTGCTACCCTATATTGGCTTCACTAATGGTGCTAGTTGTAGTACTCGGAACCTTGCTTCTGCTGCGTGGGCAATTTACGCCCCTACAAACGAACTTCTCTCTTTATGAGGTGTGTGTATTGGCTGTGCAACCAACAACATAGTAGAGTATAGCGTCGTTATTGAATTATTGGTCGATGCTATCTCGCTCGGAATCCATCGTTTGGTTGTGCATCTCGATTCGTAGCTTATAGTACTACAGTTAAGTAATGTCTATTCTATTCGAATTCCTACTTTGTTACGGGCTTATTTGCAAATTCGCCTCTTGTAATGTTACTTTGATTACATTGAATATCAACATATTCCCAGATGTCTAAATACATTAATAGATGCATTGGATAATTATCTATTAGACAGACATTTGAATCATTTATAAATCAATCACATCAATGTTCACACAACACATGATAAACCGGTAGAAGCCATCTGTATATATAACGATCAAAAGAGTTTTTTTACAAAAAATTTTGTCCAAAGACCAAAATGTCAAAAACTGAAGCTTATATCTTCTACAAAAGTGACGTCATGGATGACGTTCACAGTAACACACGACTGCCCAAGCAACCCTATGGAGCAGTCGACTCATGGATCCTGAAACTCCTACAGTATGACATTGGTCGCATCGTGGAACCTCGTCCAGAGGCATGTCTGGAATATCTACGGTTAGGCCCTCTAGATTTTGTTCCACCACTTGGTAATCCTAAGCATATTGTGGCGTTGGTGCTACCTCTCCTCGCCGTTGAATGGGAGAAGTCCCAGGAGGTCTGTAAGGTCCAACATCTGTGACACCAACAACGATTTTGTATTTAGTCTTTGGACAAATTTATAAAACAAAAACATTTGAATATGATTAAAATTCACAAAAACATTTAAAAAGAGAAAAATGTGTGTTCTTCTTACCAAGCTCCCCCCACTGAGCATCCTCTGGCAGTACTAAGTCCAGATCTCCTCGGAAATCCAACCCGGCATAAGCATAGTCGTCAACCATCAACATCTGTGATTGAAGCCAGTCAAAGAAAGTATCATCATACTTGATGATAGGTCCAACTACGTGTCGGGCCATCAGCTGACACCATCTCAACATTCTTGGCTCTCTAGGACCCGACAAATGCCAATCAACCTGCAACCTCAATACAGGGACCCTCTCAAGGAAGAAGAACACCAACAAAGATCCGTACCTGAATTGCTTCAGGTCACCTCATATGCATTTGGTTAATTGCTTCTTCATACTACGAAGCACAACATCTTCCTAGTTGAACACCTGAGGTTCAATACACTCTATATCATACTGGAAGTAGCTCTGTAATTCCATGTGAGGAGCAGAACTCCCTGCCATCTGAGCTATGGTAAACAAGATAGTATGGAGGGTCACATCCCATACCTACCAAATAGAGACCTTCCCTTTCTTCCTCTCAGCCTCAAGAACACAATGTATACGGTAGTACTCACTCATCTATAGCCCACTACCTCTGCTACCAGTGAGGCTCACATAGTGCCCGCGCTATGACAATCCAGTCAAAAAGTAAATTTCCTCAATATATAAGGATAGTGTGTGGGCCCCCACATGAAATACCTGCTGATCAGGGTCCCACATATGCACCAGGTACTCTAACAATCTGACTTGGGCCCTCATGCCCGGGATACGAACATATTTCAGGAGCCCACTGTTTCTTAAAGCAACGATAGTAGGTGGATGATTTTCAACATTTGCATTGTCTTCTTCGTGCTCCCTTTCACGCCATTCAAGCACCATTTTGCTGGCCAATTATCTGCATAAGAGACACAAAAAGAAGATTAGCAACTTCTTTCATGAATTCATTCTCTTTCATTGAGTAAAATTTACAAAAAAAATTTAACTTTGCGGTTCTCGCAGGTGCCCTTTGGGCACAGTGCGAGAAACTCGTAGGCAGCATTAGGGTCACCTACGAGAATTCCCCATTCTCGCAGGTCCTGTGTATCCTGCCTATGAGAATGGAAGCACGCAAATAGGGCTTGTAAAAACAACCCAAAAATGAAATTTTAACAAATGAAATTGCAAAATTAAACCATGAAAATGTTAAATACAAAGATCCTACCTTACTGTTGTTGATAGCTCGCTGAATGAACGCTCATAGCTCCCGCAATCTGACGCCAAACTTAGAGGGTAAAAGAGCGGTTTTTTGAGCTCAAATAGTGGAAAGGTAAAAATGATATGGTAAAATGATTCTTTACTCCTTTTTATTTACTTTTACTATGTCATTTGGTTTTTTATGATTATTTATCTATTAAACCCTAATTCCTAATGTTCGTTGAGTGTAACTCTTGCAGGCATAATGATTTTGAGGTTCCTTTGCAAGGATGTGGATGTATGTTTTCTTTATAATCGCATGTTTTAATTGTTTTTTATGGTTTTTGAATAAAACCTCGAGCGTGGTCTTTGTCCGTTCTTGCGCTTGAAAATACATGAGAACGTGATCGAGCATATTTTTATCACTTTTTCAGGCTCAATAAGGATATACGAAAAAGGAACCCCCCTTGAGTCCTCTTTAAGCTCTTTTCAGACTCTCTAAACATGAAAATATGGTCGAGCGACCTTGCTATTTTCACGCTCGATAAAGTATTTGAAGAAAGCATCTGGTGAGCAATAATTTATCTCTTTTTCGGTCTCATCCAGACTATTTTACGAAAAAGGAACTGAGAGAGTTCTCTTTTAAGTGTTTTTCCAGACTCTATAATCATGAAAAACCTTCGAGTTTTCTATCTTTGGACTCGTTAAATAAACATTGACAGACCCGTAATGGGACCGAACCACTCCTTCTTAGGGTTCGTTAAAAATACTCCGAGGGACTCGTCCGAAGGATGAGCTTACATCAACAAGCATATGTTATCCTTCTCAAGCTTGCATAAAAATAAAGAGGTACTCACCAGAAATGGTGGGGGAAAATTTGGGAAAGGGTTATGTTATCATCTTCATATTGATTGGCAGTAAGTGTCGCTCTTGAACATGAAACCCCCTATTCATCATTTGAAGTCGGTTTGGGAAATCCATTTGTCTCTCATTCGATTTACTACAAGGACATTCCCTATGTCGTCTTTGAGTCAATGCTGCCAAATCATTGGTCGTGTCGTTCAAGAGAAGTCCATCTGAAACCTATATTGAGTCAGCCATCTGTAGTTGTCCATTCTCTCTGTGTCATCCTTCCCTGTGTCCAGTTCAATTCGCATAATACTCTATTTCACCTTCAAAATCTGTTACTCATTTCGTGTCATTGATGGGGGATACATTAAGGCCCTCCTGTGATGAGTTTTGTTCCATCAACTTCAGCTCATTATCCGGAATCAAGACTTAGAAATCATTTGGTACCTTGGAGCTTGCATGCCTCAATGGTAGGTTTCCTCGCTTTCGATAGTGGGTTTACATCATTGACCCCTGATCAAAAGATTCCATCGGATGTTCGAATTCAACTCATTTATTCACACTCGATGGATTTTACTAGGGTACCTTGGGAGTCATTGAAATCAATGGTGATTTCCCTCGCACTTGTTAATGGTTTCATTAATGACCGGTAATCAAGTGGTTTCTGCCATGTTCGACTTCAACACATGTAATCACATGGTTAGATTCGTACTTTGGGCGACGAGAGTGAAGACCCTGGATATCATCTCTTTTGTCCAGGTTGCGATGTAGTATGTATAATCGGTGACATGTAGATCCACTGTGTATGTCTCGTGGCTATGTCGTCTCAATTTGACTGTTTTCGCATAGATCCACAGTGTATTCTTGGTGGCTATGCTATATTTTGATGACATGGATCCACAGTGTATGATTGGTGGCCATGACCTAGGTCTACAATTGTCATCAGTCTATGATCTGAGTATGGGAATGCCTACCTCAGAATTGGTATATATGATATTCTGCAGATGCTTGTTTGTTCACAGGTTTCTTATTAGGTGTGCTCCTGGTTCTCGACACACACATGCAACTTACAAAGTCTTTCGGCTGTCACTGATTCCAACCTCATACTTTGGGGGGCATTCTGTTACCCATGATTTTGGTCATCACGATGATGTATTGATAGTGGTGTACTCAGGCTCTTCATAAGAACTTTCTCCTGAGAAAAGTTACTTTCATCTCTTCACAAAAATCTCATTTTTGAAGAAGGTTCGCAGACTGCTAGTATATTTGGTTGCGAGAATGACCCATTATTGCAGGCTACCTTAAGCCAGGGTGTGAACTTCTCGCACTGTGTTGAACTTATAGGGTGCAAACTCTTCCTAAAGCAAGGAAAAAGATGAATTCTCGAAGCTTATAGAAGGGAATCTTCTAGAAGAATGGGTTGGCATTCGAATGGTTATCCTAGTACTGGATTCCTTGATATTTTGGGATCATTCTTATCCAAGTAACTAATTCATTCTCTCCTATATATTGAGAGAATTCTATTGGAAAAGGTTAAGCAAGATTCATTGGAGAATTGGTGAAAGAATTGTGTGAAGGACTTAGCATTGAACAATAGCTTGGAGACTCTAACAAGTCTATCAAGAGGATTTGATCTTCTTCATGCAAGGATTGAGCAAGTGTGTGTGTCCGAGCCAAGGGACATCGAAAGGAAGTTTGCAACATCAAGGCTCAGGTTGTAATCTTTACTTTCCATTAATATGATACAGTGGCATGTCCCTTTCCCATAAAGCTATTTCCACTTTATTGTATAATTCCTTGATCATATATATAGGTTGACTGTTGAATAGATTGTGCTATCTTCACTTTGGTTGGTTTGTGTTGTCTTGGTCTTGACTGCATGAGAGCACTGGAGCAAAGCGGGAGCAACAAAGACCATTAGAAGCGATAATAAGGTATGCTATTTGTTCTTGCCTCCTAGTTAATTCAATGGTCAAAACCTAGGGAAAGAGTCATGTCCTGTCTTTCTTTGTTCTAGATCTAGGTGGATCTAGGGAGATCGGTTAGTGTCCACACCTACGGATTTATCCAATAATAGTAGTGTCATTATTTCTTGGGTAGGTCAACTCTACAAGATATCAGAGATAGTTCTGACTACTGCTCCACCAAAATAGTTTTTCAAGGTAATCTCTCATTCCACAAAATTCAACCTCTTCATAGTTTGTTCAAAGGATGCACAAAATACTACTACAACCATTGAAGCCTTAACACCTTCTATCTAGCAAAAATAGATTGTTTCTTCACCTACAATGGTGCCTACAAAATGCCTTGTCAAACTGAGAGACAACAGAATGGTGGATCATATTCAACCCTACCAGCAATAGGATGGTGACAGTCTTCCACAAGCCAAGGAGCATAAATTCTCCAACAAAGCACGCAGCTCACCAGGATTCAAATTTAGAAAAACAATTCTTCTCTTCCCTGGGCACTCAAAGAAATGGATATTGTTATCCCCTAGCCCAGGAATAGCTAAGGAGATTATGTCTCAAGGCCCACAAGTCCTAGACATTGAGTACTGAGATCCATATCGACTTGAGCATGGTCCTGGAGAGCCCATCCTTTTCTTCTTCACTGCCTCCATTGTTTCAACAACAACATCCATCACATTGTCTTGGTCCTGCAACAAAAATGGATCTTTCTCCATGAGGTAATGAGTACGGGTATCGTGGTATGTGTAACTTTGATTCTCCAAACAATTGAATATGGGCATTTAATTCCTTTTGCTTCTAACATGTTCTTGGACCTTATGCCTTTCCACTTGACCACACATGGGGGGAATGACAGGATTCCCTAGTAAGATGGTACCCATAGGGTTTGAGTTTCCACTGGGGGGATTCATGAAAGGCCATCATACACTCCCACAATACTTACCACTTTTCATCTTTCTCTCGCTCATCCATCCCATTACATTGTTTCTGGCATTCGGTTAGCAAAATATCTAAGGGTTGTACCTCACCTTGTGGGAATAAGGGTCTAAAGGCCCATAGGGTAAAAGTAGATGGAAAAAGATAAAATAAAAAAGAATGAAACCTTGAGATTATTCTCCCATAGATCCCCAAGAAAGAAATAAAAATCTTCTCAGCAAGAAATAGAGGGACCCATAAAAAATGATAAATCAAGAGCTAGTTGGAGGATAGGGTTTCTCATCATGATCCATCCTATTAGGTCCATGGGCATGTAGCAGTATGACACTATCAATAGTTGGTCACCATGTCAGGGTAGTGTTTCTTGGTGGAATAGCCAAGAGAAAGGGTGTGTCATCACGATCCAACCTTCTCATTTCCGTGAAATGCTTGTGGATAACATTCCCACCATTGGTCACCACGCCAGGGAAGTGTCCCCTAACTAGCCTATTGAAATAAAAATCAATAAGAATAAAATATAAAAGGAATGAATGGGCCTAGAAACATTTTCATCCATGATAAGGTGCAACTCACCCTTTTCAGAGGCACTCATAGATAAGCTATACATTTCCCTGCTATCACTGCACCCCCTGCCTAGACATCCCTTACCACCTCATCCACTCACATGGCCTATATTTGACTTCTCCCGGGAGCATCCCACATCGAATGAGAATTATCCCAATAGGACGTCATAGCATCCCATCCAAATTTGGCTTGAATATTAGCATAATGTCTTTGAGCACTTTTCCTAGTAAAAGGATTTTCATGCACATGTTTAATAGCTTGATGATTAGATATGATTGACAATGTTATGAGCCTTGTGACTTATGATCCCATGGAGGGCATCTCTGTTGATGTTGCATGGATACACTCAATGGATAGGTGCACATTGGGATATGATTAGTTCAAACTTCCATGGGGCTAAAATCCCACCAGATGGATGTTGACACCCTAGCCAGGGGCAGAGACAGATCAAATGATTGCACCAGAGAGAGAAGAGGGCATTTTACCAAGGACAACCTAGAAATCCTGGACCCAAGGGGGTTGTTCCCTTTCCACCATGATGTAGGCCTTGTAAGGTCCATGACGTCACCAAGTCACCCATGACATCACCCAACATTTTGGGATGTTTTGGAGGCAGTTGTGTGCCAAGTGGCACTTGTGGAAAGTTCTCGAGGCCTAAGGAGGCCTGTCATTTTTCTCCAAGAGGCCAATGTTGCCCAAAAAGGGCCTAAAGTCACCCTAAAATGGCATGACATCACATTAGCAGCTTGTTTGAGGTTTTAATTATGACATTTAATCTAAAAACTAGATATTATTTGTAACTGGACATGTTGGCCTTTTTTACCTAATTCTTGTCATTAGTATTGTATAAATAAGGGGAAAATCCCTCTTATTTTTCATCATCTTTCACTCACATTTGTGAGAACTGAAATTTGTTCCCTATTTATGGTTTCTTGGATGAAATTTTAGGCGCATTTCTTGAAGGAGGCTAAATTTGGTCTATTTTGGCAAGCTTCTTGGTGGATGTGTTCAACTAGGGATTTTTTTTATTATTCTTGACGTATGTAAGTGAATTTTCTGCAATTCTTATTAATTGAATGGTTATTTTTTATTTATCTTTCATTTTCATTCAATATTATGAAATTTCCTGATTAAACCCTAGGAATACTAGCACATGTTATTGTCCTAGCTTCAAAAGCTTTCACCTACTAGATATTGTCAAAAGGAAAATTGTCTTCAAGCATGAGCTAAGGCCTTTCCATTGCAACACCTTAGTATCCATTACTTCATCCTAGCCATTTTTGCTTCATCTTTGAGTTGGAGAGGGAGGAAATATTCTAAGGCCTAGGGTTACCTGCACCTTAATAGTTAGTTTCCCCTAGGGTTTGATAATTGGAACCTTGGGTTACCAACACTCCAATCTATCATTCTCTCTTGTCTTTGACTCTCTACTATAATTTTTCTTCAACATTTTCCATCGGATTATTGACTTAATTTTCCCTAAAAGCACTAGTCTAAGTCCTCTCTTGAGTAATCGATTAACACAACCTTCAAAACCTACTCTTTGAGCAACCTACTAACACTTTCTAACCCTAGAATAGCCTAACCTACTAACAATATTGTTGTTGTTACTAAAGTGAGATACAACCATTAGATGAAACATTAAAAGCTCATAAAAGCAATTGAAAAGGTTTATTTATACCTTGTCTTATTTTCTTCTATTAAATGTTAGTATTATGATTTCAATGGTTAATGATTCTTAGTCATTTTGAAGCTATTTTCAAGGAATTTAACGTGAAGTATTTCTCTATAAATATTTTCATTATAATTTTTTTGTTTTCTTCATCATATTCAACAAATAGCTTTTATCAAGAAATTCCATGTTTTTATGAAGTGCTAACAAGCAAGTGTACTTGCAAATATATCTAGTTTCTTGTTGCTTTGTTCTGGGTAGGTACACTTTGACATATTATCTTTTCATTGGTTATAAAACCATACTTTCTAATTGATGGTGACTTGTGAGAGGGGATCTTTATCCAGCCACTTTGAATTTGCCTTCTCAAACCCCCAGGTCACAAGGGACGTCTCCCCTGGGCCTACCACCCTAAATAGAAAGAGACATCTTATTGAGGTGACATTGATAGGATAGTCTCCCCTTACTCCAATGTGCTCTCCTTTAACCTTTTCTTCTATGAAAGTACAAATTGTGCAATAACATTTTGGCGTTGTTGTGAGGGAACACTGAGTCAATGTTTTTCAAGATGACACTTTTCGGTAAGCCTTTCATCACAATAATTTACTTTGCAAACATTATCTGGGGAATCCACTAAGGTTTATCCCCTCATCTCTTTGATAGTTTTAATAAAATTATATGGCGACTCCACTAACCTTTTCCTAAGTGCCACCTTACTCTCAATTCTGTGATATTTCCAAGTTATGGGATCATGGAGTCCTAGGAACAGGTGTATTCTGACTATTGATTTCAAAAGTATTCAAGGATACCCGACTTGTTTTGATACAAAATGGTCAAGAAACCCTCCAATATTTGAAGGGGGCCTCCCAATTCCTCACATTGTAGAATTTTTGAAGTATATAAGTGAGATAGAATTGGGAGGGGAGGATGTTCTGGTAAAATTATTCATACTCTCTCTACCATCCTTTTTTCAAGATTGGTTTAAAGGTTGTTGTGAATATAGGGGTATATCATCTTTCATACACCTCATCAGTAGGTTTATTTACTTTGTCAAATCACATTTCCAAATGTATGAATATGCCCTTCAAAATCTCACAATACCATTAGAGGACGGAGGATTCACCACTGCGATTGTAGAAGATCTCAAGGATGTATATGATTCTCAATACCAAGAACCTTTTGATATGAAAGAAGAGATTTATGAAGGAAATTGTCAACCCCTTGAAGACGAGAAGAATTTGTCCCATGATTCGATGGAATGTAGTGAAACTAAATAAGTGAATTATGAGGATGAAGCATTGGTAATCGCTCCTCCATCTGACGAATCTCTCCAAGATCCTATCTCTCCTGGACAAGATGAAGAGAATGAGGTGAGTCATTTTCCTTCCCAATTTTTTGATGATACCT
Source organism: Picea engelmannii (assembly GCA_009831015.1). Taxonomy (NCBI): domain Eukaryota; kingdom Viridiplantae; phylum Streptophyta; class Pinopsida; order Pinales; family Pinaceae; genus Picea; species Picea engelmannii. The sequence continues at coordinate 236,342 of ML786788.1, read as the reverse complement.
TATTCTATGATTCAGGAAGTGAAGAAAAAATGGAACCCCTGGACAAGATAGAAGATGTAGAGGCAAGTCTTCCATTTGATGAAGATATCCAAATACTTGATGTTAAGAAACAAATATCAATATAGCATAGAAAAACCTCAGAATAAGTACTCAACGCCTTGAAAAAGAGAGAAACTCGGATAATAATCCTCTTTGAGGGGGTGACCTCCTTATGCCCACATAAATGTACAATTAAAAGATGATTCAAAATGAAAATGTCTCCTTGGTATATATAGGAGACTAGGAGGTATAATTACAACTAATGGACTAAATCCAGCATAAATAAAATAACATTACTAATATAATATGCCCTAATTAAGGGGTAATGAGCCACTATTTAGGGCTTAACATGCCCCTCCCCTTGAGACAAGTGTTGTCCACAATGTTTGACTAACTCTCGATTCTTCTGTATAAAAGACTCATCTTTCCAAGTGGAATCTTCAACCGATAGTTTCCTCCATTTAATGAGATACTCTAAAATGGATCTATTCCTTAGCTGGTGAATTCTTGTGTCAGTGATGGCTTCAGGATCCAATATGATTTTTACTTCCTCGTCAAGTTCTGGCAATATAGTTTGAACTGGGATCTTGTCACCTATAACCTTCTTTAATCATGAAACATGGAAAACTAGGTGTACTCATGAAGATGTAGGCAACTCCAATTTGTATGCCATAGTACCAATATTTTGCAACACCTTATAAGGGCCATAGTACTTTGGTGATAATTTATTATCCTTCTTGGATTTCTTAAGGGACATCTATTTGTATGGTTGTAGTCTTAAAAACACCCAAACCCCTACTTCAAAAATTCTTTCAGTATGATGTTGATCTTCTTGTTGTTTCATACAATTTTGTGCCATGGTCAGGTTGTCCTTTAATATTTGGAGAACTTGTTGTTGATGCTCGATGTGATCTTGCACTGCTTGAACCTTAGATTTTTCTTTTAGAGAAGAAGTGGTGGAAGGAGGGTGGTATCCATAGAGTTCCATAAATGGTGTCATTTTTGTTGCAGTATGAATGGAAGTGTTATACCACCATTCTGTCAAGTGTAACCATTTGAACCATTGTGTTTTTTTATCAGAGATGAAGCAATGAAGGTAGCCTTCCATACATTTGTTCACTATCTTGGTTTGTCCATAAGATTGAGGATGATAGGATGAGCTATGAGCCAATTGAGTACCCAAACAAGAAAATAATTCTGTCCAAAAATGTCCAATGAAGATGGTATCTCTATCACTTACAATAATATTTGGGTTACCATGTAGATTTTGAACTGTCTCCATGAAAGCGGTGGAAATTGTACTAGCTTTGAAGGGATGAGAGAGTGCACAAAAGTGTGCGTACTTGGTCAGTCTATCAACAATCACCATGATGACACTCTTTCCTTCAAAATTCGGTAACCCTGTGATGAATCCATGGAAACCTCCTCCCAACGCTAACTTGGGATGGCTAATGGTTGTAAAATACCCGGGGTCTTAATTGTTTCCACCTTATTTTGTTGGCAAACAAAAAATTCTGCCACAAACCTTTGAACATAATTTTTAAGGCCATCCCAAAAAAATTCCTTCTTGACCTTATGGTAGGTTTTTAAAAATCCTAAGTTCCCTCCTACTGGAGATCTGTGAAATTCCAATAGTACCTTTTGTTTGAGTTGGTATTTCTTACATAAATATAAGCGATCTTTGTACCATAGTGAATCATTTTTCCATGGAAATGTATCTAATGTACTGGAATCTTATTGCAAGCTTTGAATGAGATTCCACACTTTTTCTTCATTCTTCCATTCATCCCTTGCTTCTATTATCCAATCGGGTTGGATGATTGAGATAACACAGAGAAAGACCTCAACATCTTCATCCTTACTTGAGATTGCATCTACCACAACATTTTGCTTCCCTTTTTTATAGACGATTTTTAATCATAACCCAATATCTTGGTTACCCATTTTTGTTGTTCTTCTGAAGATAGTCTTTGTTCCAATAAGTATTTAAGACTATCATGATCTGTTTTGACCTTGAAATGCCTACCTATTAGGTAAGGACGTTGTTTCTTCAATGCATGTAGTATTGCCATCATTCCTTCTCATAAATAGGTTTGTGTAAGTCCTTTCCCTTGAGTGGTCGACTTTCAAAAGCCAGGGACCTTCCTTCTTGCATTAGGACAACACCAATTCCATTTCCCGAGGCATCACATTCCAAAATAAAGGTTTTTGTGAAGTCTGGAGTGGTCAAGACAGGAGATTTACACATCACCTCTTAAGTTGTTCAAAAACTTTAGTTGCCTCTGGAGTCGATAAAAATCATCCTTCTTAGTTAGTGTCATTAAAGGTGTTGTTATTCTTCCACAACGTCGAACAAACTTACGGTATTAACCTGTCAAACCCAAAAATCCTCTAAGATTCCTCAATGTTTTTGGAATCATCCAGTCCATCATGGCCTTAATCTTGTTAGGGTCTACCTTGACACCTTCATGAGATACAATATGACCCAAATAATCTACCTCCTTCACTCCAAAGAAATATTTGGATGGTTTGGCATATAGTTGTTTCTCCTTTAGTAGTTGTATCACCTTGTCAACATGTCACACATGATCCTCCAAAGACTTGTTGTAGATTAGTATATCATCAAAAAATACTGACAAAACTTTTTGAAGGAAGGGCTTGAAAATGGAATTCATCAACCCTTGGAATGTGGAAGGTGCATTTGTAAGGCCAAAAGTCATGACCAAAAATTCATAATGGCCTTCATGAGTTTGGAATGCCATTTTTGGGATATCTTCTTCCTTCATTATAATCTGATGATACCCTGAACGAAGATCCAACTTTGTGAAATAGATTGCTCCATGTAGTTCATCTAACAATTCATCAATGACAAGAATGGGAAACTTATATTTAATAGTGGTCTTGTTGAGATCTCTATAATCTGGACACATACGCCATGAGACATCTTTCTTGAATACCATTACCACCGGTGCAGAGTAAGAACTTTGACTAGGTCTAATAATGCTAGCTTCTAACATTTATTCAACCATGTGCTCAATTTCACTCTTCTGGGCATAAGGGTATCTATATGGCCTGATGTTAGGAGGAAAAATCCCAGGAATTAGGTGAATATCATGATCATGATTTTGAGTGTGTGGAAGACCTTTGGGAATATCTTCAAATAATTTGGAATGGTTATCAATGATCCCTTGGAGATCTAGAGGAATAAATGTCTTAGATGTTTGAACATCTAGTGAGCATAGTTGTGAAATAACACCTTGATTCCCATTTTTCAATAATTTTTTCATGCCATTAGAGATTATCACCTTACCGGGTTTCCCTGTGATACCTCTTAGCTCAATTTCATTTCCTTCCAATGAAAATTTCATGAAAAGATATTGAAAATTAAAAGCCAGTGTTCCTAATGATTGTAACCATTGGATTCCTAGTACAACATCAGCACCACCCATGGGTATAGAAATCATTGGATTATTAATTACATATTCCCCCATCTTAAGATTGATCTTATTGCATTTTCCTGAGAAATTGATAGTTCCTCCATCTGCAATCATTACCTGAAATTCTGGTGCTGGATATACAAAGCAATTGAGATCTTTGGATAATTTATAGTGAATGAAATTATGAGTACTGCCAGAATCAGTTAGGACTATTACCTTTTTCTTTTTGATATATCCTTCGATGTTGAGGGTTTGAGGAGTGCTAATTCCAGCCAATGCATTACGCAATATCGTGGGAGTCAACTCTTCAGATGAAATTGATTCTACGTTTTCATCTTGAGATGGTTTTTGTTGATGTTCTTCTTCTTCTTCCTCTTCACAATCTATGTAGAATAATTTCTTCTTACCACACTTATGTGCCTTACTATACTTGTTGTCACAATTAAAGCATAAACCTTTTTATTTTCTTTCCTCCAATTGTTGAGGTGTCAACCTTGTAGGTTGAAGTGTTTTAGAAGAAGGAGCATTATTCTCTCTATAGATGTTAGGATTGGTCTTTCTAGTTGCCATAGCCATATTTTTACTTTCAACATTTATTTCTACCCTAAATGCATTCTCCAATGATTTGGGTTCCCAAAGGCGAATCTCATGTTGAATTTTTTCTCATAAAGTTCCTATGAATACATCAATCAAGTGCTCATCTGGAATATTTGTTACCTTTATATTCAATCTTTGGAAGTTCTCAATGTGCTCTGTAACTGAACCCTTTTTCTTGAGATTTATCAATTGGCTAAAGAAGGTATTGCTCCTTGTATCCTCATAGTGTACTATCATTTCTTTCATGAAAATTGTCCAAGTGACGAGTGATTTACGAGAACAAAGCCATCTATACCATACAAATTGATTGGGTTCAAAATATAAAGAAGCAATTCACACCTTTTGTGTGTGTGGAACATTATGTAGATCAAATAATTGCTCCATCTGAAGTATCCATGTGATAGGGTCCTTGCCATCAAAATTCCACATATCGATCTTAGGAACGTGGTTGGTCTTCAACCCATAGTTAGCGTTTCTCCATTCTTGATTCACCTTCCTTGTGTGCTCATCATGAATTTCAGGGGATACATTTTCACTTTCATGTGTCCTCTCTATTATGAACTTTTTCAATCCTTCCATGATCTCCTCTTTTAAACCATCCATCTTAGTATTTATTGCCTCCAACTTAGCTTCCATCTCTTGTAGTTCATATTTTGTTAATATATTCTTTTGTAAATCATTTATGTCCCTACGCATTTCTTCACCTTCATCAAGAGTCTAATTAGGATTTTCTAGAGGCTTACTTGGTGTATAAGTTCCCTTTTTGGGTGGCATGTTGGCCAAGTATCACTTTTGAACCTTGATTTTGAGGTTGTTCTTCTAAACAATATTTCTTCTGTTGTATCTCCAATGTTTTGGCCCTTATGGGTATGAAACTTTCTTTTTTGTAGTTCTCTGATATTTCTTCTCTGCAATTCCATAGGTATGATCAAAATTGGATGTGACAAGTGGAATTTATGGTAACTTCCCCACAACTTGCTGATTTTTGGCCTTTCCAGTAGATCTCACTTCTATAGCGGGCCCCGCACAAAATAAATGATATTAAATTCTGAAACTCATACCAGAAATACTACAAATTGTCCACTATCCAATGAAACTAGTCTCACTCAATTTGGATACTTTAGGAAGAAGTTATGATTGGTTTAACTGGAACACCTTCTTGAGACTAGTTAATAGGACTAGTCAAATACCCTATCTTCCATAGGGTGCATCTACAAATTTAAGATGACCCAAAAGCTAAACTTTTTACCACATATACCTTAGTAATTTCTATGAATATCCTCTGGAGTTCATGGTTTGCAATAGTACATAAATTTTTTTTATAGTGAAAATTCCACAATGACTCAGTTCAGGATGATTCCAGAACCCTATCTTGCGCAAGCTGTATCTCCAAAAGTATAAGGCCCCAGGAGCTGAAATTTTAATCCAACGTACCTTGCACCGTCTACTAAATATCCTCCAATAAATTCCTTCTGAAACATTGTAGAAAAAAAGTTATAGCAAAAATTCCAAGGTGTCTCATATGTAGCAGCGAAACCCCAAGACCATGAGCTCTGACACCATATGTTAAGAACCAAATATCAATATAGCATAGAAAAAACTCAGAATAAACACTCAACACCTTGAAAAAGAGAGAAACACATATAATAATCCTCTTCGATGGGGAAACCTCCATATGCCCACATAAATGTACAATTACAAGATGATTCAAAATGAAAATGTCTCCTTGGTATATATAGGAGACCAAGAGGTATAATTACAACTAATGTACTAAAGCCGACATAAATAAAATAACATTACTAATATAATATTCCCTAATTAAGGGGTAATGAGCCACTATTTAGGGCTTAACACTTGAAGCTCCTACACAAGAAGAAGTAAGCAAGGTGAGTTAATTACCTTTCCAAAATTTTAAGGATTCTCTATATGACATGGAAAGTGAAGTGTTGGATGTTCTAACCTCTTCATGTTATGATAAAGATGATGATTTTGTGTATAATATTGAAGAATTCATACATGTCGAGAAGCACAATTGGGATATTATTGCATATGATGGGGATCCCATTTATGACAATGAGGGTCATGTACAAAAGTTACCTTTACCATTATCACATGAAATTACTAATGAATTTGACATTTGGAAACAAGAACATGACATGATTACCAATTTTATTCAGACATCCAAGGATGACTTGATGCTATGCTCTCCTAATAATTTTCAGTCATACCTTGAGGACTTTGATGACTATTCCTCTAAGCACTTAGATTTATTCTATGAAGAAATGATTCAACCATCGTTGCGCTCAGATCTTGATAAAAATGAGGAAGTTACTTACCTGAAGAAGGATACTTGTGATAAGTTTTTCCACCTCCCTTTGATTACTTTACCTCGCTATGTCACTAAAGGTATGGTTTGGAAGCAATTCCCTTATCCCAAGTCTTCTGTAAGACAAAAACTCATTTTGGATTTTGGGGGAAGGTTCAGTACCTCAAGAAGAAGATTATTATCATAGTTTTCCATCTTACCCTTAATAAATTATCAGTTATCCTTTTGGTTCTTGCTAATCCCTTCCCAGGCCTCAAGTTGTGATGACATCTAAGGTAGCCAACATTCAGACTCCTCGAGTCGGTCTTTTGAGCCTTTGAGTTTTCATGGTCCCTTCCTGAAGTGGATTGAGCACTTTCCTGAGAGAATGACTTGGAGCCATTTTATCCCTCCCACCCACCTCCATGAGCTAGATATTAGAGTTTCCAATGTTGCAATACATTCTCTAACTCATATTATTTTTGTGCTTAACTTATCACTATTTTTTTTTATGATGAAACACAAAGGCAGGTATGGAGAGACATTGCTAGGATGGTTTCACTGGCTAGTTGACTACACCTAGCATTCAACCAACAGGTAAGTAGAGGTAAGGATGTAGGTATTTGCATTCATTGCATATAGCATTTTCATTTCATGCTAGAATAGTTTGTATTTCCATTTGTATATATGTTTGCTTTCATTTTATGTACTATATATGTGAGCTGGGGGTGATATCACCACCCCAAATGATTACTAATAGTTTTATGTTGAGATCAAGCATGTCACAGGTTATGCCAGAGATATTGATGTTCTCATGCACTCTACGGTGAGCACATGTCCCCGAGTTGGAGACACATGTTATGTTAGCTTATCTCTTACCTTTACCAATCACTAAGTCTAAATTGTCACCTATATTTGTATTATTCATTTAGGATATTAGTAATATATCCTCAAGTGATGACTAATGAGTTAGTTAAGATTGCCTAGACTAGTCATCATGCATGATTTTAGGATCTAGAGCAAATCTCTCTATGAGGTGGCATCACCCATTGTACTATAAATATGTAACATTGGAGTGAATAATATTGTGTTGGCTATTATGCCTTTTCCGCCATGTTGTTGTTCTTATCTCTAATTTATTGTGTTTAATTTCTTTAATTGGTATCAGAGAAGGCTCAGCGCTGACTCTCTCACGAGAGGGGCTGTGATCATGCTTAGTCTGCAATGTTAAATCTCTGCATATAAATTAGCTTAAGTGTGTGAGAATTTTGTGTTTTCTGTTTGTTTTGTTTGGAATTGTTGTAGAAGAGGCTTGACGGATCTGAGCAGATTTCTTTAAGCTATACAGAGAGGACATTATCTGTAGAAGATCAGTTCAATTGGGGATAGATTGAAAATCTGTTGCATATTTCAAGGAGGCGATTGTTGCTGGAAATAAGATCTAATTCACTGTGCAAGATTCGTGTAACCTGGTGTAAGATCCGTAATTCGCTATGCAAGATCCACTATGGAAGAGATCCGTGTGAAGCTATAGATCCATGTTCCTTAATCTACTGGAGGTGCCATTGCATATTGATGGAGTTGAAGATATATCTCTAAAGGAGAAGAACTGTCATTCAACTGATCGTGCAACATAATCGGCAAATTATAGGAGATTGTGCGGATTTCATGATAGATCTGATTTCCAGCGCGCGAGGGGGAGGCTGCGATCACTGGAGAATGAGACTAATCTGGCAAAGTCCAAGGGAATCAGAGCACAATGCATTTATAAATTGTGTGTATTTGCGTCCTTGTAATTGAAGCTTTTGAATCGATGGGGTACTTTATTTTTAATATTTTTGGGCTTCAATTTGATTATGATATCTGATCGAATTCTGGCTGGGATACAATCAACGATGATGCAAAGGAAGTAATCTATGAAATGATCTATCCACATCTGATTCATCTTCTCTCTTTAATTGGTAGCGATCCATCTAACTGAGCAATTAAATGTCCTGTGTGTCCCCAAAATTCATCTATGAAGAGCGATCCCAACGATCCAACGTTTTTAATGTGTAGTGATTCCAGTGATCAACACTGGGATCTCATCTATTTTGTAACCCCTACACTGGTATTGAAATCTTAACTAGAGCAGTGTACCATTCCATTGGATCAGCGAAATGATTGAAAGGAGAAACGTATTCCAGCGAGGTCGCAACAACTCAGATCTGATTTTGAGCTAGGGTTTGGTTGATTATTCTTTGTTGATGCTTCTGTAGAATAAAAAAGATTGCCAGAATCCCCACATGTTGATAACTTCAACATTTTTCCACAAAGAAATATGCCATCGATCTAGCATCCCAGGCGATCTAATATCCCATGCGATTCTTTTGCGGGATTCAACCTGAATTTCGTTCAAGAACAAAATGCCATATATTGCATACAGGTGATCACAAGTCTATATACAGAGTAAGCATTGAAGCTTGAGAAAAGTAAGATTATTGTGGGCATTGAATCGTTGTGATGATATTGACAAAGGTTGAGTCTAGACTGTGTTGAAGCCTTGAAAGGTTGAATTACCTACATCATTAGTGAATAGTAACATCTGTTGGATTTAACGATTTGACATATCAATAAAATTTATGGTCTCTGGCATCCAGAACGGAGATACCTCTATGACATTTGGTTGTGGCATCAAATCTATCTTTGAAGGTATGCGCCCAGGTTTAGATTAGATCATTGTGAGTACAATTTGTGCATTCAAATTATAATATTTTTGGTCTACTGTGTTGGATCGAGGAAAATCCACAATTCACAAATAAAGTTATTTTGTTTGAATAGTTAGTGTGAAGTATGAACATGTTTAGGAATCGGAATACAAAAAGGTTGACCAGTGTTCAATTCTTGCAAAAAAAAAATCATAGCATAGCATAGCAGTGGTGCAGTTATGAAAATCCAAGAATTCATAGACAAGAAGATGGTGTGATTGAAAAGATTTGAACACATGCATGCAGACTGCATATCTCCATGTGCCTCCAATGATTGTGTTCATCAGGGTGTATTATATGCCAAAAATTAAATCAATTTTTTATTGGCATTGGGAATTATCAGGAAAAGACAAAGTGTTTTTTAAATGTACATTTAAAGGGGAAACTAGAAGATCATTGTATCAAAAATAATAAAAGTTCAATTTTTTTTGTGATGTTGAAGTGTCTTAGATCTGCCTGAAATTGAATAAGGGGATCTTAGCTACACTTTGTGTTGTGTACGATGGATTATTCTTAATGTTGCTTTTTTGTGTCTAGTTTTGGCACTTAAAACAAAATTGTATAAAGAAATCATCCACACACTAAAGTACAAGGAAACTTAATTCAAGCACATGTAAGCATTGCGAGTGAAGCACATACATTCAAGAACAATCAAAGTTGTCAATTAAGAAGAAACAAAGATATAAAATTAGCAATCACATAAACATTGGACACGTCAAGTTCATAATCAAGGACTCAAAGCATCATCAATTTGAAGATCAATTAAATCCACATTCATTGTAAATTTGCAAAAGTTTTCTTTGTAAGTGTGAAATCAAAATCAAGTTGAATTGCAGTGTAATTTTCAGGTGCATTTTCGGCTGAGCCCGACACCCTAGAGTCATTTTTGAGTCGTAATTGACAAGGATGATTACTTGAAACTCATATCATTGTAATACTTTGGGATGCATTTTCGGTGGTAACCGACATCCTCAACTTCTTGGCAGAAAGTAAGAAAAGTTCAAGTGAGCGATAACAAGCGAGCGAGAAACAAATTCAAGTGAGTGTGAATAGAAAGAAAGCATGAAGTTCAAATTCAAGTGAGAGAGTTGCAGATAATCCTTCTTCTGTCGAGTCAAAATTGTAATAAGGATCTACCAACACAAGGAGACCTTTTTTAGTGTTTTAAAATGGCTCGAAGTCTCGAATTATTAGAGTTACTGAACACTCTAATAAACACCACTGAAGACAACACAGTGACATTGAAAAAAGAAACTCTTCAATCAGTGCTAACTTGTTTGCAAGTGAAGCAAGCTAAAGTTAGACTTCTTCAATCTCTATCCCAGCTATTGAATGATGAGTTGATAGATCTCAAAAATCAACAGCGAGTGAAGTGTTCTGAACTAGTTTTTGTTCAACACAACCCTCTCTACGATGATAATGATGATGACGATGATGATGACGATGATGATGGTGCTTTTGATCAATGGTCAGTGAAGGAACAACACAGTGATACAACTTCAGAATTAGTCTCAAACGAAGTTGAATCTATTCATGAACCTACAGTTCAAGAGTTTTCTTTTGAATTTAATGAAGAAAACCTTTGAATGATGCATCAACATGCAGTAAACCCACTTCCATGGATTTCAAAGAAACAGGTTCAGAATAATCTTTCCAATCCGATTATCAGACCTTGGGAAGAAATCATCTACAACAAGAATAGAACATGACTTGGGTATGACAAGAAAGTTACCTTTCATATTCCTGATTATTCCAGACCAATCAAGTTCCAAAGTGCTGGATTCCTTCAAGAAGCTTCAACTTCACCTGTTCAAATTCAGAATCAGAATGATAAGTCCCTACATTGTAATCTAGTTGGTCACAAGGAGAATCAGTGTTTTGATCTCCATCCTTGCCAGCATTGTGGCAAGCATAACCATTCTTCAGACAGATGTTCAACACTGAAGAAACCTGCAAGATTGAAAATTCACTATGAGTGGATTGATCCTTGGAAAT
>ML786788.1:202502-224811 GCA_009831015.1 Picea engelmannii | reverse complement strand
GACACCTAAAAGTGTCAAGATTGGTTAGTGGTTATCCAAAAACCATCAGATACATGGTATCAATTGGTTAGTGGTCATCCCAAACCATAGATTCAGAGAGCACTTTCAGTGATACACTGATAGTAGAGTGGTGATACTACATGATCACCAATTAACAGAAGGCATCAGATTCTTCTAGCTAAAATACTTGGAAAAATGATTAAATTGTCAAGCAATCAGGAAATGTTCAGATATTGCAACTGTTCACTTCCATATCTCATCTCTCTTCCAGTTCATTTCAAATGAACATGCTCAGCATCCAGATTGGTAGTTTTTCGGGCAGTTCTTCATTGAAGCTCAGCGCAAGAGTTTTAGTATGAAGACATGGAATTGATACCAGTTTATGCTTTATTGCTGGTATTATTGATAGGACTTGTGATTGAGGGGGGGATTGTTAGCTTATGGCTTACCTTTACCAATCACTAAGTCTAAATTGTCACCTATATTTGTATTATTCATTTAGGATATTAGTAATATATCCTCAAGTGATGACTAATGAGTTAGTTAAGATTGCCTAGCCTAGTCATCATGCATGATTTTAGGATCTAGAGAAAATCTCTCTATGAGGTGGCATCACCCATTGTACTATAAATATGTAACATTGGAGTGAATAATATTGTGTTGGCTATTATGCCTTTTCCGCCATGTTGTTGTTCTTGTCTCTAATTTATTGTGTTTAATTTCTTCATGTTATCCCCTAGCCTAAGGATAACTAAGGAGATTATGTATCGATGCCCACAGGTCCTAGACATGGAGTAACTAGAGCTAGATCAACTTGAGCATGGACCTGGAGGGCCCATTCTTTTCTTCTTCAGTTCCTCCACTTTGTCAGTAGTAGCATCCATCACATCGACCTGGTCCTGCAACAGAAATGGATCTTTCTCCATGAGGTAATGAGTCTGGGTATCATGGTATGTATCACTTTGATTCTCAAAACAATTGAATATGTGCATTTAATTCCTTTTGATTCTAACTTGTGCTTAGACCTTATTCCTTTCCACTTGACACACATTAGGAGAATGACATGATGCCCTAGTAAGATGGTACCCATAGGGTTTGAGTTGCAATTGTGGAGATTCATGAAATTCCATCGTCCGCTCCCACCATACTTACCACTTTTCATATTTCTCCTGCTCATCCATCCCATTACACTTTTCTAGGAATTGGGTTGGCCAAATATCTAAGGGTTGTACCTTACCTTGTGGGAAGAAGGGGATAAATGCCCAGAGGGTAAAAGTAGTTGGAAAAATATAAAAGACAAAATAATGAAACCTTGATATTATTCACCCAAGGATCCACAATAAAGAAATAAAAAGCTTCTTAGCAAGAAACATAGGGACCCATAAAAAATGATAAATCAAGACCTAGTTGGAGGATAGGGTGTCTCATCACGAGCCAACCTATCAGGGTCATGGGCATGCAGTGGTATGACACTACTAAAATCTCATAACCACTCCAGGGTAGTGTCTCTTGGTGGCATAGCCAAGATAAATGGGCTCTCATCATGATCCAACCTTCTCATTTCTGTGAAATGCTAGTGGGTAATATTTCCACCACTGATCACCATGCCAGGGCAATATCTCCTAACTAGCCTCTTTAATGAAAAATAAATAAGAATACAAGATAAAATGAATGAATGGGCTTGGAAACATTTTCATCCATGAGAAGGTGAAACTCACCATCTTTAGAGGCACCCACAGGTAAGTTATACATTTCCCTGTTATCATTGCACCCATTGCCTAGACATCCCTTACCACCTAATCCACTCACATGGCCTAGATTTGAATTCTCTCAAGAACATCCCACATCCAATGATCATTACCCTAATAGAATGTCATAGCATCCCCTCCAAACTTGTCTTGTAGATTAGCATAATTTCTTTGAGCACTTGTCCGGGTAAAAGGATTTTCATGCACATGTTTAATAACTTGATGATTAGATTTGATTGACATTGCTATGATTCTTGTGACTTATGAGCCCATGGAGGGAGTATATTTTTATGTTGCAAGGCCACACTCAATGGATAGGTACACATGGGGATATGATTAGTTTGGACCTCCATGGGGCTAAAATCTCACCAGATGGATGTTGAGACCCTAGCCAGGGGCAAAGACATATTAGAGGATTGCACCAGAGAGAGAGGAGGACATTTCACCAGGGACAACCTGACAGGCCTGGACCCAAGGGGGTTGTTCCCTTTCCACCATGATGTAGGCCATGGAAGGCCCATGATGTCACCAGGTCACCCATGACATCACCCAACATTTTGGGATGTTTTGGAGGAAGTTGTGTACCAAGTGGCACATGTGGCAAGTTCTTGAGGCCTAAAGAGGCCTAACGTTTTTCTCTAGGAGGCCAACGTTGCCCAAAAAGGGCCTAACATCACCCTAAAATGGAATGAAATCACATTAGAATCTTGTTTTAGGGTTTAATTATGACATTTAATGTAAAAACTGGATATTATTTGTAACTGGACATGTCGACCTTTTTGACCTAATTCTAGTCATTAGTATTGTATAAATAAGGGGGAAATCCCTCTTATTTTTCATCATATTTCACTCACACTTGTGAGGATTGAAATTTTCACCCTCCTTAGGGTTTCTTGGCTGAATTTTTAGCTGCACTTGTTGAAGGAGGCTAAATTTGGTGTGTTTTGGCAAGCTTCTTGGTGGATGTGTTCAACTTGGGATTTTTTTTATTATTCTTGATGTATGTAAGTGAATTTTTTGAAATTATTCTTAATTGAATGGTTATGGTTTTATTTATCTTTCATTTACATTCAATATTATGAAATTGCTTGAGTAAACCCTAGGAAGACTAGCACATGTTATTGTCCTAGATTCAAAAGCTTCCACCTACTAGATATTGTCAAAAGGCCAATTTTCTTGAAGCATAAGCTAAGGCCTTGTCATTGCAACACCTTAGTATCCATTGCTTCATACTAGTCATTTTTTCTTCATCTTTGAGTCGGAGAGGGAGTAAATCTACTAAGGCCTAGGGTTACCTACACCTTATTAGATAGTTTTCCCTAGGGTTTAATAATTGGAACCTTGGGTTACCAACACTCCAATCTATCATTCTCTCTTGTCTTTGACTCTCTACTATAATTTTTCTTCAACATTTTCCACTACATTATTGACTCCATTTTCCCTAAAATAACTATTCTAAGTCCTCTCTTGAGTAATCGATCAACAAAACCTTCAAAACCTACTCTTTGAGCAACCTACTAACACTTTCTAACCCTACAATAGCCTAACCTACTAACAATATTGTAGGTGTTATTAAATTAAGCTACAACAATTATATGCAACATTAAAATCTCACAAAAACAACTGAAAAGGCTGATTTATACCTTGTCTTATTTGCTTCTATCAAATGCTAGTATTATGATTTCAATGGTTAATGATTCTTAGCTATTCTGAAGATATTTTGAAGGAATTTTATGTGAAGTATTGCTCTATAAATATTTCCATTATAAATTGTATGTTTACTTCATCATATTCAACAAATTTATTTTATCAATAAAGTCTATGTTTTTATGAAGTGCTAACGAGTAAGTGTACTTGTAAATATATCTAGTTTATTGTTGTTTTGTTCAGAGCAGATACACTTTGTCATATTATATTTTCATTGGTTATAAAACCATACTTTCTTATTGGTGGTGACTTGTGAGAGGGGATATTTATCTAGCCACTTTGACTTTGCCTTGTCAAACCCCGAGGTCACCGGCGACGTCTCCCCTAGGCCTACCACCCTAAATAGAAAGAGACATCCTATTGAGGTGATAGTGATAGGATAGTCTCTTGTTACACCAATTTTCTCTCCTTTAATTTTTTCTTCTATCAAATTACAAATTGTGTGATAACAAATACCATTGCTTCCTAAGGGGGGAGCATTGATCCCGGTGGATATTGGTGGCCACCCACATGTTCCAGCTGGCTCCTTTTATTAGTTTTTAGTTCAACATGTTCTTTTGAACTTCCTTATAATTATGTGTTCTACACTTCCGGGGATGTTTGAATCCCTACACCTTGTCTAGGTGGATACTGGTGGCCTGCCACCTAATCCAACAGACTTATTTTGTATGTTTTCATGTCATCACATCTTGTTGTACTTTTAGGGCCATTTTGGGGCCCTAAACATTATTTTTTGGGCTCACCATAGTCAAGTTGAAGATGGAGTCAAACTTTGATGATGGAATGTGTATCTCTCTTAAATACATTTCCAACGGGTTATCACGTGATTAAAACAAATATTGTATGCAAAAGTTATGACAATGGGAAGTTAATGTACTAACTTACCCAAACGGGGCCCACATGAATTTTGTCGTTTTACCTCGTAGGGTGAGGTTTTTGGATGTCTAGGGTTTTGGCATTCCTATTTAACATAAAAAGGCCTTAAGAGCCTCATTGTAATCATCTTCTTGTGAATGAGAATAACTATCACATGTCTTCTAAGAGATAAAGATACCACCATTCTAGCAAGTCTTGGACTCTGTATTTTTACAGTCTCTCTACAATTATTTCATTAATAGAAATCAAGTATTGTTGTATTTCTCTGTTTTTGGAAATTTTCATGAGTGTTTCATTGTAATATCTCCGCTTTCATTTTGTTCCAAACATAATCTAGATAAAAAACCATGAAATTGGAATTGGACTCAAGGGATATCCTCTTTACCATGAACTAAACCAAAATCTGAAGAAAACCCTCACAGTTGTCGAAGATCATGCTCTGATACCACTGTAAGATCTTGTTTATAAGAAAACTAGGGTTTTAATTTGTAAATAAAATTAGGGCATTAACTTTGCTACAAACCCTTGTAATTTATTCAAACATATCATATACACACCAAAGTACAGATCAATGGAAGAGATAATCGGGGTGTTTTATTATTACGAGATCATTAAACACAACTTTATAAGAGGAAATGGATGCTATGACAATGGTAATAAATCAATAATAATAAACATAACCTGGAACAATTCTCGATCTCTTCGAACAGAACACCAAAGATGAAATTGGATTGAAGCTAAAATGGACTGACGCTCCACTAGAAACCATGGATGGATTCCCTCTCTTTTCTTAACTAGGGTGGATAGTTTCACCACCGAATCCAAACTCCAATGAAAGGGTTTTTCTAAAACCCTAACGAAAACATCGGCTCACCGAGCACTCCAGAAGAAATAATCACGAAATCTGACTTGCTCTTATCTCGCTTTAAAGGCTCATTGGATCTTTCTAGAAAGATCTAACTTGACCTCCTCAAAGATTATAGAAGAGCACTTTTTAGTAAAGTGACTTTATAATGTTTATCTTTTATTTAAGCCACTTAAAATTAAATATTAGTTGTTAAATTAAATGTAGATAACATAACCAAATAATTAATTAAATATTTAATTTTTCTAAGCTCGCCAAAAATGAGACAACATTCACTTTTAGGATGTCGGAAGGAAGGATATAGACAACATTCACTTTTAATATGTCGGAAGGAAGGATCTAGACAACATTCACTTTTATATTCTATGTCGCATAGTGTAATCTATTTCTATCAATAGAAAGGAATCATTACAAATAAAAATTACGACACGGGAATCTAGATAACGATTATTTTCATTCATTTTTATTTATAGGAATAAATTAGATTGTAAGCAGTAGAACCTAGAAGTGTTCACTATTTAGATTGTTTCTACCAATATTCTTCTTTTAGACAACAATGATTACCTACTCCAATTGTTCTGTTTAACGTGGTTCTTTAAACTTATCCACTAACAAAAAATTAATAAACATTATCAAACTTTATCAATGTTCTTCACACTCCTTAATATTTATTAGAGGTAATTATGTTGACATTATCCATGTTTTCAAATTTAATTCTTATGGCTAATTATATACCTATATAAAACAGATTAAGACAGATGATATACACACCCATCACCCATTTTTATGACTTTACACAATCCATTTTAGATATTACTGAATGGGTCTTCATATCATTCTTTCTATGCATTCAAAAACCGTATCACAAAGACTCTTCAAATGTTGTTTTCCTTTCAACATAATAAGGGGAAACAAGCATTAGTAATGTCAAGAGCATCATCATCTTCACATGAATCAACCACACCAATCCTTAATTATAGAGAAAAATATAAATTGATCACACACATTTGAGAGTAAGCACCAATAATAACAATCCATATTCAACCCTTAACAATGACATAGTAGTGTTGATAAAAATAAACTTCTTTACAAAATCATGTTAGTGTTTTTCCTTTATCATAAACCTAAACTTGCACCATTGAATGAGCCCAATAATGTGTTTTAATTAATTGTTCATTCCACTTTTTTAAGTGTGAAATATATATCCATTCATAATTTTTACAAAATATCATACATTAGATTTCATCCAACTCCATGTCATAAATATGCACATCTCTTTTGTAGATAATTTGCATAGGTCCTAGATTTTTCCTTATAAAATTCAACCTATCTTTAAACCTTCTTTTGTCCATGTTTGACACCTTCATATACATAACCATTAGAACAACCAATAGAAGAAACATCATTATTTATATTATTATCAACCTTATCATTAAAAACATTGTATCGAAAGACCAAATATTTAAGTATAATTTCCCATTGAATTGGTTCTAGGCTTCTTTGCTCAATTGTTCCTATCTCCTTTCCATTATATCCCATATTTTCTAGTTTTAAACCAATACTCCTATCAAAGAGACCAATTATCTTTTCATTATCATTTAACTTCATTTCTTCTAGAAAATATTTAATTGTTTCTGTATCAATAGTTTCGACATATTTCTTTTTTTACTTCACCTTTCAATTTTTCCATCATGGCGTCGGTGCTAGGAGCCACCGTCTTAAATCCACCCCTTGGTTTCTTCTCCTAGACTGGATATCTTGTGGAATGAAGTGGCCATGATTAAAAAACAACTATGGTGGACAAAATGTTATAACTGGGTTGTTGTTCCACCTCTTTCTTTTTCCCTTCAACTACATGGAAATGACATTTAAAGCCAAACATTTCTCTCATGATCCCAATTCTTATATATTCCAGTGTTGCTTTGTTGTCTTATTATTTTTTTCTATTTCAAGAAACCCAACCAACTCGTGAATTAGAAGACTCTATAATCCACCTCATCTTGTGAAAATAGATAGGATTGAATACGCTCATACAAGCTTGTAGAGGCCCAATATGGATGTATCATTGACCTCTCCACTCTTTGTCTCCCATTCTCAATTAGCATTTAGATATCCCAAATACCAATTCTTATAACACCACTAGTTTCATGGTGATTTTCATGTTTCAAAACTTCGGTGTTTCAACTCATGGTTTTCACCTTTCATATTTTGATATCTCACATATCTTAAAGTTTTATGTTACTCTACAACATTGCACAATGTAGCTAAACAATGTTCTATAGTATCGAACCATGCAATTTTTTCTCTTTGTTTGCATGTAGTCTTATGCATGTAGATCTAAAGTATTTAGGGAATTAACATAAAATTATTTGGCTTTGTTTATGTGTATTCTTATGCATCCTCTTTAGATTATTTAGTGTATTGGTTGATAATATATGCATTTTTGGATGTCTACACATACATTGGAACCTGGAAATGGAAACTTTAGGTTAAATTTATTGTTAATAACATTGATAATGTTTATTACATCATTGGTAGTGTATAATTATGGAACACTACATTAAACGAGATACTTGGAGTACGTAATTACTGTGATATGTGTAGGAATCATGTCAGTACATAATTATTGCGATGTGCATAGGAAGGATGTCGGTATGTAATTATTTTGATGTGTGTAGGAAGGATTTATGAAGGAAGGATCTAGATAGCATTCACTTCTAGATTCGCTATCTCATAGTGTAATTTATTTCTATAAATAGAAAATAAATGTTACATATAAAAAATTATGACACAAGAAGCCAGACAAAAATTATTTGTATTCATCTCTATTTATAGGAATACAATATATTATGATAATTCAAACCTATAAGTTTGCACTATTTAGATTCTTTCTACTGATATTCTTCTTCTAGACATCACAGTGATTACCTACTCCAATTGCTCCATTTACTATGGATTTATAGAATTTTCCACTAACATTAATTTGATAATCATTATTAAATAGTATTAATGTTCTTCAAACTTCTTAATACTTATTAGAGGTAATTATCTTGACATCATCCATGTTTTCCACTTTAAGTCTTCTGGTTAAGCATATACCTATTTGCAACATATTAAGTTGCACAAAATACACATCTATCACCCCTTTTTAGGTCTTTACACTATCCATTATAGATATTCCCTAATGGATCTTCATATCATTCTTTCCGCACATTCAAAAAGTATATCACAGAGAGTCTTCATATGTTTCTTTGGGGGAACAAGCATTAGTAATGGAAAGAGCATCATCATATTCATATGAATCGACCACACCAATAATTAATTACAGAGGAAACTATAAATTGATCACACACATATTAGAGTAAGCATCAATAATCACAATCAATATTCAACCCTTAACAATGGCATAATAATGTTGTTAAAAGAAACTTGTTTATCAAATAATGTTAGGTTTTTTTCCTTTATCATAAAATTGCACCAATGAATGATCCCAATAATGTGTTTTAATTAATTTTACATTTCAAGTTTTTAAGTATGAAACACATATCCATCCATATTTTTTACAGAATACATTGTGCATTAGATTTCATCCAACTCCATGTCATAAATATGCACATCTATGTTGTAGATAATTTGCATAGGTCTTGGATTTTTTCTTTAAAAGTGCATCAAGTATATTTGAACCTGCTTTTGTCCAAGATTGGCTCCTTCACCTGCATAACCATTAAAACAAAATTCATCGTTTAGATCATTCTAAAACTTATACTTAAAGAAAACTATATCAAAAGACCATATATTTAACTCTAATTTCCAACTAAATTGGTTCTAAGATTTTTTTCTCAAATTTTCCTAACTCTTTTCCATTATATCCCATCTCTTCAAATAGTTTTGAACCAATACCCATATTAAAGAGACCGATTTTATTTTCATTATCATTTAACTTCATTTTTATAGAGCATATTTGATTGTTTGTGTATGAATAGTTTCAAATTGTTTTTTCATTACTTCACCTTTCAATTTTTCCATCATGGCATTGATGCTAGGAGCAGCCATCCCAAATATGCCCCTCGGTTTCTTCTCCTAGAATGGATATCTTGTGGGGTGGTGTATCCATGATCCAAAAATGGTCATGGTGGAGAAAATGTTATAAGTGAGCTATTGTTGTTCTTCATTCTCTTTCCCTTCAACTTCATGAACTCACATTCCAGGCTAAATATTTCTCTGATGATCCCAATTCTTATATATGTCAGTGCCACTTTGTCATCTTATTCCATTCATATTCTTCAATAAATGCAGTCATCTTAGTGACTAGTGGAATCTATAATCCACCTCACCTTGTGAAAATGAACAAGCTCAAACAAGCTTGTACATTCTTGTAGAGGCCCAATATGGATGTATCCTCAAGCTTTCAACCCTTTGTCTCCCATTATCAATTATCATTTACATCTCCAAAATACCAATTCTTATAACACCATTGGTTTCATGGTGGTTTTATTCCTTTAAACTTCAATGTTTCAACTCAAAATTTTCACCCTTAAAATTTTGATATCTCATGGATCTTATAGTTTTATGTAACTCTGCCATGTTGCATATTGAACAATGTTCTACATTATAGGTGCATGAATTTTTTTGTCTTTGTTACCATGTAATGGTATGCATGCAACTCTAGATTATTTAGGGAATTAACATCGAATTCTTGTCTTAAGTTGTGTGTGGTCTTATGCATCCAACTTTGGAGTATTTAGTGCATTAGTTTAAAATATATGCATTTTTGGATGTCTACACATACATTGGAACCTGAAAATGGAAAATTTATGTTAAATTTATTGTTAATAACATTGAAAATGTTTATAACACCATTGGTATTCTACAAGTATGGAACACCACATTAAATGGAATACCTAAAGTATCTAATTATTGTGATGTGTCTAGGAAGGATGTTAGTATGTAATTGTTGTGATGTGTGTAGGAAGGATGCTAGTATGTAATTGTTGTGATGTGGATAGGGAGGATGTTAGTATGCAATCAATGTGATGTGTGTAGGAAGGATTTCAAGAGGAAGGATCTAGATAGCATTCGCTTCTAGATTCTATGTCTCATTGTGCAATTTATTTCTATAAATAGAAAGGAAACATTACAAATCAAAATTTATGACACAGGTAGCCAAATAGTGATTATTTTCATTCATTTATATTTATAGGAATAAATTAGATTGTAATAAGTGGAACCTATAAGTGTCCACTATTTAGATTCTTTCTACCAACATTCTTCTTGTAGACATCACAATGATTAAGGCACCCAATATACACACCCATCACCACTTTTTCAGTGTTTACACTATCCATTATAGATATTATATAATGGGTCTTCGTATCATTCTTTCTACATGTTCAAAAATTGTATCACAAAGAATATTCATATGTTGCTTTTATTTCAACATAATAAAGGGAAACAAGCATTAGTAATGCCAAGAGCATCATCATCTTCACATGAAGCAACCACACCAATCCTTAAATACAGAGAAAAATATAAATTTATCACACACATTTGAGAGTAAGCATCAATAATCACAATCCATATTCAACCCTTAACAATGACATAATAATGTTGATAAAAAGAAACTTCTTTATCAAATCATGTTAGTTTTTTTTCCTTTATCATAAACCTACACCATTGAATGAGCCCAATAATGTGTTTTAATTAATTGTTCATTCCACGTTTTTAACTGTGAAACATCTATCCATCCATAATGTTTACAAAAAATGTCATGAATTAGATTTCATCCAACTACATGCCATAAATATGCACATCTCTCTTGTAGATAATTTGCATAGGTCCTGGATTTTTTCTTATAAAATGCATCCTACCTTTGCAACTTATTTTTTCCATGTTTGGCACCTTCATCTACAAAAAAATTAGAACAACCAACATAATAAACATAATCATTTAGATTATTGATGCCACGCTCCCTCCTTAACCCGTAGGTCGGAAGGTCTGCATGCACAAGATCTTTCTCCTCACAATGGCCCGAAGAGCTCGCGGAAATGGCTCTTCTATTTCCCTTTCGGGAAATCTGCACCCACAACAAATACTCGCGGGGTTCCTCCTTCACATTTCAAGGAAATCAGATTTCACGACTTCGTGAATCCTGTGGTCGAGCGCTTTGTCACTCAGACCCCTGAATTCCGAAGTTCCAAAACTCTGATGTCAAATCCTCTTGTCGATTTTCACGAGTCTTGATGCAAGGATTTCGGGACTTCGACTCACGAAACTCAGAAATGGTCAATGTAGTTGACTTTTTATGCCCACAGTGCACCACCTGTCCACCTCGTTGGCTTTTATGTCCCCACGCACACGTTTCTCCACCTTTCGCGGCTTCGCGACTTCGCGATCTAAAGTTCCCAACCCTTGGCCTTCCACCTCGCTATCTCTGAATTCACGAGATCTCTGGATCTCTGCCACCTATCCTTATGAGTGGACAGATCTGATTTGGTCATCACTTCACTGCTTCATGAACCTTGATACCAAGTCTTCGACTCTTCCACTCACGAAATCTAGATAGGCGATTTCACAAGTGATCCAACGGCCCTTGGCTAACTTGAATCAATGGCTCTGTCTCTCCTGAACTTGGACCTTTAAAATAATCCCTGTAACCACCTGCTACTCTGCGAGATCTGATGAATTGCTGGACTTCGCGAATTCTCCACGGAGAATTCCGACCGTCCGCTTCCTTCCCGACGATTTCAGCGAAATGACCCAAGTATTCCTCCATGAAAACTTCTCCACCCGCACACAAACTTGCAACACCTGCTAAACACTTCACGGCACAAGATTATTGTGCTTCTATTTGATTATTACTCGAAGGTCCTATACCTCCTGAGCTTTCTCTCAGCTTCGAGTCTTAAAGAAGACTCTTGCACGCACTCCTTGCGGAAACTTTCAAACACCTCAAGTGTTGAATTTCTTTCGACTTTGCGCACACCTGCAACAATAGTCTCTCAATACTTAGCTTAGGTTCGTAACTCTGAGACTATACCCAGCCTGTGCACTCCTTGCACGGCTCCTGTGCTTGACCGCACCTCTATGTGAATGAGAACAAAAGCTATCTAGGCTGAGCTTTCAGAGACAACCTATGAACCATTCGTCAATGCACTCCTTGCAGACGATTCAAATGCACTCCTTGCAGACAATTCAACTGCACTCCTTGCAGGAACTCTTGCTCAGACAGAGAAACAATTGAAACTCATTCCTACTTCGTTTTCAGACTTCAAACTCAAAACATGAAATCACATACACAACATATAAAGAAAATGTGTAACAGGAAGTAAACATCTATGAGCATAACATTCAACCTCAATAAACAAAGAACAAACACGACGCCATGAATTTGAATCACATCTCTTTCTATTAATTCAAATATCTGTACATGGGTGTTTTTACACAGCTCTCTGCTTCTCTTCTATGGTCTTGCTAATTTTCATGCAAATGTTACAATACACAAGGAGGGTGTCTATATCCTGTTTCCCTCTCGCGCTCTCAAGCTATCTAATATACACATTCAATTCTACCTACCTTCATTTATTATCATAATTGCCTCCTATCTACTAAGGACGAGAGCGGATCGCTCAAGGTCTGTTTATAATTTACAAGTGCGCCTTCATTTAATTGTTTTATTTAAGGTTGGTGCATTAACTTCAAAGAATTTCAAAATTTGCACTGAGCTTGTTCAGCTGTCTTTTTGCCTCCGCGCTGGCTCGCTTGAGATGCTCCTGCATCATACTCCCTCACTTCAAAATTTTCATGGGCTCCTGTCCATGAGCTCGCGCATGGTCTGTCCATGCCTCTAGATTCCTGCTTCATTCTCCTAGATGGCATCTTCAACTAGATGGCCCTTCCATTTGACCAAATGCTCAAAGTATTCCTTTCTTCTGGTCTTCTTACCAATTCGTTTATCCAGTATGCACTCCATCTGTGGCTTTTCTGCAACTGGCATCTGCTTTCACCACTGCACCTCTAGCTGCTCATTTTCTGTCCCTGCTTCCTCAGGTTTATATGGGTACAAATATGAGATATTGAATATTGGAGAAATTCTGATCCCATCGGGTAATTCAATCTCATAAGCATTTTCCCCAAATTTCTTCAAGACCTTACATGGTCCGATTTTCTTCATCTTCAATTTACTATATGTCCCTCTCGGGAACCTTTCCTTTCTCAAATGTGCCAGAATCAGGTCACCAACATCGAACTGAAGTTGTCTTCTATGTTGATATGCTCTCTGCTTATACTCTTGGTTTGAGCTTTGCAATTAGTCCTTCACCTGGCTTTGAATTTCCTTCATCGCCTCTGCGAAATCTTCTGCACTAGTGCTCCTAGTCGCAGTCTGTTCTGAATCCCTCAGTTCGGAAATCCCTCTCGGTAGCATGCCATAAACAATCTGAAATGGACTCTTCCCTGTGCTTCTATTAACTGAGTTGTTATAAGCAAATTCTGCCTGTGGTAACATGTTGTCCCACTGGCTGTGGTGTTCTGCCACCATGCTTCTCAGTAAGTCTCCTAGAATTTTGTTTACCACTTCTGTCTGTCCATTCGTCTGAGGATGATAAGATGAACTAAACAACAAGTTAGTCCCTAGATTCTTCCATAAGGTCCTCCAAAAGTTTCCTACGAACTTCATATCTCTATCCGAAACTATGCTTCTTGGTAAGCCATGAAGTCGAATGAATTCTTTGAAAAACATGTTCGCAATGTGAGTTGCGTCGCTGGTTTGCTGACATGGAATGAAATGTGCCATCTTGGAAAATCTATCCACCACCACAAAGATTGAGTCAAATCCTCTTTGTTTTCTTGGCAACCCCAATACAAAATCCATGCTAACTGCATCCCACGGCCTCTCAGGTATGGGCAATGGTTTATAAAAACTTGCATTCTGTCTCCTTCCCTTCGAATGATGGCAAATTCTGCATTTGTTCACGAATCTCTTGATGTCTTCTCGCATTCCCGGCCAAAAATATGACTCATTTATCTTTGTGAACGTCTTGTCATGACCAAAGTGTCCTACCAATCCTCCGCTATGTTTCTCTTTCAGCAAATTCTCCCTCATGGAGCATTTCGGAATACACAACTGATTACCTATAAACAATAATCTTTCCTGGATCATGTATTTGGCCCATTGGCTTCTATCTCTGAGAAATGGATTCTCATTTGCTTCATACGCCTCTTTGAAATCTGGATCATCTGCGTACATGTTCCTGAGATCATCAAAACCCAATGTTTTGACTTTGAACTCCTGCAATAGAAAACATTTCCTGCTCAAAGCATCAACCACTTTGTTAGCAGTACCAGAAATATGTTTAATCACAAAAGTGAAATTTTGCATATATTCTACCCATTTTACATGTCTCTGATTCAACTTCTCCTGTTGAGTCACAATTTACGGTGCATGATTTTCGCTATATAAGACAAACTCTTTCGGAATCAAGTAATGCCTCCATTTTTTCAACACCTGTATGATAGCATAAAACTCCTTATCATATCTGGAGTACTTCACTTTCGTTTGATTCATATTCTCGCTGAAGTATGCTATCGGCCTGTCTTCTTGACTCAAGACTGCCCCTATTGCAAACCCACTTGCATCGGATTTCACCTGAAATGTCTTATGGAAATCAGGCAACACCAAAATTGGTTGTTCCGTGATCTTCCTCTTCAATAGATTAAAACTCTTTTCAGCTTCTTCTGTCCAGTGAAAAGACTTATGTCTCTTCTTCCCTATATCCATCATCACTGCACTAATTCCACTAAAATTCCTGATGAATTTTCGGTAGAAACTAGCCAATCCATGAAAACTTCTCACCTCGAAGATATTCTTCGGTGATTTCCAATTCTTGATTACCTCCACCTTATCTGGATCCATCCTCAACTTATCTGCAGAAATAACAAACCCCAAATAAATGAGCTCTGTCTTCATGAATGAGGAATTTTTCATATTTATCAATAGCTTCTCCTGCTGTAACCTCTTCATCACGGTAGCCAAATGTTTCATATGCTCTGCCACTAATTTACTGAAAATCAATATGTCATCCAAATATACGATATCAAATTTTTCGATGAACTCCCTCAGGACTTCATTCATCAACCTCATAAAATTACTCGGCACATTTGTTAAGCCAAATGGCATAACAAGCCATTCATATAACCCTTCATTGGTTTTGAATGCTATCTTCCATTCATCACCTTCTCTCATGCAGATTTGATGATAATCGCTTTTCAAATCAAACTTTGAAAAGAATTTTGCTCCACTCAAGCAATCCATCAGATCATCCATCCTCGGCAATGGGAATCTGTACCTAATGGTTATCTTATTGATCGCCCTAGATTTAGTACACATCCTCCATCCTCCGTATTTCTTCGGACTGAGTACTGTTGGAACAACACACGGACTCAAGCTTTCCCTGACCAGACCTTTGTCCAACAAATCTTGGACTTGTCCTTTGACCTCTTCATTCTCCTACGGCGTCAATTTGTACGTGGCTTTGTTTGGAAAATTGGCTCCTGGTATGAGATTAATATGATGACTCACACTTCTAATCGGTGGCAACGAATGAGGTAGTTCGTCCACTACTATGTCAGTGAACTCTTCCAGCAGTTTCTGAATCTCTTTTGGTAAATCATCTACCGTTGTGCTAGTTAAAATAATTCTAGGCTTCCTGACCACAATGAACTGCGGTTCTTCTGTCTTCTTCACCTCTGTAAGAAGTTCCTTCCCACTCATGAGAAGTACAATGTTGCTTAGTTCAGGTTTCACCTCCTTATCCTTGATTGGAAGCAACATGTGAGTTCTCCGATTCTTCTCTAAGGTGTATGTGTTCATTCTCCCATCATGAATCACATTCCTGTCATATTTCCATGGTCTACCCAACAATAGATGACAAACATCCATGGTAATAACATCACAGAGTATCTTATCATTATATCCTCCTATCTTAAATTCAACTAAACATTGTTTAGTGATAGTTACCTGATGTCCTTTTTGTAGCCACAAGACTTTGTATGGGCTTGGATGATCAATCATCTCCAGCTCCATCTTTTCTACCATCTCTGTAGAAACAAGATTATCCGTGCTACCACTATCCACAATGACCTTGCATACCCTGTCTTTGGTCTTGCAAGTAGTCCGGAAAAGTCTGTTTCTTTGGACTGAACTCTCCAGCTCCTTCTCTGGTGCCAAAAGAGATTTTTTCATCATCAGTGATCTTTCGCCTTTAGCATCTTCCACCTCAACATTCTGCCTCTATGCTTTGGAGACGTGAGTCTCTCCTCCTTCTTTATTTTTATCAGGACACTCATAAGACTTGTACCCATTTTTTCCACATGTGAAGCATGTTATTACTCCACCTCTTCCTCTTCCTCTACCTCTAGTATGAGGAAAAGTATTATTATCAGCATACTCTCCTCTCTGCTCGGTATGTTTTCCTCTCTGTTCAGCATATTTCCCTCACTGTGAGGTTCCACCTCTCTCAGTTCGAGTCTAAGGTTTCTTCCAGTCCTCCTTGGGCTTCTGATTTTTATCCTAGGCAAATGATTTGCCTCTGGGCTGACTTCTGCCTTGGCCTCTTTGATCTTGCTTTCGACTCAACTTCTCTTCAGCTTTTAGAGCCATCTAATAAGCATCTTCCACCGTTCGGATGGTCAACATGCTCATCTCATCATGGATGTCGTATCTTAGGCCATTCATGTACCTAGTTACTTTTTCATCATCGCTTTCTCGATGACCTGCCCTGATGTTCAGTTTGTATAATTCTTGAGTGTATTCTCTCACTGACATCAACTTCTGTCTCAGGTTTTGCATCCTTCGAAACAGAGTGATCTGGTAATCTTTGGGGATGAATTTTTCCTTCATCTTTGTGATCATTCTGTCCCATCTTTTGATCTTCTGCTTGCCTTTGCAACGCCTATTAGCTTGTAGTTCATCCCACCACAATGTTGCATGTCCCTTTAATATCGTGACAACATGCTTGATCTTCTTGTCCTCTTCGACATCTTCATAGTCAAAGTACATGTCTAGAGCTCTAATCCAGTCTAGAAGATCCTCTGCATCCATGTTTCGCTCATAAACTGGAATGTCCATTTTCTCTCTTGCACCCATTCTTGCAATATCTCTAATCAATTGTTCGTTTGCTGCATCCTCGGCTGCAACCTCCTCTTCATGTTCTTCTTCAATTTTGCTTTCGGAATCACTGAGATCCCCAACACTGATTGTATGCCTCTATGTTGTCTCCATGTATTCAAGTCTGGCTCGTGGATCACGCATCTCTCTTTCCATGGCTGGATCAGTCATCTTCCTACCCCTTCTTCTCGGCATTTCCCTATCCTCTGGTGGATCGGGTGATTGTCTATCTCTTCTCCTCGGCGGCATGGTGAAGCCTCCTTTTCCCTGCTACAGAAAGAAAAGAAACCTTTATGTGCTCTGATACCAACTGATGCCACGCTCCCTCCTTAACCTATAGGTCGGAAGGTCTGTGCACACAGGATCTTTCTCCTCACAATGGCCCGAAGAGCTCGCAGAAATGGCTCTTCTATTTCCCTTTCGGGAAATCTGCACCCACGTCAAATCCTCCCACGGTTCCTCCTTCACGTTTCAAGGAAATTGGATTTCACGACTTCGTGAATCCTATGGCTGAGCGCTTCGTCACTCAGACCCCTGAATCTCGAAGTTCTGAAACTCTGATGTCAAATCCGCTTGTTGACTTTCGCGAGCTCGTGAGTCCGGATGCAAGGCTTTCGGGACTTCGACTCACAAAACTCCGAAATGGTCAATGTAGTTGACTTTTTACGCCCACAGTGCACCACCTGTCCGCCTCGCTGGCTACTATGGCCCCACACACATGTTTCTCCACCTTTCACGGCTTCGCGACATCGTGATCTAAATTGCCCAAACCTTGGCCTTCCACCTCACGATCTCCGAATTCAAAAGATCTCTGGATCTCTGCCACCTGTCCTTATGAGTGGACAACTCTGATCTGATCACCACTTCACTACTTTGTGAACCTTGATACCAAGTCTTCGACTCTTCCACTCACGAAATCTCGATAAGCGATTTCATGAGTGATCCAACAACCCCTGGCTAACTTGAATCAATGCCTTTGTCTCTCCTGAACTTGCACCTTTAAAATAATCCCCGTAACTCCCCTGCTACT
This sequence comes from Picea engelmannii, assembly GCA_009831015.1. Taxonomy (NCBI): domain Eukaryota; kingdom Viridiplantae; phylum Streptophyta; class Pinopsida; order Pinales; family Pinaceae; genus Picea; species Picea engelmannii. The sequence continues at coordinate 206,422 of ML786788.1, read as the reverse complement.
CTATGAGATCTGAAAACTCGCTGGACTTCACGAATTCTCCATGGAGAATTCTGACTGTCCACTTCCTTCCTGGCGATTTTAGCGAAATGACCCAAGTATTCCTCCGTGAAAACTTGTCCACCCACACGCAAACTTGCAACGCCTGCTAAACACTTCACAGCACAAGCTTCTTGTGCTTCTCTTTGACGATTAATCGAAGGTCCTATACCTCCTGAGATTTCTCTCACCTTCGATTCTTAAATAAGACTCTTGCACGCACTCCTTGCAGAAAATTTCAAACACCTCAAGTGTTGAATTTCTTTCGACTTTGCACACACCTGCAGTAGCGGTCTCTCAATACTTGGCTCAAGTTCACAACTCTGAGACTATACCCAGCCTACACACTCCTTGCACGGCTCCTGTGCTTGACCGCACTTCTATGTGAATGAGAACAAAATCTATCTAGGCTGATCTTTCAGAGACAACCTCTGAACCATTCGTCAATGCACTCCTTGTGGATGATTCAACTTCACTCCTTGCAGGAACTCTTTCTCAGAAAGAGAAACAATTGAAACTCATTCCTACTTCCTTTTCAGACTTCAAAATCAAAACATGAAATCACATACACAACATATAAAGCAAATGTGTAACAGGAAGTAAATATCTATGAGCATCACATTCAACCTCAATACACAGAGAACAAACACGATGCCATGAATTTGAATCAAATCTCTTTCTATTAATTCAAATATCTGTACATAGGTGTTTTTACACAGCTCTATGCTTCTCTTCTATGCTCTTGCTAATTTTCATGCTAATGTTACAATACACAAGGAGGGTGTCTATATCTTGTTTCCCTCTCACGCTCTCAAGCTGTCTAATCTACACAGTCAATTCTACCTACCTTCATTTATTATCATAATTGCCTCCTATCTACTAAGGATGAGAGCGGATCACTCAAGGTTCGTTTACAATTTACAAGTGCACCTTCATTTAATTATTTCATTTAAGGTTGGCGCATTAACTTCAAAGAATTTCAAAATTTTCACTGGGCTTGTCCAGCTGTCTTTTTGCCTCCACGTTGGCCCACTTGAGATGCTCCTGCATCAATTATTCACAACCTTATCATTAAAAACATTGTATTCAAAAACCATATATTTAATCCCAATTTCCAATTTAATTGGTTCTAAACGTTGTATTCAAAGACCATATATTTAACACTAATTTCCAATTGAATTGGTTATAGGCTTCTTCGCTCAAGGTAGTTTTGAACCAATACCCTTATCAAAGAGACCAATTATCTTTTCATTGTCATTTAACTTCATTTCTTCTTGAACATATTTGATTGTTTATGTATCAATGGTTTCAACTTGTTTTTTCATTACTTCACCTTTCAATTTTTCCATCATGGTGTTGGTGCTAGGATCCACTGTCTTAAATCCTCCACTTGGTTTCTGCTCCTAGATTGGATATCTCATGGGATGATGCATATGTGATCCAAAAACAGCTATGGTGCAAAAAATGCTAGAAATGAGTTGTTGTTGCACCTCTTTATTTTTCTCTTCAACTTCTTGGAACTAGCATTCCAAGCCAGACAATTGTCTCATGATCCCAATTCTTGTATATTCCAGTGTTTCTTTGTTTTCTTATTCGTTTTGTTTGTTTCAAGAAATACATTCGATCTATCGATTAGTATACTCTGTAATCCACCTCATATTTTGAAAATAAATAGGCTCGGACAAGATCATATAGGGTTGTAGAGGCCCAATATGGATGTATCATAGACCTCTCCATTCTTCGTTCCCCATTCTCAATTAAAATTTACATCTCCCAAATACAAATTATTATAACACCATTGCTTTCATGGATATTTTCGTTCCTTTAAGCTACAATGTTTCAACTCATGGTTTTAACCTTTCATATTTTAATATCTCATGCCTCTTAAACATTTATGTTATTGTAGTGCATTGCACAATGTAGTTGAACAATGTTCTACACTATTGGCCCATGAAATATTTTGGCTTTATTGACATGTAGTCTTATGCATGCAACTATAACTATGAACTATTTAGGGAATTAACATTAAATTGTTTGGGTTTGTCTATGTGTGGTATTATGCATCCACCTTTGGACCATTTGGTGCATTAGTTGATAATATATGCATTTTCAGATGTCTACACCTACATTGGAACTTGGAAATTGAAATGTTATGTTAAATTATTGTTGATAACATTGAAAATATTTATTACACCATTAATAGTGGAAAAGTGTTGAGCACTATATTAAATGGTATACTTGGAGTACACAATTACTATGATGAGTGTAGGAAGGATGTTGATACACAATTTTTATGATGTGTGTAGGAAGGATGTTGACAGGAAGGATCTAGATAGCATTTGCTTCTAGATTCTATGTCTCATAGTGTAATTTATTTCTATAAATAAAAATCAAACATTAGAAATGAAAAACTATTACACAAGAAGGTAGATAGTGATTATTAGCATTCATTTCTATTTATAGGATTAAATTAGATTGTGAGAAGTAGAAGCTAGAAGTTTCCACTATTTAGATTCTTTCTACCAATATTCTTATTATAAACATAACAATGATTACCTACTCCAAATGTTCTATTTAATGTGATTTTCTAGACTTGTCCTCTAACAACAATTCAATAAACATTATCAGTGTTCTTCACACTCATCCTTAATATTTATTAGAGGTAACTATGTTGACATTATCCATGTTTTCCACTTTAATTCTTATGGCTAATTATATACCTATGTACAACATATTAGGGCACACAATATACACACCCACCGCCCCTTTTTAGGTGTTTACATTGTCCATTGTACATCTTACTTAATGGGTCTTCATATCATTCTTTTCGTGCGTTCAAAATCTTTATCACAAAGAATATTCATATGTTCTTTCCCTTCAACTTAATAGGGGGAAGAAGCATTAGTAATCTCAAGAGCATCATCATCTTCACAGGAAGAAACCACACCAATCCTTAATTATATAGGAAACTACAAATTGATCACACACATCTCAGTGCCAGAATCAAATAATCACAATCCATATTCAACCCTTAACAATGATATATGTAGTAAAGTTTATAAAAATAAATATTTTTATCAAATTGTGTCGGTATTTTTTCCTTTATTATAAATTTACACAATTAAATATTCCCAATAATATATTTTAATTAATTATCAATTCTACATTTTTAAGTGTGAAACATCTAACAATCTCTAGTGTTTACAAAAAACATCATGTATCAATTTTCATCAACTCCATGCCATAAATATGCACATCTCTCTTATAGATAATTTGCAAAGGTCCTGAATTTTTGTTTAGAGGCATCGCCCTCTGCCCACATCCTCATAAATTTTGTGTATGAGGATGTGGGGAGCCCTGTGCAAAACTCCATGAGCCCCCTTCCCAATTTCATAATTAATAATTGTTTTCTTTTTTGAGCTCCCACCCCAACTTCATAATTGATTTTTTTAATTAATACTTTGTATTTGTTTATTACATATTTTTAATTGTTTTCATTTTTAATTAATATTTGTTTTTTTTAATTAATACTTTTTATTTGTTTATTATATTTTTTCAATTGTTTTCTTTTTTAATTAACTTTTTTTATTTCTTTGTCATACGTTTTTATTTTTTATTAATATTTTTTATTTGTTTTTTATAAAAAATTTACTATTATTTTTAATTTGTTTAAATTATTTAAATAGTTTTTAATTTAATAGGTGGTTTGATTTAAATTTTATTTTTAAATAATTAATTTTGTTATTTTTATTTTTTATTTTTTATTTATTTATTTATATATATAGTTTTCGATGAAATTTTATTGGTTTATTTTTAAAAAATTGTTTTTTATTATTTTTTTAAATTTTGGTGTTTTAGGGTTTTGAAAAAAAATCAAATATTTT